>VWZS01006627.1:317572-453489 GCA_013397075.1 Rhabdornis inornatus
TTTTTTTTTTTTTTTTTTTTTTTGCCTGCCTCCACAAATACAGCTTGGCTGCTGAACTATACAGCAGATGTAGAGAAGGTGGGAACTTGTGGCCTTATTTAAACAAAGGCTAGATAGTTATCTGGATCAAATGAGCCAATGCTTCCTTGAGCACTAATTCAGGCCAAGCAGCTGACACTGAGAATAAGCTCAGCTGACCTCCCTAGGAAGAGACCAGGCAAGATGGCGACATAAAGAGCAGCTTTTGACATGGGTGCCGACTGGGACAACTTTGCTTCCACATGAATGCTGCTTTACATAAGCAAAGAGTGGTCTCAGACTGTCTTAATTATCTCATTACACCCCTCCCTAGCAACTTAGCTCAAGATGAGCCCTGCTGGCTTGGAACAAGGGCCTCTATAATAATTTTTCCTGAAAGTGGGCAGGGAAGTATGCTTAAAGTAAAGGAGTTATCCATCCCCACAACATCCTCTCAGCTTCTAGCAATCTGCCCTGAGTGGGCCTGCCTTCATTTTAGCTCATATAACTTGGGACGAGGTTTCAAAGTGAATCAAATCCTCCCATGCACTACTATAGATCAGCGTATGTGACCATTCTGTTACACAATCACCCAATTACCTCTATCTGGTAATGATTCCCTGTGTGCCTGTGTGAGCTGGGGAATACACCCCATTAAGCCACACAATTTTTAAACTCTCTTTCAGTCATTAGTGCCACTTGGGATTAGGCTTGCCACTTCTGCTGACTATTTAGAGTGCTGGAGCCTGAGTCACTGCCTCTGATTCATCTTTTTATGCTCGTTTGACTCTGGATGTAATGGAGCAGTGGTGAATCAGGCCCTATGTATCTCGACTATGTTACAAATCAGTAACTCCCCATTCTCTGCCCCTTTCCCTCACGAGACCTGTAGGAAATGCAGAAAATGCTAAGCTTCTGCCAACAGCTAAGTAAGTTCAAAGCACGGGTGACCAACCACATCCCAAGGAAAGAAAGCACAACTTGAGAAAAATCACAGAGTGAAGCTTATTTCAAATGATGCCTTTTTACAGAATCTTGCATTTGTACCCCTGGGTCTGTTCCTTAGCACAGTTACTGGTTCAAAGCAAATTTTACACCTTATCAGCAGCATTAAAAGGCACTACCTCATCTGCTGAACAGAGGGAAGGTGCAGAGGCACCAGCAGCATGACTCTCCATAGGTCAGACTAGCTTCACAGCACCTTGGCTTCCAAGACAATTGAGACTTGCAGCCTCAGTTTAGCCCATCTTTGACTGTGACATAAAAATCACTGGCAAAACAGTTCAGTAGCATAACCCTCTCCTTCCTCTCAAAGTTACTGCAAATCTAAACAAAGGAAGATTGGAAGGTTTCCTTTAGAACAAGAGGAAATCTGTTGGGAAGAATTTACACAAGCTGCTGGCTAAGTTGAAATTTAAAAAACTTCTCACAGAGAGCAGCTCTGAACTTTTGTCTCCCAGCAGCTGATAGCAACCTTCCCCCTCCTCATCCCCACACACCAACCTTGCAAATCTGTGAAAGTGCAATCCATGAGTCAGTGACAAAAGCCCTTGCTCCCAAGCATGAGGTATGGTGCTGAGCTAGACCTTTAAACATCTGTTTGACATCCAATTTCATTACAGGTGGGGCAGACCCTTCCTTTGAGTTCTCTGTGCTGAGGGTGGCAAGTGAGCAGCCCCTCTGAGGACCCTCAGCAGTATTATGGGACAAGTAAGAAGGAGGAATGCACAGAGAAGGAAGGGTGGCTTGGTCACAATGCTGGTGTGTGTGTGTGTACTATTGTCCATTTCTTTCTTCCGGTTGTTTTTAGGTAAATAAGCAACCAAAAGCTTGTCTGAAAAGTAGTCTGTGTTCCTTCTGCCTTGTCAAACTCTTCAAGGGAAACATTATTGCCTTAATTGCTTAATTCCAATTCGCATAATATGTTACTCTGAGAACTGCAAAAACAGGGGTGCAAAAGGAAGATTAAGAGTGACGTATGCATGCTGTCAGCCTTTTGCAATCGGGAAAGCAAAGTTGAGAACTAGAGATAGGATGAGCAGCCCTGCTCCCAGCTCCCGACTCACTCACTTCCCAGAAGCCTTTCTCACCCCTGCAGCCCCCAGACCCCTGCACTCACAGGGTTTTCACTGCACTCTGATGGGATTCCCAACTGTACTGCTCTGCCCAGATTTTTTATCCATGGACAGTGTGGTCTAGAACCTTTCAGAGGGTCCTGGTGGCATGAGCTGCCCCTCAAAACCTGAGACAGCAAAATGCTGCATGCCTTGGGCATGGAGACTTGTCCTTTGCCTTGCATTGCAAACAAATGAGGGCAGAGCAGGTAAAATCTAAGCCTAGACAAACCAATTCCTCTTGGATCTTGTATTCTACTGACCAGTCCTGATTTTTTATTTCACATGTCAGTGCCTTTCCAAGTTCATGAATATTAGATGTTGGACTTCCTAGACAGTCTCAAGAAAGCCTGTTTTCCCAATGCTTCTTGCTTGACTGGCAGATGTAGATGTATATTAGAAGACCTCCAGAACTACAAGATTTCCATAATTACAAGCACAGGACATCTCTCATGAGCCAAACTCATTCCCACTTTTGACATAACACAAGTGCTTCACTTACAGAAGACAATGGAACCATTTTCCTACTTGAAAAAGCCAACAGCCCTAAACTTCCAAACGCAACTGTGGTGAACACACAACAGACAAACAGGGAGATATGAGCTTTCAGCATAAATTCTGACCATTTCCTATTTTATCTGCATCAGCTTCACACCTTGTTCCAAAACAGAGCACAATCTTACAGAAGTTTTGTGCATATCATGAGCTGTGTTTTGTGTCTCTTGGTTCTACTACTCCCTCTTTCCCCATACATCAGGCCTGAAGATTTATATCAAAGTTAACACAGACTCCACTGATTTCATGGAAAGGAAATGTGGGATTGATACCTCTGTGCATACAAATGGGATAAAAAACCTAAATTGGACTTTGGCTGCATGTGAGCACGCCTGTACCAGAGAATTGCATCGCACTCATGTTTACACACTAACTTTGGCACTACTAAAGCAGCTTTGAATGGTATGAAATAACCCTCAAATGTGGGCACATGGATACTCCTACAAAAGGATTTGTCACTTATCCCTCCTCTATTTATATAGTTGTAGTGGTACAAACTAATCGAGGCAGACAAGCTCATAGGACACAAACATCCCTGAATTTCTGATCTGAATTTGCAGCTTGTCCCTGTCTATATGTAACTGAGACACTAAACAAGATTGTAACAATACAGAATAAAACTAAGAAAGGGAACATGTTCTCGGAAGAAGGATTTTGCTGCTTCTTGACACAGTTTGTAGAAAAGCTGTGTAACAGCCAGAGGCTATTCCTGGTCTGCGGCACCTGGGAATAATGAGCCTTGCATCCTGACAGATAAATTGGGCTCAAAGTTAGGGAAACATCTCCAGTAAGAGTCACCAGTGGTGTGACCTCTCAACTGAAATAAAACAAGCAGCACACAGGAAGAAGTAAGAAAAATTGGAAGCCTGCTGGCTTTTCTGTTTGCAGTGAGAAGCTACACTGTTTTAGTTGGACTACAAAGGAATTTACAGTAGCAAAGCCGAAGATGCTTGTGGAAGAGGTGCAAACAGTGTTAATTTAGCAGCTGGGTATGAAAAAATCAATGAATGAGATGTGAAGCAAGCAGATAAGTCAAGATATACAGAGCAGGTAAGCAGAGGACAGAGGCTGTTTAATAACAGCCAGTCTCAGAGGAAGGAAAAGGATCAGCAAACAGCTGAGAATGAGCAGAATGGGAGGGAGATAATGAAAAGACCAAGCAGATAAATGTGAATGTCAGATGGCAGCAATCACTCTGCATCACAGCAAGAGGACTTCTTTTCTCTCTTTCCCTCTAAAAGGCATTGGAAATAGAAGGGAAAATTGGACCCTTAATATCTGTTGGCAGAAGGGGAGAGCTACAGTTGGTGAGTTATAAAAGCTTCAGCATCAATCCCTGCTACACCAGAGCAGGAAGCAGCTGTTGTCTTTGCCATTAAGCCCCTTTCAAGAGAGCTTCTTGAGGACTCAGTCAGTGCATGGATGAGTCAGAATCAGGAACTATTTAATATAGCTATTTAATATGGCTATTTAATATGGAAGCTTTTCCAGACACTATTCAAACTGCTTGTAAGGTAGCTGTCCCCAGTGCCCTCCTCCCCTATTCCACCAAGACTCAGAAGGGCAGGAAAAGCACCAAAATGGTGTCTCCCACAGCCAATGCAATGTGGATGCCAGAAAAGCAGGTAAAGGAATGCTTGGGGTTTGCTTCAGCTTGGAGAGACGACTCCCTGCAGCAGGCAGCAATGGCCCTAAGGAAGAGCTGCTAGGAACATGACTTTCAGACTGCAGAGGGACAGGCCCACAGCTCACAGAACATCACCGGTTTAAAAATTAAATTCGCGAGGTGTCCCATGGGCTCTGAGTAATGAAGAGGCTTTGGCAGCCTGGAACCAAGGTAGGGCACAAGTGGGGATGTGGTCTTTCAAAGGCTGTGCTTAATTAAAAGAACAAACTGCCAAGAAATTATTCCCATGTTGGAATGAGAGCAGAATGGAGAAGATGCACTGGAAAAGCACTGCTTGTGAGGCCACATAATATACATATTCTCACCGTTCACACAAATTTATTGCTGGCCCTGATACTGTCGTAGTGAGTCTATGGGGAAGATGGGGTTTACACTTGAAGGTCCTATGGTCTGTCTAAGGGAGCCCTGTTATTTTAGGAAGCTGCTACACGGCCCTATGAACACCCAGGGGTCAATCAGAAATGTGACCTAGCCAGACCACTACTGTCCAAATATGCCTGTAAGGCTGGGGACTTCCCCCCCCCCCCCCCCGAACTTGCTTTCACCCTCAAATCTTTAGTAAGCTGAAGCCCAACAACCTCATCTTCTCCTTCACACAGATGCATTACAGCCATGGCTTTGATCAAGCTCAGAACTGGTGATTGCAGAGCCTGCATAAAGTATGAAACTCACTTGTTTATTTCTCTCTCCCCTCATTACCATCAAGCATTCTGGAAGTCTTGTCTTCTCTCGGTGTATAGCAGATCTATAGATACAAACCAGAAGGTGGTGGCTCTTCCCCCACTCCCCTATCTTTCCTGACTGTTGCTTTTTTTCCCAGGTCTCATCTGCAAGGTGCCCTCTTCACACTGCTCTTCAAAGTAAAATGCTTTTCTCCCTGCGTCTCTCCTGATGCAAAATGTCTGAAACCCCGTTACAGACCTCATATGCAATGCCTGCTTGGCTGCAACTCACAGTGAAAAATGCCCCCTCACCAGCAAGAGTCTCCCTGAGCCTTTTACCTATCTCAATATGCTACATCTCCACTACGCCCTCCCTGCTTTCATTTCCAATTGCATGTAATCAGTTTCCAGCTCTTTAACCTTATTCTGAGTGCTCTCTTTTTTAAGAATTTGCTATTCCACCCTAAAGCACTCAAAGGGAAAGAAACACACACATTTTAATTAAATTTCTCTCAGTTTTTTCCCTTTCATTTGCATATTTATTTTTATTTTTTCCCCATTTCCAACCCCAGGGAAGAGAAATAAATAAATAAATGCAAAAGGGAGAAGGATATGGAACAATACATGGAAGGTGACTGGGATGCAGATCACAGGCATGGGCTGGAGGTGGAGGGGAGAACAACTGAAGGGGAGAGAGGGGAGGGACAACATCCTGCAACTAAGCTCAAAGTAAGGTCAGGTATGGCAGAAACCCAATGATGCTCGTGAAAATGCTTTTAGGAAAGGAAGAAAGGAAGAGGTAGAGAAGACAGACTGTTTTGAAATGTCATAGTACGTTGATGAATGTGAATCAACTCCCCAAACTCCAGTCTTCAATGGATTCCAACACAGCAGTTTCTGCCCCCAGAATCTGTGGCAGTATTGGGGTGATGATGAGGGAATATAAATTTTTCTGTGGAGGACTACAAGTCAAAATTGGGACCTGCCAACATGGAGTCCCTTTGCAATAACCTGGAGATCTGTTACAGCCCCATTTTGCACACAGTTTCATTATTACTCACACATCACCCAAGGACAGTGTCATCATTTTTTCTCTGCAAAATGAATGCTGGGGTATTCAGGGTTCTCTTCTCCCCTCTAGTAATGACCAAGTTTTTTCTGTAATACGTATTCATCCTGATTACCCCTTTCACTGACTCTGTCAGTAGGCAGCACTGACTGGAGCTGCCTACTCTTGGTATGTAGAAAATTTATCATTGCTTGGGTTATCTTTGGCTATTTGTTCCTCAAATGTTTTCTTAATCTGTATTTTACATCTCAGCACTCCGTTTTATGTTCTATTCTATTAGCATCACTTGGATGGAATATCCAATTTTTAAAGTATTCTTTATTTGACATGAATAAACCATCATAACTTGGTATTTAAGTGCACGAGTTACTCTTACCTTTTTGCTTCCAGGTTTTTATTTTGTTTTTCATGTGGAGGTATGGCACTACCTTCTGTGACTCTAATAAGGGACTTTTTAAAAGCACTTTCCCTGCTGGTTCTTTGGGTTTCAATTTCATAACTTTTTGCCTTCAAGTAGTTTCTGAATAAGTTCTTTTTTTTTCTTTTTTTTTTTTTTTTATGTTCTGTGCTACAGAATTTCTGGTTGGAATAAGAAAATGGTAGACATAATTTTATTAGGGTAATTTTCACTCTTTATATCTTCCTTTCACGATCAGGCTCTGACTAAAAGGCAAGGCCATACAAAGACACTTTTTCCAACCCGTTCAGAGAGGGTTAGAATGAGACTTTGTTTACAACTCAGCAGAGAGGTTTTGCCATGGCAGGAGCAGACAAGGTTTGAGCCAGAAACAGACTAAAGCAAAACGTGGCTCAGGAAGCACATAGAAGAATTTAAGTTTGGGCCCCTCCTACTCAGCACTTGCTAGTTTATCCCTAACTTAATAGGAATAACAGATTAACAAAAGCAACTCTCACACTGCACCATTTCTGCTTGACCCGGTTGACTGCAGAGGCGCCTTTCCTGTCCCATCCTTCCCTTCCTCCAAAGGTTTTTCATTGTCTGGCAAAGGCAAAGCCACCTCCATGTTCCAAGCAGCAGTGCAACATGGGCACATCCCAGCTTTCTCCCCTCAACTGATTCTACACATTCCTCTTAGAAGAAAATAAAAAGAAATATAAAAGATACCTCTTAATAGCTCAAGATGGAGAGCCAAGAGCTCTTCTCTTGCGACTGCCAATGCTGTTGATACCTCTTTCTCTAAGCCCAGTTCCCTGAGAAATCAGGTTTCCGTGACACCTGATGTGCCTCTTCTGTTCCACCAAGAATATCAGAAGAAAGTGCAACCATTCTACCAAATCCCTTCTTTTTAACACAGAGTACTTGGGTTTATGCTTTTTATATGCTTTTTATGCTTTTTTATGCTTTATTTTTATGCTTGGGTTTATCCTCATGGTCCATTCAGACCTGAAGCAGAGTCACTTTTATCTTCTGGAGATGGGTTCACATGCCATGGCTGGACAGAGCCCCCAGTCAGCTCCCTACAGTCATCTCCACTTGCCCAGATCATCAAAGCTCTGCAAATATTTCATGTACAAGGATCCATTTAGGAAACAAGGGTGACACTCGGATGAACTACTAGACCAATTGGACTTAGATTCCCTGTGCGTGGTGATATGTAGCAAACATCCATCAAGACTGAAACAGGTCTACTGGCATCTGTTTTGGGACAAAAATCTTTTCCTGTCCCTTCCAGCACTGTAGTTAAAGGATACTCTGTTTCATCCCTTCCAGATGCCATATTCCAGTGGGTGGCTGGAGTTGATTTGTGGTTTAAAAATCTCAGGCTGTTTTTATTCCCAAAGTGAGGCCCTACTGTGGTGAGGCTGTCAGAAGAAAAAAAAGAAAAGAATCCCACCAAACCCTTTGCAGCTGTCATAGACACTCACTGCCTCAGTGCCTCCGAACGCCACTTGGCTCCCATGCGTTGATGCATTTACTGTACTGGTAATTAATGCCGTTAGCTTTGTAATTAAAAAAAACAACTTTTTGCCTTTATACTTGAGGTGATAATGCTGCAAGTAAAAATTAATTAAAATGAGATGAATTGCCTTCAGTTAAATGAAACAGAAAGAGAGGGAGAGGAGGGGGCATGGAAGGAGGGGGAGAGGTCATAGTGGTAGCAAAGAGAGAAGGAGGTACGCCGGAGCCCTGCTAATGAAGCAAAATGATGCTGTCGGCATTTTTAAAGATTTTCCCCTTGGCTAAGGTACCTTCTGTTGGGTTCTGGGTTAATGGAGCCTAAAGCTATACGTCTGGCAGGGAAACTCTGTGAGCCACCATTGCCCCATCTCTTTCATAAGGTCCACAAACACATCCGCCCATGTTGCTTCAGGTTCCTCCTCCTCCTCCTCACCTTCCTACCCCCCACCTGGCTACGAGGAGTAATGGGCTGTGAAATCGGCTTTTCTATTATTATTAATTAGATTGGATGTCAGGCTTTTTGTTTTGGTTTATGTATGGGGTTTTATTCCCTTCTCGAAGTAAGGAAAATACCTAGATGCCTGAAAGAGGGGGCAGACTTCTTACAAAGTTGATGCTGGGAGACAGTCCTAGCAACTGCAGCACACTCTTTTGTAGAGGACCAGAGTCCCTCTCCCTGCTTTTAGATGACTTCTCTGTTCACTTCTTAACTCCTTGTGTCCCTCACAGGAGTCCCATCTCTAGTCAGAGGGAGCTGTTACCAGAGAGAATAAGAAGTAACCTGTATAAGAGCTGAAGGAAGCCCCTGGCAGCAGAGAAAGCAGACAGCCTTGCTGAATGAAAAGGAAGAGAAACTGCACGAGACAGGAGAAACAGAAGCATTTCATTAAGTCTTGGATGAGAGAGTGGAGCTTTCTTGGACAAACCCAAATGGTTCAGGTCTAATTGAAATTAATCTTTGGAAATTCCTTTGAATTTTGTCACTGTTGTGCCCATCTCATTTCCTTATTGCTAATATGTAGGAATTTAGCAAATGAGGGAAAAAGAAATGAACAGTCTGTCCCAAACCAAGTGATAAAGAGCATCTACCACCTACCCACCCAACTATCCTGTAGCCCCCATTACTTTTCAACCCCTTCAGTTTGTGAACTTCCAAAGTTTCCCCTGTACAAACCACCTCACTGCAGAGAGAAACATACTTTTCCATCCATCACAGCTCCCTAAGATTAATACATGGATGCCCATGGGGACTGAAGACTCTAGATATAACATAATAAATATCCTATCTCTGGATGAGCTATCTAGAAATACTTGTATATTCTAGCGTTAATATTAGAATATTTTGGTACCCTGGGTCAGGAGGAAATACTGTTACTATGAGAAGAAGCAGCAGTTCCTGCAGAGCTCTCATAAGACTTAAAACTACTGAGACCCTATGGCCCGAGTTTCAAACTCCTGATCTGTAAAAAAACCTCTGCAGCTTTACAAACCAGCACTGCCTGTCCATTCTCCCATTTTCCCTCCAGAGCACCTTGTCACCATGATGGCCAGTTTCAGATGTGTGCAAACCCACTAGGAACCAAGTCCTTAGGACCAACCCTCCCGCTCAGCCTCTGTAAGGTCAAAGAAACATGGTTTGACAGCAAAACCAAGCCAGATCCTGTGGCAACACCAAAAAGCAAAGTCCTGACTGTTTGCTCTAAAGCCTCTGCTGTCTTCAGGTTGAAATTCAGTTTGATTTTGAGCAGCCAGACCCACCTACACCCTGAAGCAGGGGAACTGACTTTGTTGTCAGGCTTGCACCCACAAGACCTACCATGAAGATGCTACTGATTCTGCCATGGCTGATGGGAACAGAGTGCTTTGCATGTCTGTTTGTGACAGCAATGCACTCTCTTAAAAACCAGCACCCACAGCTGTGCCACACATGCGGGAGAGATGGGAGATGTGTTGTTCCCACTTTTGAGAAGGAAGCTAGAGTTGCCATTCAGGGTGAAATGCTGGGACTGGGGAAGAGCAAGACCAGCTCTTTCCCATGAAAGATTTCCCTGCTGTTTTATATTCTCATAATGGTATGTGTGGTGTGGCCACTGCACGAAGAAAAAGGATGGAGAGGTGACATGACTCTCCTACAGGATTTCAGAGCTAGGAGGTACTCCAGGCCTAGTCTAATGCCTGCTGGGTCTAGCTCCTGGAGGCATCAGGGCAGCTCTGGAGGACACGCTGTGCTGGCCCTGGCAATTCCTTCCCAATCCAGTCCAACAAAGATAGATTTTTACAGCTACAAAATTAAGATAATGACCCTCATTCTACTTTTGCAGGACACCAGGAGTTCTGCTGGTGAAAAGCAACATGCCAGAGAAGTCTGACATCCTGGAGAGCTCAATGCAAACTCTCATTCTGTTCTGGACTCTCCACCTCAATTTTCCTCCCTATGAAAGCAGGACAGTAGCATGCATCTGTCTTTGCAAAGGTGAGGCTGGATTATTGATTGACAAGGTAGAGCCTATACCTTAAACCAAAGTTATCCTGGTGTAATGTTGTTGAAGCAACTGAGTGAGACCAGGAGTGACTTTGGCCCTCCACCAGAGCCAAAGCTTTGTCTTGACCTTTGCAGCTATTCGGGCTGTCCACTTTGGGTTCAGAATTTCAGGTGAGACCTTAGCATGGCTGACAGCTTTGAAAGGACAGTCAAGCAAGCAGAAGAGATACATAGAAGGGTGAAAAGTGAGTGCTAAGAACATTGCTCCTGACCTTTTAAATGGGATTTACAGCCACGGTTTGGCTGAACCTGGGGCCTGACTGCTGCAGTGCCACAAACTTCTGTCAAGTTATTTCTGAAGTGCCATGGTATAAGCAATAGACAACATCATCCACTCCCAGTATGTACAACTGAACAGGGATTTACAGACTGGTATGAGAAAGCAGGGAAGGAGGATGTTTGCATGAAGGGTGGGGTGTGGAGTATAAAGAGTGTATAAAAGGGAAGCTCTTTTTACTGGAATAAGTCTCACGTGACAGTGGCATTCTCCTCTTCAGTTCAGATGGGTTTCATTTTTCAGTCCTAAAGGAAATAAACTGAGAGTGATGCTTTTCTGACTGTCATAGTAAATCAGGCACCACTTCATTACAATCAATGTACTTCTCCAGTGGAAAGCTGATGTGAAAGAGATGACCATTAACCCTAGAGTATCTAACCTCCCAGCCATCCCCAATCCCTTCCAGATCTGAAAATCAGCTGTTCTTTTTTGGCTCTTAGAGGAACCCCAGGAAGAAAGAGCCTGAAGTCAGACTATAGCTGCTGAGGCATGACGCAAATCAGACACCAGTCTCACTTCTCCACAGCATTGTCAGCTCCTGCAGGGCTAAGCGTAAGACACTGAAAAAGCATGGGGAGAAGGGATATTGAGCCAAACCTGGTCACAGCTCCAATCCAATCCAGCCTGAGGAATGGATAGAATGAAAACAAGGACGAGGAAAATGTCTGCTGTCTTCTAGTATTTCCATGATGGGTTACAAGTCCCTGGCCAGCAAGTCCTGAGTTTGCTGTGACAAAAATTTATGTCCAAGCCATTCTCACAAGCAGAGTCTCTTTAAGTCCCTTCTCTTTAGTGGCCTCAAGTGACACATGACAGTAGCTGAGGAAGGACCTCCTGAAATGAAGAAACCAGATTTTTGCTGACGGTAGTAATCTGCTGTATTTCACATGTGAACCACAGAAATTCTTCTTAGAGAAGCAAATGGGAGTATTTCAAGGTCTGCCATCATTTCATAGCATGGAAAGATAAAAGCAGTGAATAGACTTCTAAACAACACTGTCTGGAGAAATCTCCTCTTTCCATATATGCTGGTGAGCTGAGTCTATATATGCCAGCAAGTTCTCCTCTTTCTGAACATTTGCAGAGGACCAGCAAGCAACTCATCCATCCCACAGATGGAATTCCTACTGATTAAGCTGGCTAGAGTACCAGACTGCTTTGGGACGGCTTAAACACCATTCTTGCTTACGTTATTTAATGGCCAGCATTTAGAAGGTGTAGAATATCATTTGCAGGGCCTTCCAGTTCTGATGCAGGTTTCCAGACCCCCTCTGGGTGACAGACCTCAGCAGCCTCAAAAATGCTGCCACTTCAGGACTAAACACGGCATCTGCTTAGAAACGGGCAACACTGAGGGAAGGATGGAGGATGCTTTATTTAATCCAGGACTATTGGGAACACAAAGGAAGAGAGAAAGAACTTCTTTGTGCTAAAATTTTCTGAAGTACTGGGGCTTCAGACATTTTGAAACATCATGTGGCTCTGTGGTGGGGACCTCTGCAGTTCATCATAATGCTGCCTTCCCCACAACACATAGGCAACAGATCCCTTGCTGGGACCTTGGCTTAGTGCTGAATGAGAGAGAAATTAACACCTGCTGCACAGCCCCAGCACCCCTGGATTTGCATTACAAATCTACCATCCAAACATGCCACCAGCCTAATGCTGTTTAGACCGGAAGAGATCACTGCTCTGGGAGGTGCATCTCCAAGAACCTGGGAGCCAACATGCTGCTGCTCTGCTCCCAAGCCAGCAGCAATAAACAGAAGATGATGCTTTAAGGAACAGCATGTTCATTCTAGTTTTCATCTGGTACTAAATACCTAAGCCTCCACCTGCCTGAATCCTCTTCCACCCTTGCCAGAAATCTGCTGGAGAGGAAACTAAAAAAAGGAAGATGAGGCAAAAATAAAGCAAACTGCCAGGGAAAAATGTCCAAAAAGCTAGCCCAGAGGACAGGGGAGAATCGAGGTCTCCACAGATGAGTGCTTTTAATTAGGAAGAGGGCTGAACAGCAAGGAGCTTATGCTAATGAGTAGTCTCTTTTAATCAGCTTATGTTTTAAAAACAGCATTTTTAACAGTCAAAATAGTTCTGAAAAATGGTAATTATCAGAAACATATTAACATGGAGCAGGTGGGCCAGCAAGCTGAAATGATGGAGACTGCTGTCTGACAGAAGCGGTCAGCACTGTTATGTGGGGCGATGCAGGGATGAGGTGGGAGGGCTTCTGGGTCTGTGGCTACTGCCTCTGACATCCCTGGCCTGTGAATATTCCATTCCTCCCTGTTCTAATTAATCCTTTCTGTCCCCCACATGTTCACCAATGTCCCTCTCTTTCCTCCCATTGGTGAGTTCTCTCTCTGCACACAGAGATGACCTTGCTCTTTGCTTGTCTCTTTATCTCCTCACCTTTTCCCCACCTGCTCCTCCAAGTACTACCCTGCAATTGCATTGTGAAGAGGCCTCTTCCTGCTTGTGCAACAAACACTGACATGTTGTAGTCTCTGCTGAATGTGGATGCTGATTGTCTGGAGAATATATTTACTGTGTACTGTGTGTACACCCCTCCAAAAAGATAAACTGGGCCTTTGCAATCCATGCCTGAGGTGTCCAAACTGACTCCACAGCTGACCCCTCCCAAACAGTGAGTCGCTTTACTCTTAGCCAGCCTTGCTGGAGATGGGCACATATTTGCATGCAGTGGAGTACAGAGAAATTCCCCTCTCTTTACAACTTCTTTCTTTCAGCAGCCTGTTCTCTCGTCTGGGAAGGGACAGTCTACCAGAAATGTGCAGGATTCTCATCACCTACACGCACTCACTCTACCCTGCCCACATGAGTCTTTGTAACAGCCTGCCTGCTTCTCCAAATGGTTCAACACCTAGCAATATTTCAAGTAGATGTTACTGAGTGAAATGAACACCAGTTTGCAGTATCCTACTTTGTCTGAGGAAACAGATCCAGGCATGTGAAGCCATCTGCTCTTGTAGGGTTGCCATCCTCATATTTCTCTGTACTATGTGCAATAAAGAGCGTTACCAGACATCATTGTCAAACTCACAACAACCTTGGGGCAGAAAACAGGATGGGTAGGCAGCACATCCAATGTGCCACATATGGTGGGGTGAAAGGAGAGAGACAGAAAATATGCACCAAAGGATGGATAGAGGGATAGGCTGCCTGATGCTTTCACATGCAATGGAAGGTGCTGTGATTCTCCTGTCTGAAGCTGGTTTAATACTATGTGTTTTTCCAAGATTCCCACAGCAAAGTAGAAAACCAGTTCAGCCATGCCTTCTTGTCAGTCTTGACACCAGAATACAGACTGCATACAGACTGTAGCCTGTACAGCCTTCACTGTCCCATACAGGAAAAGCTGACTTCGATCCATCACTTACAACTGAGCAAAGTCTCCCTTGTGCCCTCAGGTTCAGATTACGTATGGGCAAGGCCCAGGCATGTGGCAAGTCCTGATCTGACTGAGAAAATGCCACTTGATAGCAGGGCAGCTTCAGCCCTGCTCAGCTACAGTACCAGGGTCTCTGCTCTAATCACCCTCTCCAGCTTCTCAGGTGCAAGCTCCCAAGTGATGGGACCTAAGGGCATCCAACTGACTGACACAACTGTGCTTCAGAGTTCTTGCCTCTCTGGGAATCAGACTTACAAACCTCATGGTAGTGAAGGATCAGACTGGGCTTGTAACTCTGGTTTTACAGGATGAGAAAACAATCAACCACGGTTTTGACCCACTCAAAAAGACACTGCCTCTCCAAACAATCACTGTACCAATGTGCATGGCATTAGCACAATAACTTGGTGTCAAAGCCTGAGGCTGTCGATGTATGTTTGTACATGGCATATCATCTTCCCATGTAATCCCCTGCTCTACTTTCTTGCCTGTGTTTGAGGGCAGGCATTTTTTTGGTGAAAGGAAGAAACTGCAAAGCTGATTATTTTACAGCTGCATTGTAAATGATGGTGTCCAGGGCTAGCCAAGAAAAAGCAACACTTTGAGACATGACCTGATAAGACCTCAGTGGCAAGTTCCTGCAGATCTGCAGTAACAACTTGAGTCAGGAGACATCCAAAGAAAATGGCATTCTGTACCATTTGACTATGCTCCTCCACTGAGACCATAACACTGCTGATCTCCCTCCTGATTTGAGGAACATGTGATTTAAGGACACGAAGACCTGCAGGAGTGAGGAAGACAACTGCAATGTAAAACCAATACTATGATCCCCGAGACCATTAAAGATCCCATAACATGCTGCATTTTTCTCCTTCACAACATTTTTAAACTAACATCAATTTTCCATACCATATTATATGCATTAGTAGTAATGGCTATTTATAGAGCTGTAGTTTGGATCAGGCTGCTGTACAAGAAGAAAAAAAACCCAGACTGTAGCGCTTAATGCCAGATCATATAAGGTTAAATATCCTAAATAGCTTCCTCCCACTGACAGGTGATGAGATTGTTATTAATTCAGTGTAGAGGTAGAAAGTGTTAAAATAAATTACATGGTGAAATAGATTACACAAACTGAGCATGTTAATATGCACTAATAGAGATTGTTGCTATAACAGGATTCTTTGTTCTGGAGCAAAATGCCTCAGTATTATAGGCAGGCCAAAACAAAAAACTCCTGCTGCTGTAGTGAAAGCTGGACTGGGATTATAAACAGGATTTTCAAAGCAAAGTTGTTCCTTTCCAACAGAATTGTGCTGCTGAGAACCAGTTGGACTGGTGTCCCAAGGCTGAGCTGCTCTCCACTTTGAATGGATGGGCAAAAGCATCATGTTGAGATACCCTCTCCTATGTCATCTGATGGGTCTGCCTCGGGCAGTGGTGCAGGCTGAGCATAAAACAGCACCATCTGTTTTGGGCTGCCAGCCTGTGCCCCAGCCCTGGAACAGGGGCTCTGCGTGCACGAGACAGGGAAAGGCAACCTCACTGCTTCCTTCAGTATGGGAAATCAGCAGCTGTGCTCTGAGCCAGCAGCAAAGAAAGACTCCCCAAAAGCAAATTCAGCTGCGGTACTTGGTTGGCAGTGGCAGCACAACCCCCTCCCTGCAGCTGCCTCAGCTCTGGGTTCCAATCTGGACAGACCATACACAGGGGTCAAAGAGCACCCAGTGCCTGCAGGTCTATCTGGCCTTTGGCCTCTCTGCTGAGGCACTGGCCAGTGTTCCACCTGGGCTCCAGGTAGAGAAGTGGACCAGGAGAGGACAACTCCCACCAAAAGCTCAATCAAAAGCCACCTATCAAGAGCCAAAAAGTGAGGAAGGCTGCACCAGTGCTGGTGCTTAATATCTTAGTCCAAGAGAGAAGTGAATCCAGTTTCCCACTACTTCATATTCCATGACCCTACAGAGAGAAATAGCTGTGAAAGCTAAATCTGATTTTTCTTGTTGGCACCATAGAAACTGGTGCAGTGAATCAAGTGGAAGCACAGCAGCATAACAGTGACCCCATAAAGTGGTATTTCTGAACATTAAAGTGTGTAAACATATTTACCTCTTTTTACTTTCTTCTTTTAGAGTGAAGAGAAGTGGTCTTACATGAAATATAACAAAGATGACACGGATGTAGGTAACCACGCATCCCTGTAACCACAGGCAAAGATCTCCCTCCCTGTCTTCTCAGCTGCCTCCTCTTCTTCTGACTCCCAATTAGCCAACCTTACAGGGTCTGATCTGTTCCCTAATCGTTCCCTTCTCATTACTCTACCCTGTGTGCTTCTGTGAGATCTAAGAGAACTAACAAGGTGCCTGCTGCAAAACAAGCAGGGATTTTGGCTCCATTCCTGCACTACTGAACAAATAGTTTCAGTGATAAATAAATAAAGCTGTTCATGGAGAATCCTAACTTCAGTTTAGCTGGGCTCTTTCACCATATCTACAAACCTGCCATTGTTCCAGATACTTGAAAACACAGCTATTAGCTTTCCTTCCTATTTCTCCATTTGAAGGTAAGTAGGAAATGCCATTTATTTGTTAAAATTTTATAACTCAAAGCTCATGTCTCGCTCTTCTGCCTTTAAAAGCACCCAGCCCTGGGTGAGAAATGACCAGCTGCAGGCAGCCCGAACAGGCCAATGTTCATTAAATGTCTTATTCAACCCCAAACCTCATGAATTGTTTAATGTACAATGGAGACAAAAGCCTTATTTTTTCATGTGTCAGCTCTTGTTAAGCGGCTCCCTGCCCATCTTGCTGCTGGCTATAAACAGGATTAACAGTCCCTGTAGCTGGAGGCAGGGAAGTGTGCACACTTCACATGCTGGCAAACGCGTGCAGAGGACAGGGTGCCGCACCCCCCACACAGCCCCATGCGTGTGTGCCCAAGCAGGCACACGCCACATGCCAGCCCTGCCACATGCATTTGCTCCCTGAGGAAGGCAGATGTACCAATCCAGGTATTCCAGCATGGAGAGCCTGGGGTGCTCACACACCTCAGGTGACAAACGCATCCCTCTGAAGAGCTGCATATTTCTCAGCTACATGGATCACTTCCCTCCAGCTTCTATATGCAGGAAGGAAAAAGCAGCAGCTTTCCTAGAGAGGAGGATGTGCTGCCTGGTCTGCTTTTCACAGCCCTCATGCTGCATGTCCAACGTTAGATGTCTTGAACCTGACTTCTTTGAGGAAGCCGATGATGTGCTGGGCACCACATTGCCAAAGGAGGCCCTCAAGAGGTAGCCCATGCCTCTTCTCCAGACACTTCTGGAAATACAGCCAGCAACTCCCACTCCTCCTCTCCTCCATGCCCGAGCAGATGTGCCAACCCTATGAGCTCACATGCACATAGGCAGAGAGGCAAGTGCACAGATGAGCATGGCATTTGGCTTCCTGTGAGACCCTTTCAGGGCCTACGCTCAGCCTGGAAGCATGAACCCCAAGTCACCAGCTTCAAGAACACCACAGCCGCCTTGGCCAGCATCCCACAAGCCTGCCAACCACCCCGGCTGAAGGGAGGAAAGGGGTAGGAAAGTTTGCCAGCTCCAGTGTGGCTGTACCAAGGTCCAGCTTTTGGTGGGACTCTCGTGGTTTCCTCTCCATCCCCAGCAGCGGCAAGGACCACAAGTGTTTCCAACAGAAATGATGCTGTAGACTTCAGAATGCCAACCAGCTGTTAGGGTGATGTCAGGGTGCCAACCTGGCAGAAAACTGGGCAGCATGAAGAGGAGGGGGAGCAGGGGAGACAGTAGGATGTCCTTGGGCATGACAGATTGACCATGAACAGTGAAGAGGCAGCCTGTTGATGTGCAGCACAGGAGGGAGGATTTGCCTTTAATGCGGCTTGCTGCCAGGGAAAGAGGGATGCCAGGTTGTCCTTTCGCCCTGCCGATCCCCATGGACACAGAAATTGCATCCATGGCAAGTGGATGCCATCCTCTAGAAATGCCATCTGGAGAACATTACTGGGTTTCCTGGACAGACATCACAGGACTCTGCAAAACCTGGAGCTAAACATCACTTGAAACTCATGTCAAATGGTGCTTTAAGAGGTAATAACTTTCAGGGCTACAGCTAGGGTTTTTTCCCTCACTGAAATCAGGAGGAAGCTGTACTGCTGACCAAACCCACTCATGAGTTACAAAGTGAGTGAGAAAATAAAATTGTCTGATGAAAGCTAGCATTTTTGTGATAGCAAAGGAAATATCCATCTCTCATGCTCATTTGTTATTTGGGATTATTGATGTATTTTCTGGCAGCAAATAATCTTTTCCTCACACATTAAACATATTGTGAATATTGCAGTCAGCTGTAAAATCCACCATTCCCTCCTACATACCACCGGACTGTAACATCTGCATCACTAACAAAATCAGCACAACACAAATCACGTGTACAATGGAAACACTGGAAAATGTGCAAGCGTGAGTATGGATTGAGGATGAGCTTATGTGAGCGGCTGTGGAAAGCAGACCAGCACCACCAGTGCTTCTCAGCAAAGCTCATGGCCTGCATGATGCAGTGAGAAGCTTAGGAAGTGACCCAGTCAGACTGAGATGGCACCTATTTGTGGGTGGGCCACTCAAGGATTTTGGCAGGTAAATTAGTGTGTGATTTATCCAACTTGACTCAGCTAATTAAGGGCCAGCAAAAAACAGAACCTATGACTCAGACAATAGTTGGCAGCACAAAATGCAAATCTCCCCATCCAACAGACCATTTCAAATTCACCTTTGACAAAAATAGTCATAATAGCAATATCCTCTTTGTGAGTATTCACTCTACCCAAGCTACTGTGCTTGCAGAGAGAGACAGCAGAAGGGCTGCAAACATCCTCAATTTAAGATTTGCTTTTGAATTGGAACAAAATCATGAATATCCATCTGCCTCACTTTGGTGATGCCTCAGCCACTTTAGAAACCATCAGTCATGGTCTTGGCACTGCTCGCAGCTGTGCGTGTCTGCACCTTCCCCCGTCCCCTTCTCCACCCATCACACCTTTCCTCAAATCCAATACATCTGATGACCTTTCTGGCATGCTCCCTGCCCAAACAGCCCCAATCCCATGCCACTTTTGCCTTTATCTAGCCATCACCATACTCCAGCAGCATGCAAAACAAACGGCAATACCCCCTCCCAAGTGGTGCCAACCACATCCCTGTGAGTGCAATAAATGCATTCCCAGGACTGAATATATCCCCCTCATGCTCTGCAGCAATGTTGCAACTCCATCCATTTCCACCGCTCCTCACGACTGTCTCACAAAGCCTTGCTCACACAAGTAATCCCATTAAACTCGATGGGCTAGTTGCCTAAGCACCGATTTATGGGATCATGCTCTTAAAGGCTAAGCTCTCTGTGAAGAGACCCGAAGAGTCCCTTGTAAATTGCCCACAAAGCCCTACAGCCACCACTGGCCTGCTGAAACCTGGTGTTATTTGCAGGAGATCAAAGTCCTGTCAGGTCATGTTGACTTCTATTAATGGAAGCTAAGATGCTCAGCTGCACTTCTAGGTGTCAGGCCTGTAAATGATGAACTCTTACAGACATGCTTCACCTGGTGGGTTTTCCAGGGAGCTGTCAATTGACACTGAGCAGAATTCAAAAGAAAGTCTGATTTGCCCAACATCCTGAGGACACCAAGTTTTCCTGTTTTGCCCAGCTACTACTGCAGTGTCAGCACAGGCTGAGTTTTCAGGACAAAGGTCTTTTGGGTGCACCAGGGTGGGATAGGCAAGTTTGAAGGGGCCTGCCTGGATATGCTGCTTCCTTCTCTTTTAAAAAATTTTTGCCCTGGCAGAGGCCTATTCAAGTGACAGAAAGACATGGGGAAATGGGAACAAAATGTGCACACTGTTCATATTGAAGAAGACTCAGTATAACAGCATAATTAATAAACCTTCACAGACCTCTATTAATAGCTCCTGGAACCTGAGCAAGGAAGGCAGCAGTGGTTTTGCCAGGGCTCATTCTGCAAGGGTGAAAATCTTTTTCTTACTGTTTTCACATTTGTCATTGCCATGCTCCATCAAGCTTAGCAGTAAAGGCAGTAAAGGAAAGCAGGGGACCAGGAGAGAAAGGAGACAGGGAAATTCTGGCCTGTGGCTGAGTGCATTTTGATGGCTTTACAAGCACAGAGGCTGGATGAAGTCATGTTGCAAAATTACTTGTCCATTCATGCATAGGGCTGAGGAGGAATCCTATACAACTAAATTAAATTTAAATTATCATATGTCAAATTGACATTAATATTCAGGGCAAAGAATCATTTTTTTCAGGCAGTGCATTGATTTAGTTTTAAATACTAATAAATTCCTCCTGCCTCAATGGACATCGATGGCATATCCCCCCTTAGCTCCTACCTTGTGTAACGCTAGCCTTGTGCCCAAAAGAGAGGGCTTGGCTTTGCAAGCCAAGAGTAAACACCTCAGAAAGGGCAGACAGAGCCTCAAAAACAACAGAGACCCCTCAGCCAGAAGGCTTATTGAGGTAAATGTATTTCTTCCTCTCCCCATTTTTTCCAGACATGTCTTCCCTAAACCTCACCTGCCTGCCAAGAGGGTCCCTGGGGCTTTGCAGGGACCCAGACCAGCAGGACATGGCTGCGCAGTGTCTGGGAAGGGTGGGCTGGGAACCCGCCACCAGTCTCCTGGTCCTCTCAGTTCAGCCTCCCTCCCCAGCAATCCCCACAGGTTTCATTGCTGAATGCCTCAGCCCCTAGAGTAGCACAGTAATTTGGCACTGATGCCTTAGTCACTTAATTATTCTTTTCAAAGGAGCCTTTGAAATTCTTTTTCCCAACCTTGCCTTCTTTCCTCTCCCTCCCTTTTCCCTCTACACATTTTGACTCAATAGTTTTCCTTGAAATTGTATAAACTTGCTGTTTATTTCTTGCCATCTAGCATGCTGTGATCTATCTTTCATTGTTAATATTTTTTTTTTCTCAGCAGCGTCCCTGTTGCCTGTCTCTGAGTTCATTCTGTTCCCTCTTTCAGCAGCACTATATTTTTCTTCTCAGTGTTTTTGCTTAGCTCTATTAACTTTTATTTATTTTTCTTTCACTCCTTCATCATGTTTCTTTTCTTAGTTGCTGTGCACCATCTGTAGATCTGTTTCTGCCTCTCTCATGCTCCCACAACTAAATTACTCTGCCTGCCTTTGATTACCACAGCCCCTGGTCTCCCCTCCCCACACACTCCCCTCCCTAATAAGAGCTATCTAAAACCAGCCGTGTCCCTTCTTGGGTTCCCCACTCTGGTTCCCAGCTGTTGCCTGTGAAAAATACCTGTGTAAGAGTGTTGATATCATGAGCTCTGGCAAGCCAGAGCTCACCTGCGTCAAGAAGACTCAAGATGCAGTAAGAGATTATGAGCTCAATGTATGATTTTTCCAAAGCATGCATATTTCCAATTCTGCATTTTCTGAGAGGGAAAAAAAAAAAAAAAGCCTCCAGCTCTTGACATGTCTTATCTGCTTTTGAACACCTCTCTATGCAAACAAATTAGTTTCTCCTAATAAAGGTTAGAAAGCAAAAAATAAGCCTGAGAGTAGAAATCTAAACTTAGCCATAGCTGAAGAATTATGATCGATGCCTTCAAAGTAAAGGAAATGCACCATTTGGTGAGCTATGTGCACCAAGGAAGCATAAATGACCTCCCTGCTCCCCAGCACCTCGGCTGTCTCCCTACACCTCTGCACCTCCTGCAACCAGGAACAGCTCTAACAGAGTCCCCAGTTACTGTCTTTGCAAAGCACTGTAAAAATTGGTGTCAGGAGAGCATGCTGTGACTGCTGCTCCAGAGCTCTGGCCACCAGCAGACTGCGTGTGAAGGACAGAGTGACACAGCTCCAAGGGATGTGGCTGGAGAGGCCACTGTAGTGGGGGCTACAGAGAGTGAAAATGGCCAAGAACCAGTCTGGAGCAGACTGCTTTTTAAAAACAAGCATCTGCAGCTGTGTGGGCAGGTCATCCTCTGACTCCCTGTGGGAGCAGGTCTTTCCCTGGGCAGTCTGGACACCACCATTCCTGCTGCCTCCCTCTCCTGAGGCTGTGCCTAGACTCACTGGGGAAATAAAGGGAGGGCTCAACCTGGTCTGAAACATCTCTGGGCTTTGCTGCCCACTCTGTGTGTCCCTGCCATGCAGATGAAGCCTGTGGGGAGGAAGCAAGAGCTGCCCCAGGGCACACAAACAACCCGGTCCACGCACATCTTGGAGAAAAAGCTTACCAACTGACAGAGCTGGTTACAGGCACCCACATTTATCCAGCCCACGAATGGAAAACGAAGCTGAAGTGAGAAATGAAATTCATTTTCTTCTCCTTGCCTTTTCCAGAATCAGACTAAAACTCATCAGGGTCACAACTATATGGATTACAGCCAAGGAGAAAGGTTATTGATGTGCCTCTAAGAAATAAAAACAAATTGAGAAAAAAACAACCCAGCACACAGGAAGCAAAGCTGGAATTAAGAAGATATGCCATTCATGCATTCCAGGTTAACAGGAATGAACCGAAATCTTCTTCCAAGTGTCAACAAGGTTCAAAACAACCCAGAGTGAAAACTGTATCTGAAACCCAGACACTCACTAATGAAATTCTGAACCATAATATCCTTAAATCTCACTGTGGGCAGGCAGAACGGTAGGTAAAACTGACATGCCATTTTAGTTTCTGATCTCCCCTATTTTTTCGACTACCTTCAACAAACTAGGAATGGTTTCTGAATTTTACACCAAGGAATTTGAGAATGTATTTGTATCTACATGCATACACATGTGCGTGCATGAATGTAGGCATGCTGATATACATGTGCATCTACATCTATGCACACACATATATATTAAAAACCCAGGGCTTCCCTTGCTGGATGTACACACTACGGTGCTGGGCTTCCCCTTGTCCTGGTCTGTTCCTTTGTGCCACACAGACTTCACTAGTTCTGCACCTCACAGCGTGCTCAGATATGCCATATTCTCATTATCCTCAGACTCACCGAGCCTGGCTGTCCCCCCTGGAGTCTGTTCAGCACAGAAATTTGTGCTTAGCTGAATTTTCACCATAGCTTTGCAATTCACCTTTACAAAAATAAACTCTCCTACGTGGAACTTTTGCAATCAGCACAGAGACCAGAACAAACAAATAGGAAAACAGTCCCGTCAGCAATTTTCCAGCCATGTAAACTGCTCACTCAGAGCTGGTGAAAAAAATGGCCACCATCCCAACCGTGGGCCCTGTGCTGATGCTCCTCTCCTGCTCAGCCTGCACTCCCCTGTTTATCCGATCTAATGCAATAAAATGCGTAATTAATTTCTAAACGCTTCCGTTGAACAGTGCAATTTGTCAAGTCGAGCTGTTAATAGAATTAAGCTTTTTATCAGCGATTAGCAAAAGAAGGTAAAAAAAAATTAATTACGGAATTGTATGCCTCTCTGCTTCAAAGCCAGGTTTGGGATTAAATGTTTGATAAAGGTTCCCTGGCATGTTATAAAACATTTAGCAAAAGCTGCTTTCCCCAAGGTGTTTTCTGCAAAACAGCCTTTGTGCAAGAGGGGGGGAGACAGAGGGAGGAGGGTGCAGGCAGTACAGTTGATCGTATGGAGAAGGGCTGGCTTCATATCGTGCAGAACTTATTGTATGGGAACACACCCCCATATTGTATTCTGCTGGCACTATATCTTGCCTGCCTTGACCTCCCAAGTATCTCTCTGTTGTTTGTACAGATAACCAACAGTGACAGGAAATTACAGGCAATATTGGTTATTACCGCCTGTGTGTCAAGAAGTGGTCCAGGCCCAGGACTCAATAGAAGGACTGTACAGCCCCATGAAATGAGGGAGCACATACAGCTTGTGCTGGTTATGTGGCATGAAGCCCCCCTTACAGCCCTTCTCATTCTGGTCAATCCACAGATTGTGGAGGGCAGACTATGAAGACCTATAAAGTATGCCACAAGGTGAAGCCACCACTGCCCTCTGCAATGTAGCTAGCACTGGATCACTAAATCCCTGTGCCTTGACCACAGTGAGGAGAGGCAAGCAGAGTTGAGCAAAGCCGGGGCTGAACAGAACAGAACAGCACAGAAAGGAGACGCAGCCTCATCCTTTCCAGGGAGCCTGCCTGCACAGATAGGGGCTGAGGCCTGGGAACTCAAGTGTACTGCAAGGAGCGCCAACTCCTCTGGGCCTCGTGCCACCTATTACTGAGGACAGAAATACAGCAATGTCCCTCTTCCCTGTAAATTATACTGTCTGTTTACACCTGACTTCCACAGACATGAGGGAAACCTGTGCCTGAGGGAGCTTGTTTTGGAGCACAGTCTAGCCCAGGTGTTTCCTTGCCAAGGCCCAGCTCTCTGGCACTTTTCCAAAGTATATATATATTCAGTTTCTCCATGGACCCATCTTGGGTTTACCAGCGACAAAGCAAGGGACACTTCCAAGAGAGAGCTTGTCATCCTTGGAGGAGAAGGCTGGGAAATACCATTGTGGGACATATGTTAAGCAAGAGGGGAGCAGAGAACCCAGAGGACGTGCTATGGGCTTTTTTTGGGGAAGCTTACCTACACTGAGTAGGGGATGAAATGCAGCAGTGGTGGGGAGCAAGGACATAGGCAGAGCTGTCAAGAGAAGTGCTGGGTGAGGAGATCTGGGAGGCTGCAGGGCAGGAGGAGAGAGCTGCATCAACAGAGCTTTAAGGCACTATACAGAATTAAACCCTGACAACAGTTATGTTTCCCTGCACACCAGCTTAATTAGCAGCACGAAGCTTTCTGACACCTCCATTTCACACTGTCTTTAGAGTAAGTTTCTCAACACACAAAATTTCTGGCAGCTCAGCACATGCTCTGTGCAATGGCCATTCAACTTGCAGGAATGAAAAAGAGGAGGAGGTGAAATCTTTAATCTGATTTAATCTGATTAAATCTAATTCCTGATCCTACTGGCAAGTTAAAGGTACAAACTAACGGCACATTTAAGCACTTCACATCCCCACAATGAGACAGGATGGGAACATGAAGCGCTCTTGAGCAGGCTCCCCACCCCACATCAGCAGCTCAGCTCCTGTTTTCTATTCCTCATAGATCTGGTTTCAGTGAGGATGGAGTGCCCAGCACAGACTTCTCACTGTAAACCTTGCAACTGTTAGCAGCCACGCTCTGAGGAGGAGCAATTATTGGCACACATAGGAAGGACTGGAGTACTGATGGACTACAGCCAAGACATAGGAGAATACTCCAGCACAGGCCTCAGCTCGCACCACACATATCTATGTAAAATGCAACTCAGTTCAGTGTCTATTATTTCCTTTTAGGTACCCATCAGCTATCTAGGATTTTGATTTGGATTCTTTTTCTTCTTTCGCTATTTGACCAAAATTATTGCATTTTCAGTCATTTACTGGTCACCCCTTGAACCAGACTTGTCAATTCCTCCCTTTTCTTTCTCTCTCCCAGCTGTTTGAATTCTTCAGAAGCTGGTAGATTGTTATCATTCATGTCCCTTCTTAAGTTGCAACTTAGCCAACCTCAAGATATTTAGTTCCTTTAATCTTCTTCCCTAACAAGTCAATTCTTCAGCCCTTTAATCATGCTAGCTGTGCTTCTGCAGATTCTTTCTGATTTGTCTGCACCTTCCTGGAGCTGGAGTGCCTAGAAAGCACAGCAGACTTGTGAGCTGTGCTGAAGAAGCCACTTTCTGTGGGAATTAGGGCATGAGGCCACGAGGCCACAGCCCAAATTCTGTAGGGTTTGCTTCTTTTTCCCTCATTGCTGAGGCCATTTCATCATTCCAAAGATCCTTGAGGAAAGCTCTCCTTGACATGGCTTCAGTTATGACATACTGTCAAAGTTTTCCCTTCATCTGCTCCACACTGCTCTCAGTGGGTTGCAGTTGATTTGCCCTATTTACCATAAGAACACCAGCCATCAAGCCCTTTCTGGCCCCCCATCTTTTCATTTGGAAGAGATCCATCAAGGGTTGAAAAAGGGTTCTACAAGGGAAAAGGCAGACCTATCATTCTCTCTTCTAAATTCTTGTGCTCTCCTCTCATATGGAATGAGCATCATGCTGTAATGTCATCAATTTGGGGTGGAAACAAAGGCATGCTACAGCATGCCTTGATATGGAAACTCATGAGTATTGTGGAAAGGAGGAGTCAGAAAAATAATTGGGAGCCTCAAGCTGGACACGGGTCTTTTGAGTCAGCTTGCGAAAATCCTTTCCTTCCTCTGCAGTTCTGTTCCATGGAAGTAGAGTGGCACTTACTTCCTTTGCCATTCAAATACTCAAAGAAATCAAGCGCTGAGAAATGTATTCAGGTTTTTCTTAATAGCTACAAATACCAGAATAATTTGATTCACAGATTTCCACCAAATGTAGCCAGCATTTTGATTCAAAGCCTCTAAGTGGTTTTATTTCATTTCTGCTTCCATCAAAAGAATCCCACAACCAAGTTCAAGTATACTCAACAATCCTGAGTTCCCTTACTTAAACTGACATTGTTCTCAAGAAGATATTCCAGACAATACCCCTTTAAGCCTCTATCTAAATTCTTTCACAGCAGTAAACACATGTTGCAAGTGCCTCTACATAAAAGCTTATTATTTTCATTAGTAAAAGAAAAAGTGCTTGCAGAGGCAATAGACAATTTGGGAAGTGAATGTAAAAGTGTGTTCCCCCAAGGCAAGTTTCATTGTCAGGGCCCTGGAGCCCTCTCTGCCAAGCAGAGGGATATACCAGCCTGTACACATAACAAGGACAGAACTATATTTCGGTGTTGATTTATACTGAAAAACATACCTCTGTGTGTTACATTGATTTAAAATAACTTATCAAAAAAGAGAATAAATAAATAAATGTTACTCTGACAGCTCTGTGTGGGAGATCTCTGCCCATTGTCATTTAAACTTGGTAGTTCTCTCACATAGGTGCACAGCTTAGCAGAACGTGACTCACATTCACATTGGTTGGATGCTCTTCAGCAAGGAGCTCTCTTTCTAGAGGGGAAGGGGTAAGACAGGATATAGCAACCTGTGTGGGGTTCAGTTCCCTGTTCTGCTAATGACCTCCTCTGGGGGACAGGGCAATTCTCATTGCCCTGCTACAGCATGCCTGAAAGCCCAGTGGAGACACTCCCCAAGGAAGTGTTCCCATGGAAGGAACAAGTTGCTACATCTTGTGTAGGCACCAGCATTGCCTCGTGAGTATGGAATGATGCTTGAGCTATTGAGTGCTGTGTCTCAACTCTTAAGTGCCTGCGTGACATCACCATGGGGTTTCTCAATGAGACATAAGAACAGCCAGCTTCCAACTCAGTGTAGAAACCAGCTGCCTTCGTTCCCAAGGATGCCAGGATGTGTGATACAATGAAAATCCTTGATTTGCTCGAATGCCTGTGGCAGTAGCCAGATGAAAACCAAAATAAAGAAAAAAAAAATCCTCATGTTCAGCAAATAATCTTGTGGCACTTCTTTTATTTCAGGCAAGCAACTTTTATGCCTTGGCTATTGAACACAATCATTTTGCAAAGCAGTTCTAGTAGCCAGTTTCAGGACCACAAAAAAAGATGTGGGTGTTCAATTCATGTCACTTCAAATATTTAGGACACGATTTCAGCTCAAATCACATAAGGTTTGTTCACACAAAAGCCCTTTCCCTAGCAGCTGGGGAGGGCCAAGGGTAGCTGAAAGAAGCTCTAATCAAATGTTTCAAGAGAAGCTGGCTGATAGGCGTTGTAGTACAATTTATAACTAGCTGGATGCAGGTACTGTAGTTTTGCAATCATGCCAGCTATCAATCAAGCTCTATTCTATTGGTCTTTTATGTCTTGTACTCCAAATTCCAAGCCAAGCTTCATCAATGAAAAAAATATTCTGGTAATTGCAGATGATTTTCCCATTGGACACTTATCATATTTAGGCAGGAGTGATAGTTCTTGAGGTAAAATGAGTCCGGGATTGTGAAAGTGGGGCAGGAGCGAGGGGTACTGGCCCAACTGGGAGGCAGGTCTGGGAGAGCAGGAAGGGCACAAAGCACTGGTCTCACCTTCAGAGTTCCCAGCAAGAGGACAGTGAGCTGCTCTCAAGGCAAAGCCTTCCCATTTATCACCAACAGAACTTCCCACACCTTTTCTCCAGTGCCATTACAACACCCTATGCTCAAAAATGTGTAACAGCTCTGGAACTCTTTGTTTAACTCCCTTGCCCATCTGTGGAGAGTTTCATGGACACTCACTGCCCTCCACTCTCTTGGACATGGTGACTAAATTCAGTGACGAGAAACCTGACACTTCATTTTTGCAATTAATCTTTGTTGAACTGCCTCCTTGAAAGCCTCTCTCCTTGGCATGGAGATGAGCCCTCTGCAGCAGCTGTTGGCCACTGCCATGCATAGACAGCTTTGCCCCATGGCAGCGAAGACACAGAAGTCAAAACAGTGTCACTTACCCCAAACTCTCATTTTAAGCTGCCCTGGAGAAGATGTCCCCACTCCAGAACAGATTGAAGTGAAAACGAGAAGTTTAGCAGTACTCAGTGTTAGAGCACACACTGCTGTCCAGTGAAAGGTTTCCTATAAGGAGAAAATGTACCTGTGCCTCAGCACTTCCTGAGCTTGATATTCTGTGAACATAAATCCCTCCCTCCCAGATAAGGCAGGAGTGTCTGATGTGCCAGGGCAAGGAAGCAAAGTCATGTGCTGGACATCACCTTAGCAGATGAAAACCCTAGGTCATGGTTTGGCAGTGATCTCCTCATAGGCCTACAAAAGATTTATGTTGCCTTGTTGGTGTAAGAACCACTGGATAATTGTCCAAAGGTTTTCCTGGAGTTTATTTAAAAGATGTATCCCAATCTTTGCTTCTGCCTAGCTTAAGAGCAATGATCCCACCAGATTCTAGGGTTCGTTTTCATTTGAGTTTCCTGTTGGGAAGTGGGGAGAGTTTAATGGAGATCATTCCAAACTGATTAAGAGATGGCATAGCTGCCAAGTTCATTATGAAATTGTATTTTATTTCATATCCCAACAAACTTGCATCTGCCTCTTCCATGATGCAGTAATTCTTTGACTTTACACATGTGCCAGGATGTGCAGGGCTCGCAGAATCACCATCTGTTTCCCTGTCATAAGCAGCCTGACAGCATGCATGCTGCTGAAACAACAGCCCGCTTTGGTCATGGGCTTCATTTTATTTCTTTCCCTGCTTTGTATGGATCAGTTATACCTGTTCTGCTCTCCAGTAAGAGACTCCCAGCTGAGGAGGCCACATTTGCCCTGCTGCAGCTGGGCCCCGCTGCTCCTGAGAGTAGGAAAGCTGTTTTTCCTTACCACACATGTTGTGGCACCCAATCTGACACAAACTTCATAGTGCAGAACTTCCCCTCTCCTAGCCTGGTCTGCCATTTTACCATGAAGTACTTTTCAGTTATTCCACTTTTGCTCTGTGTACAGATCCCCAGCTCTGGAAAAGCCTGTGATTCGCCCCATCCAGATCTTTCTTTTTCAGCTCCTTCCCTTTTTCCTAACAGCTGTCAGTCTAGGCCAGAGGATAGTTCTTTGTGAGCCCACCAGGATCTGAAGGTGCATACATTGACATGGAGAGGAGGATGCTCCAGAGGATGTGTTATTATCCACCTAGTGCTTTGCTGAAGGGAGCAGGGTATGCCCAGGCCAGAAGGAATGGCAGAAAGAACAGGAGAGAGCCCAGCATGGGGCTTCCACAGCTCTCCCAGGGAGAGTTTGCATTTTGCTGCTTCTTCTCCTTGGGGTTGCAATTACTTGCAACGTTAAAGCAACCTCAACTCTCATCCCCAACAGACACCACTCCCCTCCCCTCTGCTCCACACAAGAGGAAAATTGTGGAGAAATAGTACTTAATTATCACACCACGTAACTAATTAAAAGCTGAATGCTTGCGTGTGGTATGCTAATGGGACATTAGAGAGCCAGTCTGCTTTGGTAAAGAGACATGAGCCACCTCTTTCCCCCTTCACCTTACTGCAGGAGCTTCAGGCTGACAGGCACCTGGGATGAGGTGGGAATTTACTATGCTGCCTTCAAGTTCACAGCTTTACAGAGGGCACTGAGGTCAAACAACTTGATCAGTACGGAGGGAGAAATCACCTGTGCAGGTGCCAGGAGCAAGCTACATGGTGTGGGTGGCTTGTTATGGAAATTACGTACACAGTGAGGCTTCACATGTATCCTAAAGCCAATCTTTTTTCTTTATGGGGTTGGCAGGAAACAACAGAGTCTCTGAAAGAAAATGTTTATTGCATTCCCTCTTCATTGCAGGGGGGTAAACTAGATGATGTTAAAAGATTCCTTCCAACCCAAACTATTCTACGATTCTAAGATGCATATACTGGGTATAGACAAGCACACTCCAACTCCCCTTCTCCTACTATGCCATTACACCATTTGGTGCCAAGTGCCAGCCCTCTCTTTTCAGCTGCTGTGCCAGAAGTCCATGTTTGCTTGTCCACTCACAGCCAGGACTGACCACTGAACATATTAATTAAGGAGGGAGACTATTCAGATTTATCGAGTTTTTTAAATCACCATGAGAGCTGCGCATACACTCCGAGATTTGTCCTGGCTACTGTGCACTCTAGGAAGAGCCTGTGTGATCTGAAGGGGCCAGACAGCCATCTCACCATGGTTTGGGGACAGCGAGGGCCCCTCCAGGGTAGCTGCAGCAGCACACTGTATCAGTTCACCCAATGGACAGTGAGGCTCATTCAGCCTTGGAGAGCACTGGGACTGAGCTGAGACCCTTGCTGGGCCTGCTGGGGGTGTTTCCCTGGTGCTCCGTGCCAGACAGAGCTAGCGCCAGTTACCTCCCACCTTCACCCACAGAAGGCAGGTATCCTAGGAGCATGAAGGCTTTCCTATGGCTTGCTCTTCTTTGAAAGACATTGGGTAGAGACAAAGAGAAAACTAGAGTTGCAGAGGAAAAAAAAAACAAGCATTGTCAGTGTCAGGAAAGAGAGGCAGGAATTTCTCTTGGGATAACGGGGTTGTTGTTTCCCTGTTACCACTGCTTGCTACACTATGCATGTGCCTCTTGTGACATGTCTCATGAGCTGCAGACCTCATTGTGAGGGTCATGACTTCTTGAGGCACAGGCAGAACTGCCACAGTCCAGCATGGAGCCAGCACTGCCATGGGACCTGAGGCCCATCAGACAGCACAGTCCCACTGTGGAAAGGCTTTTATCCGATCTGCCCCACTTCCCAGACCCAGAGAGGAACAGATGGGGCTGGCTGGCTGGAGAAGGCCAGCAAGTGATCATGCACTGCCTGTGAACCTCAGAGCTGATACTGTCTCTGTTTTCCTCCTGCAGGCTTCTTGTTGCCCGCTTGTCCTTTGAGTGCCTGCCAGTTGTGTTTGCCAAGTCCAGGGGTGCCCAGATGCTCTCCTTCACAACTCTTGGGATTTGTGTGATGAGCCAGGCTCCTCCACCAGATGCATCCCAGTCCACTGTTGACCACAAGTCCTCTGCTGAGCAAACACAGATCATTTCTTTCTGGCTATAATGTGATCTCAAACTCAGATTCTCATCCTTTTCCTATCTCCGTCTGGAAGAGGCTTCTAGAACTTTCTTTCTCAGTCACTAGCTCAACACCCTGTCCCAGGCTGATGTAACACTGTATGAAGTGCCCACATCCCCAGCATAGGAGGAGGGTACTCCTGCCTTTCGTGTTAGTTCTGCTGCTGCACATCAACACTAAAGCCATGTGGATGCCATGTCCCAGCAGAGAGAGGGAACAGCCAGTGGTGGTAAGGAAGGCAAGAACTCAGCCATGGTGCTCAAACGTGAAGGAGCTGAGGCTGAGTACATCCCACCAAACTCATGCCAGAGAATTACAAGGGTGAAGAAGAGGTAAACACCTCTTAAGGAAGATACTGTTCTTCACTGCTCTGAGATTCAAGTTCATGGCAAAGTACTTCTTGCTGCCCTGTGTTCTGGAGATGAGCACATCATTCCTGGTGACTGGCCTGTCCATGCCCATTAGCTGTTCTCCAGCAAAGGTTCTTCTTCTCCCCCACTCTGGTCCCAGAAGGTCCTTTTGCCTAGCTCTCTCAACCACCTGTGCTCCCACTGAGCACAGCATGGAGTGATGTTCTCATTCCCTCACTGTTATTCTGTCATCTCTGTCGTTTCAGAGTTGATTTGTGACCATTCATGTTTGGCAGAGCATGCTCACAATGTGTCTGAGCTGATGGTTGACCCTCTCTCCTACTTCCACCCAATTTGGTCCTGAACCATCAGCCTTACTTTACGGATAACCCCAAAGCCCCAGACTGTCAGAACAACTTCAATTACAGCAGCGATGGGCCCTGTGCCACCAGCAGCATCCGTGGCCTTCCAGCGGCTGACAAGGACTAATTAGGAAATGAAACATTAGTTAAGTCTCTCTCAATTAGGGCCAGGATAACGTTTCCCTGGCAGCACTGGGGCGCTTTAACTGCTGGTCCCATGATGACTGTGAGCACATCAGACTTGCTGAAGGAGCTTTAATGTTGAACATATGTTGGAGGATTACAGAAACCCTCTCAGCTGTGACATTTCGGTGTGCTCCCTGCTTTTTCTTTCCCCTGTAGCAACACGGGAACAGTGAATGCCAGCACAGGAAAGCAAGAAAAGGGCTCAGAGCAATTAGCAGCAAGACATATACACATGCACACATCTACATATGTGCACAAATCAAATACGTGCCTCTGAATGTACACATTCTACATTTTAATTAAATATCACCACACAGCATCCTTATTCTTCCCTGCCTCTAGAAACACACGAGAGATGACAGACCATTGCCCCATGTCAAAAGGCATGTTAGAAGCTCAACGGATCTTTGGCTACAAAAAACCACAAACAAAACAAAACCAAACAAACAAAATCCCACAATACACATGAAAAAAGAGAACTCAGTGAGGTCAGGAGAGAGGGAAGTTTGGACATTCTTCAAATGAAAGCCAGGTGCAGCTAAGTCTTGTATGGGAGCCTCAGAGGGACAGAAGGCAATAAACAAAAATGTAATCTACCAAAATAAAATGAAAACCTCAAATTAGAAAAGCTTAAGCTCCCTTGGAGGAAGGCATGGAAGGAGGAGGAGACTGTGAGAGGGTATTAAAATAAGGAAAATTTTATATTAAAACAGTACGCAGTATATCTGCATATTTTGTGCATAGTCATTTTACGTGGTGCAGCAAATGGGGACCAGCTGCAGTATGCACAGCTCTGCTGGAATTAAGGAACAGGACTGGGCTCTCATGTACTGCTGTCTCTTGGGGGGAGATGTAGGGCAGAGAGGCTGGGAAGCCAACTGCAACTGTAGATGAGTATGTGCCTCAGTCTTTGGATTTGAGGAAGAATGGATTGGCATCTGCTTGAAAAGTGGCTTTTGAAACACTTTTTAAATGGAAATTTCAGTTTCTAAATTAATTAAGAATGTTTTGTTTTGTTTTGTTTTCCTCAAAAAAAAGACTTTTCATGTGGAAGAATTTCTTCTGGCTAAAAAGATGGAGAACATTTTGACTTTTTGAAATCTACTAAGAAAACTTTTGCAAGATCATCACTTTGCCACTTGGGGAAAAATAATCTACTTTTCCAGCTGGTTTGAATGTAGCCCTTTCTGTGAGCACATCTCTTCAAAGCCCACTGGGAAACTTTCCATTGAATTTGCTGGCCCAGAGCTTTGCTGCCCAGCAAAAATACCAAGTCTAGAAACAGAACATCAGAATATCTCAGACCTCTTCTGGCCCATGTAACTGGGATCCTGGACTGCACTAAACCAAACTATCTGTTGAGACTTCTGCATCACTTTTTGATGAAATACACCCTTAGCAGGGCAGCTCTATCCAGAGCTCACCATATGCTCCTAATGCATCATAATTTCAGCATGCACAGGCACATGCAAAAAGAAGATGAGATGCTTCACAGGTAGAGAAGATGCCTGAGAAGAATTTAAACTGATCTGTGTCTAATATGATTGCACCAAAACAGTGATTGTGAACCAGAATGAGATATTACCAAGGTGCCACAAGAAACTGCTCTCTGCCAATGCACACCACACACACCCTGCTCCAAACCCATGCCTGTGTCAGCATGTCTCAGCACAGAGGCCCCTCCAGGAGAAGAGCACAGTGCTACACTCAGAAGTGACAGTAGCTATTTTCACATCAGCTTTACACCGGTGATACTAAGACCACAACCTGGCTTTTTGACTTACTTGAGGTCTTGGTTCTCCACCAGCTTTTACCGTATGTTGTCATCTATGGCTTTGCTGAACAAAAGTTTCCAAGGAATCACCATTGCAGGGTTCCTGTTCGTGTGCCCACACACAAGCGATGACACACATCGCTCAGCCATACCGAATCTCGTTCAGCAGGCAGGCTGTGGGAGGCCCTACCAGAAGGAAACTTACACCTTCCTCATCAGACTACTACCAGATTTGGCCTAATTTGGTTGTTGTAGCTACTTCCACGCTGTTTACACAAAGCCTGCTTAGAAGACCCAGTACAATAGAAAAGAAAGTGCTGCAATGTGCTTTTTTTTCATCCTATAAAATCAAATTTGTGTTTTTACTGATTCTCTCTTTTTGAGGTGGTAATACCTGAATGTAAACACACTTCCCACTGTGCTCCTGTTCTGGCTGAAACCCCATGACCCTAGGGGGTGAATCTTACAGGCAAGTATAAAGATATGTATATGCAACTAGATGATCTATATCCACAGAGGCTTTGAAAGCACATGGCTCATTATTTCATGCAATACCTAAATCCTTCTAGTTTTGCACATACTCCCTTGATCATTATGTCAGCCAAAATGGTGGGTACCTCTAGGAACCTCCTCTCATGCAACAGTATCATACAGTTGGAAATCCAATGAAAAAACTTTGTTTTTTTTCCTTTGTTAAATATGTTGGCACATACTACAAAGTATTACTGAAGAGGAGTTAAAAATGAACTGACAGCAGAAATGAAGGAAGCAAAGGACATATCCAGTACAGCCATCTTCACTCTTGTAGAGTCTCTCTTGGTATCATGATAAAAGTCTTTCACATCAGTCAAATGTGAGGTTGTCATTTCAATACAGTCCTCTACGAGAATTTTCAGCAACTGCTGCAAGACTATTTACAGCATAGAAAATTAAATAAATGCTTAAGTGTCTGTAAGATTGAGGCTTGTGTGTCATTTGCTACATGGAACTTGTCTTTCTTACAATGATGACACACTCAACTATTAGTCTGCTTGAAAAATTACGGGAAAGCAATTCAGAAGTGTGACCCAAACTTTGCCCAGAGCCTGACATTGCCTTTGGCAAGTATCCATCTAGTCATCCATCTATCTAAACTCATTTGTGTTGACAAAGGAAAAAAAGCCAGAGAGACGTGAAAATTATGGTATTTGATACCCACATGCAGCAAGATTCAGCAGCTCTACCACACAGTTTTCCTTGGAAACAAACTTAAGACCTCCGAGTTTTTCATGTGCAAATATTTAACTGAGTTTGTTCCATAATAAAATTTCTAGGGGACAACCTTGCCACCCATGCCAGACATGGAATACATTACCTGATGGGGTTAACAGGGTTCCCTGCTGCAGAAATAAATACATTAGGAGATGAGACACAAAAGGTTTCACAGCTCCTGATTTTCCTTTAACAATATTCCATTAAAAATGACTGAAAGGCAACTCTCCTCCTATAAATCAGGTACCTCACTCATGCCTTTTAGTCCTGAGATGGGACTTCTTTGGTTTTAATAGCTTCACTTCCTTCCCTCTCTGTCTGTCTGTCTCCAGATATGGCTGATTTACCTGGATTAGCAAAGACACTGGCTCCACATTCTTCAAAAAGTGCTGATCAGGCTGAGCTGGCAAAAGATTAAAAGTCACACAAATTGCTTCTATCACTGAAGGAGTCTAATTGATACTGGGAAAAAGTCTAAATCATGTATTGCCCTCTGCTAGCTGCAGCCTATCTAGGGATGGGGCACTGTTTTTTGATGGGCAGGAAGAAAAGTGTCTCCCTGGAATCCATCAGTTCCTGATCCCTGCAGTGAGAGAGGCATCTCTCCTTTCCTTCTTATATTTCACTTTCTGTGTATCCTGCTTGGTGATCACTGTAAGGCAAGTGGGTTCTACTGAACTGAGGACAAATTCTCCCTGATACAGATTCTCCCTCAGTTTCTCTACCTGAAAAGGGGGAAGGAGGCGGGGGCAGTGATTTACTGCTCACAGTTTTTTGGTAGGTATTGAGGGCATCACAAGGCAATAATGCAGCAATTTACCTCCCTGGTCATGAAGCAGGGAGAGAAAGAGGCTGAAAATTATCTAGAAGGCAGGATAGCAGAGTTATCCCTGACAGCAAAGGCTCATGCTTTTAGGATCACTGTTCAATTCCTGGTGTGAAAAAAAAAAAAAAAAAAAAAGCAAGGGATGTGTTCCTACCCGAGGACTGATATTTGTAAAAGCACTTAGAAAAGTACCAACTAAGTGCTAGCTTTGATTTTGTCCTAGTAAGGAAATTACTAAATATTCCTCTAACACTTAGGGCAGATTTCAACCACAACCATGTATTCAAATACTTTAACTGTTTTTAAGGCCAAGTTTGCCTAATGGGAATTGTAAATGTGTGCTCCACAGCAGCCCCAAGCCCTGCCAGATGGGACGCTGGGGAAGGAAGGGAACACACCCTCCCAAAACTATGTGTGTCATTGTGTAGTGAAATCACAGCTGCAGTGGAAAACAAAGGGATGTATGTATTTGTGGCTCATGCACAGCATATTGCAGAACTGACATCTAGGTAAGGTGGCATTGTCAAGATTTCAGGTGTACAGTTGATCCTTTCATCTCCCTACTCTGCTAAAGGAGTGAATTCTGTGCAAGTTTCACATGAGAGAAAAAAAAATCAAACAATTGTGTTTGTTTTTCCTGAAAAACACCACTATTTCCTAGTCTATTCCCAAGTCATGAATTACAACACAGGATCTGGATTTGAATCAGCACTTGATAGAAGACATGCATACCAAAGAACTGCTCTGGACTGAGACCAATGCAGACAGGAAAGGCAAGGCAGTGCTGCAGGCACAGGAACAGTTTGGGTATGGATGGTAAAAGTCATTATCACCATCAGTTTGAGGGAGGAAGGATATTGGCACATAGGGGCTAGCAAAAATAGAGTGGGCAGGGGAAGACATCACATTTGTAATGTACGTTTTAATAATGTCTTGCAAAGGATATCCTGACTCGTGAGCAGGGTCCTGAATGCTACAGATATGGCCATATGACCACAGGGTGGCAAGAGAAAGGGGAATTCGTGCCTGGGTGGAAGAGATGCAATTGCCTCTTTCACGGGCCAGGCACACGTGAAATAGTGCAGGAACATCATGACACTTCAGCCTACCATACTGCCAGGGCTTTTCACCGAACATGTATCAACAGCACGCTTCATCTCAGCACATTAAAATGACTCACAAACAGGAGTCTTACTGATTAATCCGCAGAAGTCTCCTAAACCACAAGGCTGCATTGGTGCAGCCGATGTTCAGATAGGTAAACTGAAGCAGAAGAGAGGATGTAAAACAGTCAGAAAAGGGTCAGTGGCAGAATCAGAACTGGAAGGCAGCTGCCTTATTGCCAAACTGTTCAAATACCGCAATTCAAAAAACAGATACCACAACACTGACATCTTCCACACCCCATCTTTGCAAAGGCTTCTATTGAGAAAAGCTTCCAAAATGCCCAGAACTGTCCATGTGGTGCAAAGAAAGATTGCCTTTTACTTTCAAGACACTTGCTGAGTTTTGTTACCCCAGAATGAGAAGATGCAAGACCCCTTGCATCCTCATATCTTAGGTTAATACCTCCTATGTCTTCATGTCTTCCCTGTTTCACCCGTAAATCTTACCAGTACCCAAACAGGAGTTGGGTTTGAATCTTACTGGGCTCTTACTAAGTTTCTGATTTTATCTGGTGGCAACAAGTTCCATATGTTAATTAAGCACTTTGTAAAAGAGTATTTCCTCTTCAGGAGTTTCAAGTAGTTTGATTTTTTTTTTCATGTAATTGCTTACCCTGTAGTTCTTCTAATAAAATGAAAAGTAAATAGGAAGAGCTGAGTGCACTTCTTATTTTGTGGTGATTGTTTCTATACCTTTGCCACAATGTTTCTTATTTGTCTTTTCTCAAGAAAACAGTGTTGCTCTTTTTAATTGCTGTTTATGAAAAAGCTGTTAAAAGACTGCAGACATTTTGGGTCCCTTTTTGTGGTCATTCTTCTATTTCTGTTATTTTCTTTTGAGAGACAGGGTGAGCAAAGTGAATAGAGTGTACAAGGAGAGCATGTACCATCAATTTATATAATGGTACTGTATTATTTTATCTATTATTCTCTACCCTTTTCTTAATGCACTCTCATCTTGCATGCTTTTATTTCACCATCACTACAAACTGAACAAATGTTTTCACTGAGTTGCTCAGCCGTGCCTTTTTTTTCCTCATTCTTTTCTTTTGAGTAGTTACAATTATTTTAGAACCCAGAAACGAGCATGACTAATTCTAATGTGTTGTTTCCTGAGTTCATCACCTTCCCTTTGCCGTATTGCATTTCATTTACTCTTACGACGCTTGCAAATTGCATCTGCGAGCTCATTGTCAGACCTCCTCAGAATCTTTATAGGCTTGGGTAACCTCAACATCGCTGTATTATGTACACATTTTTCCTTCTATGTATTCTTTCCATTTTTGGGTTATTAATCCATATTAAACACCAGACATAATACTGCTCGGTGACATATCCACTGAGCTGTGGCATCTTTTCATGCTGAGAACCAGCTATATATTCCTGCTCTATTTATTCAGTAAATTTTGCTTTTCTTCTTACTTTATTTATGATATGGCTTTATCTCATATCCAATGACAAGTTTGTTCCTTAATAATCTCCTAAAAGAGACTGAGTAAAGAAACAAATCCAACAAGAATTTGGAAAAGTTTGCTTACATGAAATTTACTCCTTTCCTGTTATCTCATCTGTTTCAGACCAGAGTCATTTTAGCAGGGTGAAAAAAAGGCACCCAGCTTATGTAGAAGTCAGATTGGTTTGACTGTGTCGAATCACAGAAATTGCAGCAAGGTGGAACCAGAAAGCACCTCAAGAACATCATTTGGTCCAGCCCACTGCACCAAATCAAATATTCCTTCAAATCCATTCCTGTAGAATATCTGCCTACATGGTTTGAAGAAGCTCTAATGAAAGAAGCTCCACATCCTCCCAACTACGCTAACCCCTTCCAGTATGCTCCTAGTCCTACAGTTAGGAAGTCTTCTTAGTATTTAACCTATTACTTCTCATCTTGGGGATTTGCAGCACAATGGATCAATACCACTTTTAAAAGAACAATTTATAGGAACAAAGACTCTTATGTTTCTCTTTGCCTTCCCTATTTAGAGCAAGTAAATTTTTATGGCTCTAGCTCTATTAACCTTCCTGTGCAGGTCCTGTTTGCTCAGCCTCTTGGAAAGCCTGCTGCTTCCCTCTGGGGTCTCTCCTGCTTGTTTACATCTTCCTTAAAGCATGTTGCCCAAAACTGTAGGCTGCATGTCAGCAGATCCTGCACCTGGCACACAACACTCCTGTCCATGTTGCTCAGAATGATAGAGGGACTCAACTGTTCATCTTCACCTCTATGTTTTCAGACGGATTGGTGGGTTTTTAACCACTTCCAATTCATATTTCATTCCATTTGCCCAACGTGAAAAAGAAAATGGTCTTTCATTTCTGTAATATGACCTTGCATCTTTGTAATTTTACAAAACTCTTAAACTCAATTTGAATGATTGTCTACAAATATTTGTCATCCACTGAGCAGCCCCTTCAAAACACCTTGCACATCCTGGTGACATACAGCAATCAAAGGGTCTGGCTCTCTGTACCCAAGTATAAATCTGCTCAGTCTGACTGAAAATTATCAGACTTTTTTTCTCCTTACCACTCAAAAAGGCCCAGAGGATGGAGAGCCATTTGCTCAGATAAAGATAACCAGTAAGGGATGATTTAAATCAGTGCTTTTGTGACCTGTTTTTTCCAATACCTTTGCTCTTGACACTTCTTGAAAAGTGTCAAAGAAGCTGGGACAGGGGAGGCACCCCCCAAACATCCAATGATAAATGGAGCGGAGTTGCTTAGCCTTCCCACCATGCCCTCAACCTTCTGTCATCTATATCCATATTTATGATTAATCTATGAAGCAAGGTAGATACAAGTTCACAGTCAGGAGATAGAGATACATGGATATATTTAGAAAGAGGAGAAGGGGAAAAAGAAAGGCAGGATTATCAATCTAGCATTTAGTTTATCAAATTAAGAGTGACAGTCTGATGTGCATTACATGGGTCAAAGCTGCTTAGTATGGGACATGAGATTCTTTGACCTGCCCCACTTACAAGATGACCCTCTTATATAAAAAAGATTCACTCCCCAAGCGTGATTCCTAATTTACTGTACACAAACCTGCACATCAAACAAAAGGTATGGAGAGGATGCTAAGGACTCTTCTTCCCACTTGCTCTGCATGTGTGCCCACATGCTATTATTAAGAGAAAGCTTCCAGGTCACAGCAGGGATGTTTATTTCTGTGTCTCTGTGTGGGCGTGCAAAGGATATCTGGCACCATCAGCCTGCTCACATTGGTGCTCTAACATTTTTCTAAGACAAAGAGAGCAAAAAGGAGATGCGTTTGAAATGGAGCAATACACAAATAATACTTTCAGACAGCAGTAGTACACAGAGAGCACTGGAGCTTTCAGAACAAAGGGGTGTGTGTGTGTGTGTGTGTGGCTTCTCTTAATAGTTTCATCTCGAACAGAAGGCAAGCTCACAGCAAGAAGTCCTATCACCCTCACACTTCTGTGAAAATGAAAAAGCATTCCCAGGCTTTTTCTTTGTTATACTCTCATGTTATTCCAAAAGGGAGTTTCCACATGACTCTTATAGTTGTCATTCACATGCTGACTGTGTTTTCCAAATACAGGAAAAAAAGTCTAGAAATGTTATAATTTTTCTACCCGAAAGGAATTCCCTCCTTTTTCCAGCCAGGCTTGATTATCTCTTGGGGACAATAGGGCAGTTAATGTCAAAGAAGGTTTAACAGCGGCATATAATCTAAATTGAGGCTTACAGAAATTATTCTAAACTCATTTGGCCCTTGCACATCAAGTCTTTCACCTTGAGCTTACAAACACTTATGACTACTCCACTGTGCTTTCAACTCCTGTCCTTCCCAGCAGAGTCTCTGAAAGTTGCCTGATCTGTGGACAAAGGACACTTAATTCACAGCATAGTGTTAAGGCTCTGCAGGTCAGTAGCAAGGCAAAGCACTGTCAACAACAACAACAAAAAAAGGGTCCACAGTCCTCAGTGAGAGCAGAGATGTCTCCTGCCATGGCAAAATAAAGAGCAGGTCTCAGCATCCCAAACTTTCACAGCTCCAGGGAAGAAAAGAGCAGGAAGAGTTTGTACAGACTGAGAAAATACGAGGATGAAAGTGCATTGCTCATCTGGAGTTCATCCTTTCTGTCACTGGGGACTTTTTCAACAGCAAAAATACATCCCCATCATGTGTTTTATAGAGACCAAGATAATCCATTAAAGGATAAGAATGACACAAAAGACAGTACAAGATGCTGGTCAAGGAAACCAGCAAAGTAAATAATCTCTGAATTATGTATTTAGCTCACTCAAGCCATGTCCCTTTCTGGGCATATTCCACTGAATATATTCACTGGCCACTGAACATTTACAGAAACAGTTGGTGTTAAGGGAACAGTAGAGACTATTTGCTGAAAGCACCTTCTAAACCTGGAAACTAGAATAGATGCCCTGGAAAACCACCTCTGAATTTGTAACTGTACATTAAGATGTCCCTGTGCTGCTCGGCTAATCTCCTAGATGAAAATTGCTTTGAAACAGGCAATGTACAGCAGGCTTTCCTCAAAGTGAATGTGCCTTTACATGCCCAGAGATTTGCAGGCCTGCTTAGGAACAAAAACCAGAGATGTAGTCAGAGAGCCATTTAGCAGCAGTTTGCTTGGAAACAGCACAACCTATTGATCCTAGGTCACAAGAAAAAAACAGACAGCCCAGACATTACATGGACACCTGAGAAAAGCTCTGGGAGCTGGGAAGGAGTATCTTAGGTATCCCAAAATGCTGAACACAGGGCAAGAGCAGTCAACAAAAGACAACAACAAAACCCCAATTAAAGTTATGGTGATTCCTGTTCCTGCCTGCCCCTGATAGGAATGACATCGGATCCAAAGGCCTCATAAGATATAAATACCCTATCAATTCTAGAACAAATATAGAAAATAATACTTCAGATGGCAGTCCTAAAGCTTGTGATGAAAGGATAGAGCACTGAGTCTGGACTTTTCAGCCTGCACCAGGACACTGCAGGGCCCACCGTGGCCAGAAGCGTGGAAGGTAAGTAGATCACATTAGATTTAATAACTGCCACCTTTTCCTTCAGGATTTTTTACACCAAGCAGCTCCATCTCTGCTATGTCCGTTAACTCTACAAGGAGAGGTGACCCCAGAACACCAGCATACAACCAACATTTGTGGAGGGGACATGTCTGTTTGCAGGGCGGGCTGCAGAAGCTGTGCTAATCCCCTGTTCTTTTTGGGAAATGAAAGTCCTTGACTCAAGCATGAATGATACTGGCAAAGATCCCATTACTGTAAAGCTCTCTGCCAGCCAGCCACCTCTCTCCCTCTCCCTTTTTATATCTCTAAGGTCACTAAACTGCAATTTAGTCATCATTCTTTATAGAGCATGAGCAGATATGAAACATCTGGAAACTGTTGTAGTCACAATTTGAGATACACACCCCGAAGGAATTTAACTGCATAGGAATTGCATGAAGTACTTTCGTACCTCGAGGTCACTGCAGCTGGAATGCATCCTCGGTACCTAGTTACTGGGTACTAACACCTCTTAGACAACCCCCTGTGAAATGAGTTAGAAGGTATCAGTACAATTCCCAGTGAGATGAAAACTTCAACCCAAAGATCACCTCAAAAAGTTCACTAAACATCCTCTTTTCTGGCAGTATCAGTGAGGAAAAGTGGGCCATAAAAATTTCACTTCTTGTTTAATTCCAAATGTGGTCCCTCTAGAGATGAACTGTGGCCTGCTGATAGGAAAGAAATTTGCCCTGCTGCTACTTGTGCTTTGTAAGTAGGTAACAGCAGTCCCCAAACACATAAAGAAATATTCCCAACCTGATATAAAAATGTATTTATGTAAAAAAGGGAGCAGAAGATTTTTTTTAAACTCTTGCAGAAGCCAGCACCAGCGTCAGTCAATTACAAGAGAAAGAATCTTCTTGCCTGACCCACACTACAAAGTTAATTTAAACTTTATCTTCATTAATCTCACTTCTTTTTATTTACTTCATTCAGAGGTTGGAGGGTTAAACACGAGGTATTTTTGAATCATTAAATGAAGGAGGAGGCACTATGTTACTGACAAAGCTCCTAATCTTCCTTATTTATTAATAGTAGCTGCATTAAGACTGCCTGTCCTTAATCCCGGCTCTCACCATGCAAATTCAGAGCATCAGAAATAGAACAGGCTAATTGAGACCGTAATGCCGGTAAGAGAGACCATGTCAGTATCAAAAGCTGAAAAGGGCCAGATCCAATAAGTGCCTGGGTATGGAGCTGCCAAGGGAAGCCTTGCTGACTTGGGAGGGAGACCACCAATTTGGGATCCAAGCCTTGCTTCAGGGGATTCAGACAAGCCCCATTCAGCTGTTCTGGTTCTTGAGATGCTGCAGTTGGCACCAGACTATATTCAGGGGCAGGTGTTTTGCTCAGTTTTTAGGAGCTCCAGTTCACCCTTTGAAGCACTCGCTGCCAGACCCCGCAGCCACTCTTTGGCACTGAATGACTTACTGCCCCTGCCAGGGACATGGATGGACTTCCCAGAAGTCCACATCCATTCCACATCCCACTGTGAGGGGGCCTGAGCATCCTGGCAGCTTGTTCACCTGCCAGCTTTGTGCACAGGCCCTGGCTGCCTGGCAAATCCAGCTGCAGGTACAGATGAGTCAGAGACTCTGCTAGCACAGAGCCTAAGCTCTTCCTAATTCCCCGACCCTGTCCCCAAAGGCCCGGCCACCTAATCAAATTCTCTGGCTTAGCTTATGAGCTCTGACAAGATCGCAGCCCAAGAAGGCTGGAGTACAGGCTCAGCAATCCTGACTACATCCAACCCAATTTAGCCGTGCTCTCAGAGCACCACGCGCGCGGTAAAGACCTAGTGTAAAGGTAATCATTAATTCGTTACTGCCACAAGGATACGGCAATCAGCAAGAGGACGCTGATTGTTTGGAGGATCAAGTAATGGATTTCATTCTTTTTCTAAACAGTAACCATTCTTCCCAGTTGTAACTGCTTTATAGACATACTGTAGAGCTCATGACAAAAGTGCTCACAAATTCTTTTTGCCTAAAGACTTTTCCACCTTTATGTTAAGTGAACTTTTGGAAGTTACTGTTGTGTTTTAAAAAAAAGTAGATTAAAAATAGTGAAAAAAGAGCAAAGCATTTATAGCAACAACAGAGTCATCATCTATGTTTGATAAAGGACTATGAACCTTCATGCTGGCAGGAATTAGATGGTCATTAACCTCATTCAGTCAGAAAGAAAATGTCTCCTGTGAACAGGTAATTCTGTTACAGTGTAGTACAGGCTTTCTTGCACCTTTCTGAATTATTTGGCAATTACTGGAGCCCAGATATTTCATCTGCCTAAACCAGACTGGCAACTCTTATGTTCCTGTGTGCAGCAAATCACAGGGAAGTTGAACCAATAACTGAGCAGTGCCAAAGGCACCTGCCTTACCTCTGCTGAATTTTCGGTATATAGCCCTGCCCATACTCCCTCCCAATCAGTGTGTATGCAGAATCTGATATGATTTCTGTGAGTACAGAACAGGGATAGGAGAAATAAATCTACATTAAACCGGCCTTCTGCATTCTGTCCTGATTCACAGAAATGTAAACTGCAGAGTTTACTCTGAGGATTAGCACAATTTAGCCTCTGCAGAAGATGATCTCAGAAAACAAAGCTATTGAAGATGGAGAGCACGGAAGGTAAGGTCCCTTCTCTTCACCTCCACCATATTAGAAAAGAAGAACAAGCTGGTAACTCCTTTGTTTGTAACAAACTTTCCTCTTTCCTCTCCCATGCTAGCATTTCACCTGGATCTGCATTTTCCCTGAAAAGTATCTAATCCAGCCTTTCTCCAGTGTATGTAGCAGCCAGATACATCTAAGAGAAATGCCACTTCATGAAATAGAAATTGTATGTGTGAGAAATTTTACGTCAGCTGCAACACCCTTTTCAGCTACCCCTCACATAGTGTCAGCTCATGTGGGAAGTCAGTGTAATGCAAAACAGGAGTCCCCAGACTATTCCCTCCATTGCTCAGCTCCTTTAAGGCAGGATTTGGTCACCACAATATAAGAAGGATATAAAGCTATTAGAGAACATCCAAAGGAGGGCCATGAAGATGGTGAAGGGGAAGCTGCATGAGAAGGAGCTGAGGTCACTTGGTCTGTTCAGCATGGAGAAGAGGAAGCTCAGGACAGACCTCACCGCAGTTACAGCAGCCTTGTGAGGGGAAGAGGAGGGGCAGACATTGATCTCTTCTCTGTGGTGACAGGACCCACGAGAATAGCCTGAAGTTGTATCAGGGGAGGTTTAGGCTGGATATTAGAAGAAGGTTCTTCCCGAAGAAGGTGGTTGGGCAGTGGAAAGGCTCCCCAGGGAAGTCGGCATAGCATCAAGCCTGACAGAGTTCAGGAAGTGTTTGGACAACACTCTCAGGCATGCGGTGTGACTCTTGGGGATGGTCCTGTGCAGGGCCAGGAGTTGGATTCCATGATCCTTTTGGGCCTTTCCAACTCAGCACATTCTGTGACAAAGTATTCTCTCAGTTTTAACCAGCTCCTCCGCAGGGCTAACTGGTTAAACCCAGTAATTCCCTCTGGCAGCTGATCTACATACCTAGGATGGATGACCATCACAAGCATCATTGGTTGCATTTTGGAAAAGTGCTGAAAATAATGGACATCTCATTGAGGACTATCTCTAACGTCAACTCTGGCAATATTGATCTGTAAATTCTTAGGAGACTTTGTTTCCTTCTGGGCTGGAAATATCCTCAGAGCAGATGATTTTTTCAGATGGTCCATCAACACAGTTATGATGGGGAGGATGGGCAGGGCAGACTACACATGTGATGTTCCCCTCCTTTAGTCCAATACAACAGAGAGAAAACATGTATCTGCAGAACCAAAGCCATGAGCAGTGAGACTTTAATACAGAGCCAGGACTTCCCATGGCAGGCTGCAGCAGGCTTGGATCCCTGTGGCTCAGGCACAATGCAGGATCAATGAGACCTAGTTGCCACTAGGCTCTCTAAAATCACTTATAGATGAGAGAGACAGCAGCCCAAGCTCACACCTCAGGCATCACTGCCTCTCCAGATATGCAGGCAGTGAAGAGAGAGATGGCAATGAAAGGTGGGCAGAAGGGAGTATCTTGGGGGCAGGATCAGCTACATTACCTCCCTACTGACCTCCAAATGCTGCTCACTGGCAAGGTAGGGTAAGAGAGCAATTTGGATCTCAGTATTTTTTCTAGGCAGGGATCCCTGAGGGCTGTTGTGGATATGGTCTCTCTCACTCCCCCCTGAGTCCTGCACCACCTCATCCACCAGCCAAACACAACAGTGAGAAGCCAGCAGGCTGCTGCAGTCACAGCCTCCTCTCTCCAGTGAGAGCTGGGGCCTGACAGCCCAGCAAAATGACCCACTTCTTGCCGACTCAGACAAAAAAGTGCCACTTAGGCCCCAGGAAAGTGTCTCTAATAAGGCCATCCGTTAGCTGTGTCGCCCGGACCCTTCTCGGCTATCCTTCATCCCTGTCCTCCCTCCCTACACCCGCCATTAATGCAGTCAGCACGCAGGAGAATGAAGCCGTCGGGCTCAGTAAATATTACTGAGCTCCACACAGGGAGCACAAGGCCATTATTTAGACTCCCAGGTCCTAGGTATGCTTTGATCACACCAATTTAGCAAAGAGAGGTGAAAGAAAACAACAGGCTAGTGGCTGTCTGCCACACCAACGTGTGTCCTGGTTTGTGAAATCCCATATCCCCCTGAACTGGCCAAACCATTGCATGCCTGGGAGTGCTGATGGCAAACCCGGGCATGAGTGGCCCAGTGGGGGACAGCATTAGATCAGTTCCCACCCAAGGGTACCTAAAATACAGCAGGTAAAAACTCACCCCTGCTCAGCCAAAGAAGGCAGTTGCTCCAATGATTTTGTGTCTTGGAGATGTGGGGAGGAAATGTCTTTTCTTCCTCTTAAACTTTCCCTCACATGTTTCTGCACAGGTCTACTTATGTCTCTCCCTATCAGAAATCACACACTTCTGTTCTGCAGCTCGAGCTGTTCCAACAACCCCTACTCCCTAAGAACGTATACTTCTCAAAGCCACCCATCCCCTGATTTTAAGTCTTCCCTTTATTTGTTCCAGTTGAGTTCTCTGCCATCTTGTGTTGCTGTTGCCTCACACCAAGCTTCTCTTTCTCCCTCTATGGAATGATATATCTTCACCCAGGACTCCTCATCTCCCACTGTGTACAACAGCCCTGTTGCCAGCTCAGTCCTATCTACTGCTTCCCGACTCAGCTCAGACCTCAACCTCTCCCTAGCCCCAGGCTGTTCATGACTCTCTCCCCCGCCCCCCCCACCCCCATCATTGTTTTGTTTTTGTCTCTTCGACTGGAGGCTGTAATATACTCATTTACCCTCTGTGGTGAATTGTTTTGCTCTGTAAGCACTTGAGGTACAGTTTGTGAGGGAAAAAATCCTCAAGAAAATAAAGTTGTGCTTGCATGTTATTTTGAAGGGAAAAGAGGCAAGGAGATCTCATGAGAACTGGGTATGAACTTACCTTGCACATTCCCACAGGCACAGAAAAGTGCAGGCTTATAAATCCTATTTATTACCTGCACTGGTATCTGAAGGCAGGAGGATTTTTTTAAAGTCTGGCCAGTCCCCAAAGTGTCAGATCCAAGGGCGACATCTGAAATCCCATGGTGACAGAGTAAGACAGAGACAAGAGTGACCATGTGTCATCAAGCCCAGAATATGTGCCAAAGCCAGAGAGACAACACATCAAAATAGTTCATGGAGCTCCTGATACAATTAAGGAGTCAGTAATATCTCATGGAGCGCTCAGGAAAAAAAAAAAAAAAGGAAAGGAAAAAAACCTGCTCGGCACAAATGGATGGCACAAATGCTGAGGCAGCAGCATGAAAGCTTAGTTCCTTCTACACCAAGCAAAGCTCTGCATCCTCAAAATGCAGCTCTGCTCAGAAAAGTGACTATGCAAGAATGCCAGGTTTTCTGCACCTTCAGTATCTCCCCTGCGCTGCTCAAGGAGAGCACTCTTCACTTGCTTGACTAAAATAAGCATATGCTACTTTTTTCTCCTGAAGAAGCCAGGACAGTTCTGGAAGTGGGACTGTTTTGCCAGCAGGAAAGCTCCACCTAACTACAGCTAAGGTAGGCTGCAGCACCACTGCTAAGAGCCCAGCCTGAGCCTCTGAATAATAATTTCCCCATGTGGCTTTGGTTGGGAGAAAATGTTGAAAGAAAGACTGGAAGGAGGCAGAACCCAAAACCTGGCACTTCTCTCAGAGGGGTCTCCTAGAGATGAGGCAAAACCATGCTAAGGTGCATTACTTTGAACACAGACCATCACACACTGTTCTTTAGCTGGCAATCTTTCAACTCGACCTCAGCACCTTCCCCATTCTTCTCACTAATATGTTGCTCCCACAAGGCACTGAGAAGAATTTGCATCTTTTCAAAGTGCTTTCCCCTCAAGTCCCAGGAAAGGGAGCAGTAATGCAGAGACTGAACAGTATACTTTAGCTTGACTCCTGAGTTATGCTTTTGGGCTGTGCTCTCATGCCATGAGAAAGGGTTGGGACGCAGCCCCTCTCCTCCTCACTTGGGCAAGCAACACCATCTTTTCTATTGCCCTAACATCTATCCCACTGCTATCCCACTGTCTCCTCTTGGAGGATTACCTGTCTCCTTGGTTGAGAACACAGATTTACCTTTTATCAGCCACCTGACCCGAGGAAAAAAGGGCAGCTGGGAAAGAGCATTTAATTTAACCCTCTGATAAGGGAAAAGAAAATCGTTGGTCCATCTAGAAGTACCTGATCTTTCCTCAGATGCACCGGTAACGACATCTGAAGGTCAAACTGTAAATCATGTAAAACATCTTTATCTCCTCAAACTGGTCCTTCTCCATGTTTCTTTTCCTCTTTCATTTTTAGAAACCAGTGTATCTGAGGACATTCAATGCCTGTATTGCAAGATTCCTACCTTAATGGGGAGATGTTTATCCTAGTCAGGTGAAACACTCAGTGTCCCCACACTATGGGAAGGGCAGCAGGCTTGGTACTTTCAGGAGCATGCAAGTGTTCCAGCCTATCTGAGACTCAAGTCCTGCAGGTCCTCTTTCCTGGCAAGTGATTTGATTGTCAGAGCAGCACTGGAGGACATGTGTAAAACATTATGGTGTGAGAATGGAGGACTAAGGAAATAGTTTACGCCAACATATCACAACTTCGTTTTATAAAACTGACTCCCAGTCTGATTCAGCTTTGCAACCCTTCGTCACACCATCAGCCAGATGCTTTCCTACCTTAACTGAAATGTCTGAAGTGGTGCCTGAGTTCCAGCACTGGAAAGTCTTGCAATATTTCTGTAGTCTCAGTAACTCTGAAATCCAGTATCTGCACCAAAACCAGTGCTCACCATGCACCATCCTGTCTTTGCAGTAAGCTGCTAAGGAAAAACAGTAGGAATTGCTTCCAAAGAAGCAAAACTGAAGACTGTTTTTCAGCTAATTTAAACTGCAGTAGTCAAAACACTTGAGATTGGAGAAACCCTGTATTCAAAAGGACTCAGGAGTCCATACACACATCATGTTGGCATACTGATGTCTGCCTATGCTCTGCTACAGATAGGGAAAATCCCCCAAAACACTCCTGATGTCACACCCGGACAAGATCTAGCAGGATTTTGCCTGAAATGGCCCAGTTTTCTTTGCTGTTGTTAGCTGGCATTTGAGGTAGCAGGATGAGAAACTGTCAATAGACGCTGTTTATGACCTGCAGAAAGCCTCTCTGCTGCTCTCATCTGACATGGCTTAATTTTTAATTCAGCAAAGCAGTGACAAGGACGGAGGCTGCCAAGGCCAGTCAGCAGTGCAAATTGGGCAGGACAGGCTGAATTGATCTACAAGGAGGAAATGAAGACACAGCAGAAACTTTGGGCTGTAGGTAGCAGTGGAGCAGCCTGTGGAGGGGGAAGAGAGAGAAGCATGGTGAGGGAATTGCATAGATATAAACAGAGCAAGGACAGGACCGCAGGAGGGAAGTCATTGATGTTTGGACAGCCATAGGAGCTTAGTGCTTCTAGCCCAAGAAAACCGTCTGTATAGTACATGGACCATATGGATCTCATTGCTGGTGTGGAACATCTATCATCCCTATGCCAGAAGCTGCAGCACAGTAACACAGGAGGCTGCCCAAAGATAGCACTGCACTACAGGCACTCCACAGAGAGTAGTAGGGGATGATCAGCTCCAGGCTCTGGCTTTTTTAGCCACAGGTAGAAATGTCACCACCCATTCAACTCCCCAGCAAAATTTATCCTACCCAAGCCAAACCTGAGAAGTAAAGGTTACTCACTCTCAGCTACAAATAAAAACAGGATGGTCAACAAGATTAGTTAGAGGGATTTGCTATCACTGCTGGCATTAGTGTTTATTATCTTATCACTAGGCTAAACACCTAAATCGAGAGGAAATTACAAAAGTGGCCTCAGCCTAAGTGAATACCCTGCTCACACACATAAGCACACCAAGAGCATGCTTGCCCCAGTGACAAAAGCAGATTTTCCACAGTGACAGTACAGATCTTGTAAAAAAAGCCTCACGAACAAGCACAAAAAATGCTCATACACCTAACACAACCACTTGGGCCAGCTGTTGAGAATGCTTAATGAATCTGCTGTCTGACATTTTAATTATTCCACTACTAGTAGTACACTACTTAATTGGCATTTTTCAGTAGTAGCTGTAAATATAGCCCTTTCTGCCAGTGCATGTCAGACAGACAAGAAACCTCAATGATGCTCTACTAAGTAGAAATTTGAAACATTTCAAAATTTGCCAAATCATTTCTAGCAAATCACTCTGGAGAATACTGAAAGTTTCCAAAACTGCAGAAATAAAATATTTAAGTATGGACACTTTGCCAAGTCTGATTCTCATTTTGACCAGTCTTTTCTAGCATCAAGGATTGGCAGAACTTTGTTACTACCATGTTTAATGCTTGCAGAAAAAAAAAATAGCAAAACCAAGCATAAGATTACTGTATTTAGTCATCCGTCTGTCACTGGGCAAAACCTCTGCTCAGATTCATTAGGTAGCTTTCACAAATTTTGAGTGAATCTGATCCCCAGTTAAAAGCAGAATAGTTTCAATAACGCCTCCATGTTGTGACTTGATGAAAATGCTTGTACATTATCTGAGAATCGGAATATGTAATAAGCAGAATGAAATCCCTGAAAATAAATACTGTCAAGAAAAATGAAAGCCACACTATTTAGAAACAACAAAAGAGTATTAGTAATACAGTAGTAAGACTGAAATAGTTAGGAAAAAAGAGCTCTTGAAATGCCCATTTCTCTGTATTTTGTGACAATAAACAATAGTGCTCTGAAGGCAAGGCAGCAGAATCCATGGTATTCTACATGCCCAGAAATGAATGGAGGCAGCAGTTATGGTACTCTATGAAATAAGAAACAATTAATTTTACCGTGTGTGCTGCTCTTAACAAAGAGAGGAAGATTCCATTTGGAAAGTGAGGCATGAACTCTTATTGAGCATCAGCAATATCAAAGCTCACATTCACCACAATAAATAAGCCCTCTCATCTGTACAAATATACCACAAGACCATAATTATAAAGCACCTTGCTATGTTTGGTCTCCAGATTTTCTTGCTTCCCTTGCAGCATTCAAGTATTCATACAAGCATTGCATACGCACCCAGATTTGAGATGGGACTACAATTTATCTAGCGACATAGCCACAGCGGTATTAAAATAGCCTAGGTCACTGAAAACAGCAGCACTAAAGCACAGTGACACAGACTTCAAAGAAAATTAGCCATTCTGGACCCTCCACAGTCTCATTCACAGCCCATGCCAACAACTCATGTACTGACATTTCACTTCCTTCAGTAGTTCTGAAGTTCAAATTAGGTCAGGTAGGACTACCCAGACTTCAGCCACAGATGTAACTCCACTCTTGACAAAACCTCCTCAACCACTTAGATACTCTTGACAATCCCATTCCACCCACCATATATAATAGACCCGACGTAGTTGGCTTTTGATATGCAAAACTAGTATGGAAGAAAACTTTGCAGGGGTGGAAACAAATGAGTAGAAATGTCAGCAAAACATGAGCAACATCAGCAGAATTTGCCCTCGCTATAATGGAAGCAAGAACAGTTTAGTCACAAGATAATACAAACTTCACTTGTAGTCTAGAAGAAACTGCAAGCCTTATATTAGTCATAGGATGCCTTGCTTACTGTTCCTTCTTAACAGGAAATACATGGAACACCACAAATACATTGAGGGTAACAAAGCAGAGCATAAAGGCTCTAACATCATGTTTGGTTACCCCAGCTGGTGAAGTTACATAAAATAGGTGTAGTGGCAGCTGAGTTACATGGAAAGGGAGCCCATCCCCCAGTTCCTGTCCAGTTCTGCTGGCCTCCACAAATTCCAGTGTTATGCTGCGTGGGGATGTCATCTGTGAGGCAAAAGCCCCTTCCATGCCCATTCCCTCAGGAATTGAGGCCTTTCTGAGCAACAGGGTCCTGCATTATGTTTTGCTCCTGGAAGAGCTGTTTAAGTATTTTCATTAGAGGCAGAGTATTTTTGGATGATAAAGATAATTAAGTGCTGAAAGCATAGCAATCCATTTGACACCGAGAATAAGAGATATGAAGTATTTCTAATAAAAACAGAACACCCGGTGGGATTTGAACTCACTCTGTGCCATTACAATTTGAGGCAACTGCTGCATCCATGATGAGACTAGCACAGTCTCTTTGCTGGGTCTGCAATTTACTGGTCTTATATTGCCTTCACTGGGTCTCCCCTGTTGTTCTCCAAATGCAAAAATTATATACTACTGATCACTGCATGCAAACTGAAATTGATTTGCTTAAATGAACACAAGAGTTATAAATTTTGGGAAAACCTGTTTCCTAGCTGATGCCAACATCTATAACCTGTTTCTGCATTCATAATCCCCGCTCTCAATTTCCTGTGTGTTTTGTTTCATCAGGGGGTTAAAAAAACAGCTAGACGATCACAATAGTATTGGTGGTGAAGAAAGCAGCTCCTGCTCTTCAGATGTCTGCTCCCCCACATACGTAATGTCAGAATGATTAGAGTGTCTCATGTGATGAGAGTGATTAGATCTGTGCAAACACACACAGAGGAGGGAAGAGGTTGGCTTTGACAAAGCACTTAATAACCCAGGTTCTCCTACCATGTCTGGTCCTCTCACAATAGAAACAAAACTCCCTCTGTTCTCCTGGGAGGGAATCACTACTGTGCCTTTCCACACCACCATTGTAAATCATGCCATATAGTTCTGTGCCACCCAGCTATAATTTGATAAATACCAGAATGATTCAAGGCAATAAATCTGTTGAGTTTTAATTATAAGTGTGCTTCTCTAAGTGTGGGGCTGGGGCTGGGCTGTTTTTCAGCTTCTGCCAATACAAATAATGTACATCTGCTCCTTCGGCCCCACCAGCATTATTCTTTCTTGGGAAATCCTCCTTACTGCCTTACTACCCTGGCACATTGATAGCTGTCTCAGGAGCACAAATATTCAGTGAAAAGGGAAAGGCTGTTTCCCTCTTCCTACTGCTGAGTCAGGAAGCCCTGCCCTGAGCAGTGTTAGAAAACACTATGTCAGTGTTGTCACCTCTCCTGTAATCTTGATTTCCACTGATATTGCCTATTTAGCAATTCTGTCAGTGCTCTGTGACTACATAGGTAGGGCTTTTCCCAAAAGTCCCAGCTTCTAAAGTTGGATGATAAACCAGAAGCCTTCCAAGCTTTTCTTTCAAACCCCAGCATTAAGTTTCTAGCTGTTGTGGTTTCAAATGAAAGCCTAACTAACAAATCAAGAAGCAAAAAGACAGAACTCAGACATATTCTGCCTTTCAGTATCTTAAACAACACTTTTGCAGATCCTATTCTTTCTTCTGAATAGTTGAGAACAACTCTACAGATAGTATTAAGAGAATATTTACTGTAAGAAAAGGAGGTAGAGGTTTGTGCGTGTGACCTGGTGGGAAGAAAAAATAGTGCAACAGGCATTTAGGCATCTTCATAGGGGATCATCCAGGAGAAACTATGAGTGTGAGAGCTTACAGCAACACAAGCATGTATAATGCACCTTTGCATGCACATGGGACAGTGCATGTATCAGCAAAAGGAGCAGGCAACAGAGAAACACCAAGGGAATCTCAGTGTGAATACACCTGCACTCCCAAAGGTCAGCCTGCTTTCCTCAGATTTAATTCCCTCACTGCTACTGTTCAGAAGTAAATGTTCACTTTTTATTAAAAATCAAAAGCAGAAGGGCTCATAATCCTCCTGACTCCAGTTCTTCTCATATAAATGAAAAGTTTAGCTTAGAGCAATAACAGGTAAAATCAGACTGAAAGCAGAAGCTAATTCTCAGGATATATGGAAAAGCTAAACAGCATTTGAGGATAGTTTTGTTTGCATGTCTACATTTCTTGTTAGCTAAATTCTTATTATTATTCATTTTTAAATGAAGAATTCAGTAAATCCTCACACATTGCAGCACATTTTTGGAAATAATTTTCCAGTGATACCGGAAACCAGCTCTATTGTCCCCTTGCAAAACTAATTCTGTTCTAATCACTGCAAAGAGATTGCACTGCACTCATTTCACAAATCTCACTTATTTAATATGTTCGCTCCTCACTTGGAATCCCCATATAGCCCTCTCCCCTCCTCATTCTCACTGCTAATACTGAAAATCTTCTCTGTGAAGCGCTACCCTGGTTTTAATGCTATTTCCCTTATTTAGTGCAACCTTCAGAGCGAGGACCATGTTTAAAATGTTATCAGCAATACTGTCAGCTTGAACTACAAAAAATATAATTGCAGAAGGTGGGCAGAAGGAGGAAAAAGAAACAAAGATTTCTAAGAATTTCAGTTATTTTGGGTGATATTTCCAAGTTTCCTTCTGCAAACACAGGCAATAGAAAGTTAAAGAAGACGGAGATTCCTTTCTAAGAACATACTTGCCATGCTCAGGCTTCAATTAAAACACCAAATAAACTGCAGTACAATACTGACACTGCACTCCTCTCCCTTATTCCTTTCCTCCTTTTCCTTCCCTGCCCATGTGAGCTACAGCTGACTGAGACCTGCCCCAAATTTCCACACTAGCCAAATCACAAATGCAGGCTGGATGATATCAAGGAACAAAGCTCAACCTGTCTTGAAGTTTCAGTTTTTCTAACCCCAAAGTTTGGAGTACTCCTACTTTGAGATCAAAGCACAGAGGAAGAAGCATGCAAAGAGAGGACATCCAAAGTTATGAGAGTGGTGTGAGACTGCCCACCCTTACATCACAGATCTCTTGTTCTTGGTAGCCAAGTCCTCACTATAATGAAGTTAGTAGGGCAAAACTGTGAGCAGGTTGGTAGTCTTCTATCAGATGGTTCCATTAACATACTTGTTTGTTTCCACCCTACTTTTGGGCATCTATCAGAGCTAGGGTGAACAGAGCACCAGAAAGGGGAACAAATTTTATAAGTGCCTTGCATACAGCTTCTGGTATCCTGTGGTTTTCAAACAAACTTTCTGGCCGTTCAGACCTGGTCCCATGCCTGTTTCACCAGGTTTAAGGCAGCTCCTTCCTCCATTCTTCAGGAATATTGGGCAGATCAGATTTTCTACTCTGAAAATACCACTTTCTTTAAGTGGTACAATTTACAGTGTGGATCACGCTACACTGTAACTACGGTTGTGGCAAGGACTTAACATTATTTCTGCAGCCTTACTGAGCTTGAAACAACACACATAATCCTACACATGCTATACCTTTACTTCCACAGGTATAGGCCAGAATGCTTCTTGCTTGTAACCAAGTAATAATTTGGTTGATGCTACACCATCCATCTCCTCAGCTATCCAGTCCAGACATTCATGGTTCTCTGTTCCCCTTGAGATGTCCTTTTATCCCTGCTGTACTGAAGCTCCTTCCTCTTGCTTGTCTCTGTCCCAAGCACCTGTAGGTTTTATGTGAATAAGCCCTGAAAGATAAGCTGAACTGAACTCATCCACTTTGCAGCTGCCTGTATTCTCCATGAGCCAGCCTGTGAACAGTAACAGGTCTTGGCATTATCTCTACCATTTAGGATTTTACACTCGATTAAATCCCTTCTCAACAACTTCTTCTTCGTCATCCTTTTCATAGTCTATAAAGACCTCACTTTTATTTTTAGCCAGTTCCATTAGCTCAGACTCTCACATCAAATTTTCTGCCTTCTTCTCTACACCTTTTTGAGTTCTCTAATGTTGAGGGAACCAAGGAGATAAGAGTGGATAGAATGATAATCAGCTGGTGCAGAAGCTTTGCTGTAGTGTCTCTGTCACTGACCTGCCTCAACTGTCAACCATTAAAATTACAGACTGCTTCACCACTTTTCCCAGAGCCTCCTAAAATGTGAACCTACTCTTGCTACCTGCTGACTTACCCATCTGAGCACAGTCAGACCCTGGACATGATCTCTTCTGAAGGAGCTCTGCAGTAGTAACTGCATTATGTATCTGGGAGAGGATGTCACAGAGGTGTTAATGAAGGAAATGGGATGAATTACATCAAGAGGAATACTGCTGTATCAACCTGGCAAATGCTGATTGTGTCTGTGACTAAATAGTCAGGAAAATAAATCTGCTCTCTTCTGGAACAACTATAGTTTTCCAAAAAGAAAAAAAGAAAAAAAAGGATGAAGAAAGAAGTGATTGCTAACAACCTCCTTTTCATATTATAGCCCAACATCTCAGAAACTCATCAAGGAGGTAGGTCTAATTCTGTTTGTTGTCTGAGAAGGTTCAGTTCATCCTTTTCCACTTCCCAGAGGAATGTCCATAATCATCAAGAGTGTTCACAAGATACTAGACTCTTCCTGTTGAAGCTACGATGCACTAATTAAAAATTAACTGGGCCACAGAAAGGAAGGACTATGCACAGCCTGTTGGTCAACACACTCCCACCTCTGCCCCCCAGACTGTGCTCTAACATGAGTGGCTCAGTTGCTCAGTAGGACTGGGATTCTTCTGGGCTAGGTCAGAAATACAACTGCAAGTACATGGTTATAAATGCTGGTAAACACCAGAAATGTATATCTATTTCTCTACATAGAAATGGGCATCAACGAAGAAGTAGATTTGGATTTAAGAGCCAGGAGTAGCAGTTGAGCAAGGCTTTGGTACCTGTTATCCTTCTGAGGGTTTGACCATCAATTTCCTTGTTCCCCATCTGTGAAATAGAGTAATTTTACTTCCTTGCATGCCTGAGGTGCTCTGACAACGCATTAAAAAGATTGAGAGGTACTCATATACGAGGGCAATGAAGGCCACACATCTGCTTAAGATAGCTCACTGACTAACAACTGTCAGAAAAAGAGATCCCTACAACCAGTGTATGAGACCACCAGCCTCACATCAACTTCCTTACAAAATACAGGTGGGGCAAAGGCCCTTTGGAGATTCCCCACCATGTAATATGTCTTCCTCCTCTAAGCATAGGCTCATCTGATACTAATTCAAGATGAAAATAACTCTGCCTAAGAGATTTTAGCAAGCTAAGTTGCTGGTTTCTCTACTCAACACAGTGCAGCTGTTGGAAGGGAGCTGGGTAATACCATCCCGAGTTTCTTGCTTTGGAGAAGCAAATCAAGAGGTCTTCATGGCAAAAGTGCAGAAATGATAGCTCACTGATGAGTGGCTAATGTTCCACCAGCAAGATGCCAACATCCACGGTCAGGATAACCATGAACTAACTGGCATTGTATCAAGTCACTCTCCACTGACAAACATGCACATAAACCATAAACAAAGCTGACTTTAGAATCTTCCAGAAGAAGTAAATAATGAATTCATACTTATGGACAGAGGCATCACCTTACTTCTAGCATTGAACACCAGGACCATTTCCCCATCAAGTCTTTTCAAAGCTAGGTCCCTAAGGGAGGTTGTGACAAACTACGGGAATATGACTAATTTTCTATACGTGAATAAGCAGTGCTTGGCAGTCTGCTAGCCAGAGAGATGATAAGAATTGAATCTTATTCACCTGTTCTTCACAAGAGTCAACCCACTGCATGCTAAAACAGGATTCAATCACTGGCCTTTCTGGCAAAAGCCCGTCAGCTCATTCTTACAGCTCTCGACAGCCATAATGGCAATGCTCACCAGCCCCAACCACCTGCCGGCCTTTACTGATGTTTATGACAAATTTCAGGTTTTGCCTATCTGCCACTGCATATGGAAACCTGATGGATTCAAGCAAGGGCTAGAGCTAATAAGATTGATGTGCTGTCCAGCAGGTGAAGAAACACAGCAGTCAGTTTTATGGATGAATGCTAAGCACAAAGGCCTGACCACTTCTTGTCACTAAAGGTCCTGCAAGAATTTTGCAACAGACAACGCCTCAGAGCTGCTTGTACTTGGCAGCCTCCTGCAGTATAACTGTGCTGTGCTGCCAGGGCTCACTCCTGCAGTGTTATGGGGAAGTAGTTGTGTAAATGCCTTTCTATTGTAAAGTGATTGTCTGTTTCTGCTTTTCTTTCTGCTCCAGCTGTAAGTCTGGACATTTTGTCAATCCTTGCATTCTCTTTAAAAAGTGGGGGTTTAGTACACATTTATCAGGCAATCAGTAATACACAATTTCTTATAGGAAGAAGGATTCTGTCTACCCACTCCACCAGATAAATTAGTTTAGCTCCAGCTTAATAGCATTTGTGCAGTATATATCCTGTATGTGTAAGCAAGAAAGGTGTCACTTAAGGGTGCTGAGGGATTCAATTAAATATAACAAGACAGCTTTCTCTCAGTTTCACTCACTGTTACTCAGAGGCTTGTCTTTGTGGATTGCTTCGTAAGGTATTCCTACAGACAGGATCTGTGTTCCTCTGTTGTGCAGATATCAACACTTGATTTGAAGGGACAACTACTGAAAGGAGAGGAGTGTGCGCCTGCGTGCGTGCCTGTGTGCATGCATCCATGTGAGCATGTGTTTGAGTGAGACAAGGCAGAGAAGGAGGAACGCAAAACTGGGGAAAGCAGAAACGGAGATGATTTTTAATCTCATTCTGGAATCTCTTCTCCAGCAGGATGTATTTCCAGGTTTCTACCCAGACTGCAGTGCATGGACTGCACAAAGATGATGGGGGTGGAACAGAGCACAAGAGAAATGCAAGCCAGAGGGCTGCCTCATTCCACATCCCCCAAAACTCCCTTGTCTCCATCTGTTCTAACTGATGTACAGTATCTGACTGTGTCCTGCTAAGAGCTGCTACTCAGGCTCATGCATGACTTTGGAAAATACATTCTGTTCTTCTAGAGCCCTCAAGGACAATAATAAATAGAATGAAAACAAAACCATCCCGACAGCACTTTAGCAGGTGTCTTTCACAGGCGTGCCAGTGTCAGCTGCCCTGGGATTTCACCTTCACATGAAGGGAGACCTGTTTAATCATCCTTCACTAAAGGAGAAGAAATTAAAAAAATGTTTCTTGAAGGAACAAAGCAAGACAAACTTGCCCCCATGCTCATAGTTTTGCCAAGCTTGATCACAAATAACATGGAGCTTGAAATCTGCCGCATACTAAAACATCACTGTGACAAGAAGCCTTGAGGTCTGGCATTACTGTAAAACAGGAACTGATAATAATTCTCCTTGTCCTTTGCTGCAGAGATGCTCATTGTTATGGTCCTTTTTCGGCAACAGGAAAGTCAGCAGGTCAGCTGGAGTATATGAGGCTCAGCTAAGGGCATTGCAGAAGAGCTGCCAGGGTTGTCCTCTTTTGATTTTGCAGTCTTTGCCACAGGGGTTGTTGGAGGTATTTACGCTCCAACTGAGCCCCATCTTTAACATTTCTGCATACAACTGGTTTATTTTCATTTTTTTCTGCATGTTTTTAATTTCTAAGGTATATCCTCCAACAAAAGATGTGCATACATGGATATTTTTATAAATTTCTTTTTAAGAAGTCTTAGACCAAGTTTTAATAAAAACCCTGTTACAAAATCAAGACTCCTGGGTTGGAAATGTAAAGTCTTCTCACAGAGAATAAGTCTCTATGAGAGAAAAAGCAGAAGTGAGGGAATAATGAATCTTCTCTTAATATGGTGAAAATTGTCCAGTTTACTGTGACCTGCATAAGCAGTACATCACCTAATGCACAGAGACAGAGAATGAAATTGTGAGAGACCAGCAGCTACTGATAATACAAAATTATCAGATCTGCACTATGAGGGTCAGAGGATTCTTAGAGTTCTGAGGCAGTACACAGCAGCCCAACAGGCCGCAGAATGAGAGCAGCCTTGACACAGTCAATACATATTGGGAAAAAAAACCTATACTCCTCAGGTATCTTACTGGGTCATAAAATTAAGTAGGGTCAGACAAGAAGAAACCTATACTTCCTGTAGGCAGATCAATAGCAACTCTTCTCTGAGATTCCTCAATAGCAGGCCAAAAAGTAAATGGAACATTAAGATGTAAAAATAATACTTGGTGAAAAATCACTCCTGTGTAGAGGCTCAGTGCAAGGCCAAAGCTCCAGCAAAATCACATCTAAGCCAACAAAATACAGCTTACGTTGGATTTAAGTGATGCCTAGATCTTGTGTGAGTAATTTCTCTCAGGGGTGGGTGAATCTCACCCGCTGAGAAAAGTATTAATGCCTCTGCATACATCAAGTCACACTTTCAGCTGGAATACTGTGGCTGGTCAGCTCTGGAGCTTTTCTTAAAAATAAGAACAAGAAAAGCACACACAGACAATACAAATGTTTAGAGTCCTGAAGAAACTTTGAGGCGGGAAAGATTTTAGAAAATAGAAACTGTTTAAAGAAGAAACAGGTTACAAAGCACTTGAAAAACACTAATGAGTGGAAACAACATACCTTGGCTTTCTGTGTATGTGCATGTTGAAAAGAGGCATCTGTGTATATACCCTGGTGACTAATAAAGCATTGCATTAAAGGATATGAATCAGATGTGTCATTCGTAGAAGAATTTCAGACATTAATTGGTACTATAATTCTCATTTTACAGGCTGGAAACTCACTTGTAAACAAGGCAATGAATTGGACAAGCCAGGCAGCATCCTAGTACTGAGGATGTACAGAGGAGAGGATGAGCCCTGCTCTCTCCAACCTGATCACCCAGCCAGCAGTACCCTAACACTTATCTCTGGGGGCACCAGAAGCAAATGTGCTATCACGGTCATGTCTTCCAGAAACATTTAGGAGACATTGAGAATCTGGTTCTGGTAGCTATGGCCTGTGAGCAGAAGTTCTACAATGTAACCAGTGTCCATAAAAAGTAAGTCCAGTTCATGCTGAGCCTGTCACTGATTCAGTGAAACCTTCTCCAGAACATTCACAATTCTATTACTGCCCATTATATACTGCTCCTTTTACTATCTCTTTGCAAAGGAAGGGAGTTTAGCCTATTCCAACTCTTCCTGTTAGGAGACACACAAGGAAAGGAAGCAGCACATCAAACTTGTACACACACACAGATAGGAGCAGGTAAATTATGGCAGGGGGTGAGCAGCAGGGAGAAGTGACTTTATAATCCAAATGAGAGTCTGCAAGGCCTATAATTGGAAACTCATTTCTTAGGTGAAATCTGTGCTGATCCCCATGCTGGCGAGTATGTCTGAATGGGTACAGAGGGGAGGACAAGATTGGGAAATAGGAGACTGATCAGTAAAGAGATGAGACATACAGCTATGCCCCCTGGCTTATGCATTTCAGTACGAAATCTAAGCAGTCTAATCTTGTACCAGAGTACTTTTCTGTTTGTTGTGCTTTCTTTTTTCGTATTGTTATTTGAGCTGCTCACACAGTAGAAATATGGGTACTTGTTTTCCTTCACTCTGGAAACACGGAAGGGAACACAGCTCAGTAAGCAAACAAGCTCTAAAAGGGTTGGAACAAAACACAGAGGGATTCAGAGTGGTGAAACAAAAGCAGTATCTCCATCTTTTATGATGACTCTTTCCTGGAAAAAAAATGGACAAAATGCGTCCCTGGGCCAGATTCACAAACTTGAGCTGAGTGATACCAAAATAAATGTGAGTCACCTCTGGGTCACTTACAGGAGGAATACCTCTTAGAAACAGACATGCTGACTATTGCCATGGTACATTCAGGCAGGATTTATCCAAATCTCAGTAGATTTACATTCTGCATTTGCTTCCAAAGTACAAAAGCATCTACACTTTACAAAAGTGATATAGCAAGTAAACATGAAGAAGGCTAAAGATCAGAGCAAGTCATTCTCAAGAGCCAGAATGGGTCAGAGGAGAGGAAAACGAGTCACAGCTGCTAATGTTAAGCCCTAGTGGCACCTTCTCCAAATCTCTAGGGGATAGCAAAGTTGTTGTGGGAGCAAATGGAAATAACTGGTGATGCCATCACTCAGAACAGGAGCTGTAGTGCTAGGAACTGTCCTATGCCCTCATTAGAAGCAGGCAATTGCTTTGGGTTTTCCCAGTGATGAAGAAGCTGAGAATTGACTGAGTGTAACCTTTTAAGAGACCATACAGTTGTGGGAGGTAGTGTTTTTCAGGCTGGATGTAGTCAAGGCCCCTGCTCAATCCTTAAGACATCCCATAGTATTGGCAATGCTTGCCTAGGTTTGGTACTGGCTGCAGCCTCAGCCTGCTGAGCTGAGGTCCAGGGTGCCCTGCTACAGAAAGGATTTTCAAACCCCATCCTAAACATTCACTGTACAGGAATTCCATTACAAGAATGGTGACTTTGTTCCACCTTGGAATTGGCCATGTTTCAGCAGTGAGCTAAGTGGTTTGGAATCCTCCTGGATGACACTAAGGAGTGCTATAGAAATGTCAGCTATGAGTGAAAGGCTTCTCTATAACTGTACTGCCATTCTATAGCCATATGTTTCTCCTGAGGGTTGCCAGTGACTGGGTTTCTTCTTTTGAAAAGCCATGTAAGCACATGCAAAACCAAGCCTTTACATAATACAATGGGGTGGATCGTTCATTAATGCGCAAATAGGTCGCACTCCACTTGCCCTCCCACTCACTTCCTTTCCAGCTAGCTGCAAGCTTATGTAGAAAGAGCTTAAATGTAAGTCACCAATATTCCTGATTTAGCACAGCAGGGAAAAGACAAAGGCAAGAGGGATGAGCAGAGCACACCATGTTCTTTCCTCTCTCTAAGCTTCATCCCATTATGTTAAGGAAAGACACAGCCTAAAGTCAACAACCCACGGGCAAGTGAAACAGGATCAACGGTCCAACATCATCCATTAACTGCAGGGTATTTTCAGACTGATGTGCATCCACACGATTTACAGGAGACCTGGCAAAGGCTCCATGCTGTCTGCAGCACATTAGGCCGGAATTATGCACCGAGAAGTTCAAATTAATGCAGTGGATTTACATGCACCAAGCGGTATTAGATTGCAACGGGATATCAGACCAAAGTCAGTGACAGAGGAAAGCATGTGCCATGGGATCGTATCAAGGATAAAGAAAATGGGGGGTAGATGCATTGTGGATTTTCAACTATGACCTCACCAGTGTTCTTTGACATCACAGAATACAGCTGGTCCTCAGACACATCGGGAAAGCAAGGAAAAAAAAGACAGATACAAAGGGGGAATAACAAAGAGGACAGAATTAGCACTTTTCGTGTTCAAATGTTTGTTGTACAAGCGTTAGCTAATCAATCAACTAATTGCCCAATTAAAAGAGTGACCAGAAAAAGGAGATAGCAGAAGAAAAGCAGGAAGATGTGGCGAGAGCAGCAGAGTGCTGGGACATGGGAAGCAATACAGGCTTCTATTCACCCAGGCCACATTATCGGGGCAAACTTGTTCCAAATTGCCATGAAAATAATTAGCCAGAGTTCCCTGACAGATCATTATGAGAACATTACCAGGGCATTAGCAAGAATTACCCATTTTTCACACATTGATTAGGTGCCATTGCTGGCTCATTAGAGTATTGGCTTTTAATAGCCCCACTCCAACTAGCAGCAGCCCTTCCTTCCCTCCCCTGATCACTCAGCAGAGATCCAAACCTCTTTAACTCCAGCTAGGCAGCTGACCTAGTCCTGTGCTGAATCTCACAAGCACATGGCCATATGCTGCATACAGAGAGCACTTCATTAATCTGTTCAAGTTTGGGAGAGGAAAGTGATGGCTCTGCACCATAGGCAGTCTTTAATCTTCCTCTGGAATGTATACTGCTAATGGAGTCTGGCACAGCGAATAGGCCACTCTCTGACCAGAAGCATCATTGCCTGGTACCAAAAGGGTCTCTTCCTCCCCTCTAGGTCCTCCTCAAGCCCCACACTGGGAGGAATGTTTCTGTGTCTGTCACTCCCAAGACCCTTCTGTCATACCTGCTGACAACTCTCTTCCATCCCTGCTTCCTCAACTGTTACCTCTCACCCCGCGTTTTGAACACTTCTACCAATAAGCAAGGATGTGTAACAGGGAAAGTGCTGCAAAAATGCTCAAGGAGCCACAGAGGGAGGTCACATCAAGAGGGTTGTTTCTGCCACAGCAGGCAGGTTCTGTAGTGTGTTTCTGGCAACACGAACAAGACCAAACAAACAAACAAAAAAAAAAATAAAGGAGACATGATAGAGGAATCTGTGTCCTCCTTTTCCTTTTAGGTCACGTCAGCTGTCCACCTTCATCCAAAATAACACTTCAGTTGAGTCATGCTTCGGAAGATACAGCAATCCTCTTAGTGCTATTACACAACTAATTAAGTCTCCCTAATCCATCCATATCCAACATGGGTACCCCACCTAGACCTGGGGCACTCCTCCCACACAGATCCCCCACCTTCTTTCTGAGGCTACTCATCAAAACAAGGCAGATTGCAGTGTGCAAGATGGGCTCCTGAGATGACAAGAGCTAAAATTTCTGCAGGGATGGCTGGATTATAGGACAGCTGAGTGGGTGTATAAGTCACCAAGTCCAGCCCTGTAAAGCTGAGGACAAAGCTAGTACACTTCAATGCCAAAAGAAATGGATGAGGTAAGGCATAGAGAAAAGAAGGCAGGAAGGTTCACTCATTTGACACTGAGAAAGCAAAGGAGAAAGTAAACACTTTAGAGAGTTAGAAAAGAAAGAGACAATACAGAGAAAGATCATCCTCAGAAAGGAGTTGTGTTGCTAGAAATAGCTGAAAAATACATGTGGGAGACAAATGGGACAACGCAGTTTACAGGAAGGTAGAGAATTGGAGGGGATGTGAAAGCTGGATTAGAAACATCATGTTTAAAGTCATGAAGGCAAGGACAAGGAAATTCAAAGGGAATCTGACAAAGCAATGCAAACAGAAAGGCGGTGTGTTCTGCATGGCAGAGGAAAAGGGGCAGTTTTAGTATGCTACAGGAAGCGAGCCGGTGTTAAAGCAAGAGAGGCAGAAGAGGTTACAACAATCAAGACTAAGGAAGGCTAAGGCATGAATAAAGGGTCTCAGTGTTGAGAAAAATAAGAAGAGATGGATTTTCTATACGTGGTAGATGTTGAGGAGAATACAAGGGACAAAATAACTAGCTTCCATATTTCACAAGGACATGACTGGGAGGATTTTTTTTATCATTTGGAGTTATAAAAAGACTGAAGAGAATTCGAAGGAAAAGATAAGCAGATTTTTAACATTATTCAGCCTGAGCCTGAGTTGTGAGCACTTGTTGACAGAGAATTGCAGAGACAGTGTGAGACAGGTGAGAGTACAGTACGTCTAGAAGCTTCTTTATGTGGTTGAACCTGGATATGGCAGTGCGATCATCTACAAAGCAGACATCAAGGACAAAGCCCTTTGAGATCCACTGTACTCATAAGGATGGGGTGCTGGCAGACAGAACACTGTGTGTGTTACAAAGCTGGAAGTAGAAAGCCAAGTAAAGGACTGAGCTACAAAAAAAAAGGGAGCACCACTAGAGTCCTGCCATCTTCTATAAAGAAGCTGACTGAGGCACTGCACTGCCCATAAAACACAGAGGGCACATTAAAGAGGGTTTGAGTTGGAACAAGAGAAGAATCAAACAGCAACTGACTACACAATCAGTTCAGAAGCAAAAGGAAGGGGCAAATTGATGCACCGGGTGCCTATTTAGTCTCAAGCACAGCCCCATGGTTCATGTGAATCTATGCTGGCAAACTTGGGGAGTCAGAAGAAGACTGTGTTTGGGGGAAATCTGTAGCATGCTAAACATGAGTAGTCCATGACTGGGGAGTCCTACACTCTCAATGGGACAGCTATATGGTCTGAGTTATTCACAGAGTCACTCAGCAAGGGTCTGCAAGTTGTCCTGAGGCCAAGAGCAAACCTGCCAGATGCTCCGTTTCTCTCCTCTGATGAATATTAATCAGGAATTTACCTGCTATTCATGAGAACCCTCTGGATACTGCTGGACCCTGGTGAAAAAAAAAAACCACTGCCTTCATTTTTTCATACAGGATATGTCTGTGCTTGTGGAGTACAGCAGTGCAGTACGATTGCAATCCTTCTTCTCTCCTACTGACACTTAGGCAAAATGCACGATGAAGGGATTGAAGGGAGGCGCTAACTCCCAGCACCTCCTCATCATCCCTTGCAGTGAGTTAACCCCAGAATAGTTGGTGGAGCAGGATCCAAGGGTCCCTCAGAAGTCCTCAAAGCAATATGGGAAGAAGGGTGCTGCGGAGCAGGGCTGATGAATGCAGAGGCTGGTATGCTGACAGGCCTGAGCAGTGTTGCTGAAGGCAAAGCAAGCTGAGCCAGTACTTTTACCTTTCCCTGGCCTTTAAACTGAACCAAATGGAGGCCACACAGGAGGAAAAAGGACAGGAGGATGGGTGGAAGCAAGAGGGGGAGCATGGTGTGGGAGCATGGTGTGGGAGCATGGTGTAGGAGCATGGTGATCATCCCTCCATCATAGTAGGTGGGAGTTCCAGAGAATGCAGCAGGCAGGCAGTGAGCCCTCTGTTGAGTGTAAATTCACGGGAGGCAGGCAGGGCACCAGGGCTGTGATCCTGACCTTGGGCCAAGGCAATCTGCTTTTTAACTGGCGCAACTGTAATCCAGTCCATGAACAGATGGTATGGAGAGGAAAATACACAGGATACAAATGTAGGCTTCACAGTATCTGCTCCAAACCCAGCCAACCTTCAGCAGGAAGGTGATTAAAAAGCAAAAAAATAAGGAAAATCCCCTGTTCAGCATGACTGGTGAAGCTGGATGCCAGAGACCTGGTCCCAAAGAGCTCAATGGCTTGGCATTCTTCGGCTGAAATATAGAAGCCATCTCTCAGTCAGTCATTGTTTCGAAGGGGTGATGAACAGGAGGGTTTGTTTGCTATTCTGGTCAAGCCCCAGTCCCTGTACTGCTATCCCAAAAATTTTCACTCACACCGTTGTTTCCTGTCCTAGGGTACTGTCAAGAGGCTTTTGCTCTAAGAGGTCCACACATAAAGACATCAAATAGCAAGGAAGTGACATGAGCCCTTAGTGTGCACAACAAAATTTGCAAGGTACCAGCATAGTCCAAGCAGCAACAGACCTGAGAAATCCTGAGTTCAAACACTCAGAAATATGCCAGAAAAGTTCAGACCTGGTACTGAGTTTTGCTGTGAACTCAGTAGGGAGTGAATTCACACAAATCTTCTCAGCATAAATCTGTGCTGTCCAGAGTCACTGCAGCTGGTATCTCTGCTTACTGGCCTGGGTCATGGAACCACTGGTCATTAGATCGAGACAAAATTGCTGTAACTCAAACTACTTCATGATTTCATGGGTTTGGCTCAGATTTCAGCCCTGGAATCCTTAGTTTCAACAAAGGATTCCAAAATGCATTTCGGAAGCAGATAATCAAGTAATAAAAGATGTATGTGAACTACTGTAGTTGCTGGTATTAGAACACTGACCCTGGTACACATTTGGGGACCGTTATCAAGTACCAAAAGAAGCACTCAACAGGAAATTTATAAAATCTACCTACTAAAAACAGTTTGTACATCATCAGTACCCAGCAGCAGTGTAATAAGTGAAGCCTCAAAACCATAATCCTTTAAAACACTAAACATGCTTCTAATGAGTTTACCTAGTGTCCTTCCACATCCACTGCAGAGTCATCCTTGCTGAAATGCCCAAGTGTTCTGCAGGTTCATGCTGACAGGCCATGGACTCTTAAGTAAGGTATTTTTTTTGATAACTTTCTGAATTTCTGATGAGTTCCATTGCTTAGAAGAGGCATGATTTTCAGTCATAATTCACCCCCTGCCCTCATCTCCAATTGTACCTCCACTGGAAGTAGCATTGCTTAAAGTACAGATATGTTTGAAAAAATAATACTTTGCATTTCTGTTTTTCTTTTGTTACAGTGATCCTCACTAACATGCATGCCAACGAATGATCCTTTCTGTGAAACACAGAAACCCTGCTGCCTTCATACTACTGTGGGCGAAACTCAAGCAGGGAGGAAACACATGGCCATTTAACTGGGAACTTGGAGGACAGCACTGGGAGTTAATTGCTGGCCAGCAAAGCTGTGGATGCCCCATCCCTGGAAATGTTCAATGCCACACTGGATGGTGCTTTGAGCAACCTGGTCTAGTGGAAGGTGTCACTACCCATGGCAGGGGTGTTGGAACTAGATGATCTTTAAGGTCCCCTTCAACTGCATTAATTTTATGATGGTGCTATAAGTCTTCTGAACTCAGAAATGAATGCAAACCCTGGCAAGAACAAAAGCAGACCTGTCTTTGCTCAGAGAAACCTGTCTCCAAACTGTGCTCTAGACATGGCAGAGTGGGTACTACCATCTCAGACTGGGAAACAAAGCAGAATTTGCACCTTCCCTAAAGGAAAAATGCAAGGGGATATGAATGCTTAAGAACAATAATGACACAAGTGAGGGAAGGGATGCTTGTGGTATGCTTGAACATAATCCTGCCAGTGCTGCTCTCCTACCCTGCAGCACCCCCTCTCTCCAAGTCCTGTTTCCCAAACCCAGTTCTGCCAAAACCCCTTGTACCTGTCCTGTGGCTCCCAGATATGCCAATCTTGCATTGCCACCAGAAAGCTCTGCCAGCAGAAGACTGGGCAGTGCTCCGACAGTGTTCCCTCATGAAAAATGACATTTCCAAAACAAATGTTTCAGCTTAATGGATGTTAGGCTGCTGTAATTTTAAGTCATTAAACTTGCAACTCTGACAAACACTCTCAGTCTGTTCTTTCCAATTACTAGGACCAAGCAGATTTAGACAGCAGAAATACAGCAGGCTCTCACATTTCTTTACTATAGCCTGACTTCTTGTTATTTTCCCTTTCCTCACTCCACTCTTGCACTTGCTCTGCTTATTTATTGGACTTGTGGTGCTGCTATGCCTTGCAAATCCTTTTGCAGGGCAACATACCCTCTCAGCCAGAGTTTTCACAGAGAAATTCTTTCCCCATTCCTCATTGTTTCCCTGCTCATTAGCTTTGCAAAGCCCTTTTGGCTGTGAATGTACAGCAGCATTTATGCTGACTGACAGTGACCGAGCAAGAGGACATTGACATTACTGCCTCTCAACTTGCTGGAATCTGCTGTTATCCAGTAGTCTGTCTGTCTTAATTCCCTCTGACTTTATTGCAGCCCTTTTTTTTTATTTCAGTCCATTCTCCTTATCTGTATTTTTTTCATCTCTTATTTTCTTCTCTCTATCCCTCACTGCTCTTGAACCTCATTCTCCAAACTCTCTGAAAATACCTCCTTGAAGAAACTGTTGTTTGACAATTGGCTCTGCTGGTGAGTTGATGGAAAAGTATATGCACTGTAAGATTTTTGGAGCAAAGACCATCACCCATCCTCCCTGCAGAGTGCCCACCTTCATCAGATCACATGAGACCCCTCCCCAAAACAAAGTAGTGCACAGACCACTGATATCAACACATTCAGATGTATATGATAACAAGCAACTGCATGGCAACATTCAGAGTAGAACAGTCCCCAAGAAGAAAAGATGTACAATTAACCACTAGGCTATTCTGCTTTTCTGCCCCACTTACTCCTCATTTTTTCTCATTTCCAACATGCTTTTTTATTTTAATATCTTTCTTCTCTTTTTTCTTTTCTTCATCCTCTTTCTTCTCTTGCTTTGTTCTCTTGCTCTTGGAATCTACCTTTCTCCCCCTTGGCCAAGCATACATTGAATATCAATGTCAAAAAATAAAATAAAGACCTGAAGGGTTATGAATTATCTGTCCTATTTTAATAATTAAAGATGAATACACAGGGCCAAGGCAGCTTAGGCATTTCTCTGAACAATCACATTATATCAGAAATGTCTTGCATTGCCCCTAGTGAAATACATCAAAGAAACTCCCACCCCTGTATATACAGCAGTTGTCCTAGTCCTGCCCTGAGACCATTTGACAGCCAGTCAGCCTGGGTTTGACTGGGGACTATATATTTAGTTTCAATGGGTAGGATTTGATGGGTTTTGATAATTTGCAACTTCCAGCTAAAAAAAAGCAGCTTATTATTAAATGCAAATAAAATGAAGTCCAGCTGTCTGGATGCAGATAGCAATTACAAAAAGCTCATGAGGCTCTCTGTACATCTTAACTTGTCCAAAGAACATGGTCAGAGACCAAAACCCATGCTTCAGATGAGCTGCAGCCAGCAGTGTCTCAAAAGAGTGACACAGGTGACTTCAGAAAGCCCAAGCAAAAAAGAAGGGAAGACTGGGAGAACTGAGAGACAGAGAGAAAGGAATGGTAAAAGGTTTGTAACTTGAAGAAAAGGGCTGTCTAGTTTTTAAGAGCACCCCAACTTCATTTGACAGCAAGCATCATGCCCTGCTCCATGGAACGACTAGGTTAAATTAGAGAAAGAGAGTGTAGGACTTGCCACCTCCAACTTCTCAAAGTGTGAGTGTAACAGAAAGAAAGGAAGGAAAATAATTATTATGAACTTTCACTACCCTCGGGAAGAGAGAGAAACAGTGACTGCATGCCCTGGCAGGAGCAGAAGTTGCTTCAGGAAAGAAAGAAATACAAAATGAAGAAGAAATACTTCTAACCTCTCAATTACACATGGACCAGCCAGAATCTACTTTTACCCACAGAGAGGGCCACAGAAGGCCTTCAAAACTTTGCTCTTTGGTTGGAAATAAGTGCCACATGTCCCAGTGGTGTCACAAAATGTTGTATATAATAACTTGACAGTAAGGGCTACAGGCTGCAACCTATAGTGAAATGCACTGAGTCTAAAGCAAAGGAAGTGTTGTGCTCCTTTTTCTTGCCTCCAGAAAGGCATTCATTTGCATCCTGCAAAACTCACGCTAACCCTGCAGCCAGGCCTTATGGACTGCCTGGGGAAGCATGAGGGGATGCAAGTCGTGCTCAGCTCTCCCCTTGCTGCCTCTGTCTTCCTCTCTGACATCGGATCAGAAGCCATTTCACAGCCTCTGCACCTTTTTGTTATGTGGCATGTAACAAAAAGAGGAATGGTTATGTTTCACTAGCATTGCCAGAGGTGAGAATACTTTGGATGTGAAATTCAGTTCACGCTGAGCAAGAGAGACTTTCATTTTGCCCTAACTCCAACAGCTTTGTTACCAAGACCTGATGCTGTATTTGTGTTAGCTTTTCTTGTGTCATTATTTTTTGGAGGAAAAGCAGCAGATCAGACATCTGACTTGTTTCATTTAATTCATCCAAATACCTTAAATGTGTGCAATGGTCTGGGTCATTTCCTTCTCAGTCCAAACAAGTTTTATCCATTTTTTCCTTCTGATTACACAAACCAAAAACAGGATTGAAACTGCCCTGATGTTCAAAGACCCAAATCCGAACTTGCTTCACAAGCAGTTCCCTCAACTCTATGCAGAGGAGTTCAAGGAAACAAGCCCTTGCACCTTCTTCTGTTTTTCTGTCACACTCAGCAGGAGGCAGTTGAAAAGTAGGGCATGGACCAGTAAGACTCCAGGGGAGTGGGTGAGGTTGTCAGTGCTCAGCAGCAACTTCCCCAAAATCAGATCCCCCACCTGTGTGGCTGTGGTGGCTCTTGCCCCCCTCCTGAAAGATTTGGCTGTGACAGATTCCTGATAGCGACGTTTCCCACCAACTGCACCTTCCCATCCAAGCTTGGGCTGCTGGGGTAACAGAGTGTTTGTGCATCCCTCTAGTTCAGCCCCCACAGACCCCAACCCTAGGACTGATGAAGGAAAAAAAAAATTTCATGGGGCAACATAAAACAAATGAATTTTTCTTCAATAAATCATTTTAGAGAGACTATTGACTCTAGGACCTTTGAATGCATCGACCCATTCATAAAAATCTCATCTTCTCTTGGTACCTTGTACACTCTCCTTCCTTTCCCCTGTCACAACCACTACACTTCCTTTTCTTTTCTTTTTTTCTTTTCTTCTTTTCTTTTCTTTTCTTTTCTCTTTTTCTTTTTCTTTTTCTGTTTTTTTCTCCTCTTTTTTTTCCATTTTGACCCCGTAATCCTATCTTAACCTTCTAATCCTCTCTGCAGTTCCCTCTTCTTCCCTGATCTCAGCTCCATATCATTCACAGTCTGCCACACTGACAGGAGAGAAAGAACAGCAGATATTTACTGAAGTATTACCATAAAGATTAAAGCTAGCAAATACCACGACTCGATCCTTCCCTCCAGCCCTTGGCCTAATGAAAACACTCTGCCATCTTTCCCTTTTCTTGGAAACAAAATGACAAAGCCCTATAATCTCTAAGGTGAAAGAAAAAAGAAGGCCCAAAAGTGGTTAAAAGGATAGAAAAGCTAGCAGAAAAAGAAATAGAAGTGGGAATAATATTATTTAGCACTTCTGTAGGACCTGACTGATGATATTATGTCAACCTGCAGCATTTTGTGCTTTCCATGTGTTCTCTTTCTGTCTGTGTTCACCTCTTATCCCCAGCGCTTGGAACATAAACCCCTTGAAGGAGGATTCTCCTTTTTGTTCTCTGTGTGCTCAGGACCCAGCAAAAAGGGATACAGATGCACAGCCCTGGCTAGCACGACCACAGCAAGAATAAGCAGAGCTCAAGGCACTTCACAAGGGACATAGCTGTTACTAACCCCAGGCTGCCAGGAGCACAACAAAAGCCCAGCAAGATGGGGTGAATCATGCACAGTTAGGGAAGGGTCACTACCTGGACAAAAACTTGGACAACCTGAGTGCTGTCTGTTCCTCTGTCTTGCTGCATTCAGAACATCAACACAAGAGGATGAGGGGAGACCACCAGAATGAAAGAGGAAAAGTAAATGAGGATGTTGGATAAATGACAAGAGAAAAATTAAAAATGAATGAGAAGGGAGAAGTTTAAAAAAAAAAAAAAAGTAAAGCCAAAGAAAACTGAGGATGAAAGGAAAAAAAATAGAGAAGCAAAAAGTAGAAAAGAAAAAGCCGAGCTACATAGGGCCAGTGAGTGAGGAAGAACTTCTCCAGAATATGGAAAGAGCTTGGAGCAGGAGGAGAGAAAGATATTTGTGACAGCAAGAATGCAATGCCTTGTCCTCTTTGAGGATCAGCCTTTTCAAAATATAACTGTAATACCTGGTACTATAAACCAGGTAACTATGTCCAGACAGGACAGATGTATGGATGAAGATCAGCCCTTTCCCTCACTTTGACATGTTCATCTTCCTTTTGTTTCCCCATCCATGCAGTGCAGAAACAAGTGCAAAGACAAAGGGTACCATGCTGTGGTACCAAGAGGTGCCACGCATGAAGTACCATGCAATAAGCCATGCACAAGATGTACTGGCAGAACAAATGCACCTGAGTCCTGCTATGCACAGAGCTTTAGTACAGAGGTAAAACTACAAGAACTCCACAGAAGATAAACCTGCACACAGAAGGTCAGCTCTGACCAACTCACAACAACTGATCCTGACCAGTTTGTAAGAAGTCTTTTCTGTGCAATAACACAGAGGCAAAATCCACTTAAAAAAAAAAAAATGAACCAAACAGCAACAAACAAAACCAAAATCCCAAACTCGTTCTGCCTAGGGTTGCCTAGATCTAGCCAACTCAAACAATTCGAAAGAGGAGCTTGACATTACTTTGTGTTTCTTCACATGTAAAGTTCGCAACAGTGCTACTGCTGCTGGACTCCCCTGTCCAAAGAAAGGGGCTATTATTCATGGCAGACAAAACCGATGAGTAAACAGGTGCATGTCACCCTCTCACAATGCAGTGAGAACCATGCACTTGCCCGGACTGCTTCCATCAAAAGATCTCAAAGCACTTGATGAATAGTCCATTAAAGCCTGGCAGCACCTTTGGGAGATGAAGAAGGAACAATGAACGATCACTTCAGTCATCACAGAAGGGCATCTCCCTTTAGACATGAAAAGCAGAGCTTGTTAGCAGTGCACAGATGCACTGTAAGACAGTTTAAGGAAACAAGAATACCTCTCCCTGGTTAAAAATACAGAAGGGCAATTAAGTAGCTAACCTAAAGTGAAATTTGGCCAGAAGACAACAAAGCGACCCTGCTTTTACCAAGCATTACTTAACACCTCTCATTAACAGAGTTCAAAGCAGTTTGAGAAGGTGTTAGGTATTTTTTATCCTTATCATATATAAGGAAAGGGAAACAAGGAAGGGGAAATGATGTGCCAAAGTCCACACACGATAAGAAGCAGAGTAGAGAACAAACCCTGGGTTTTCCAGGCTTGCTATCCTATCTAGTATGCCATCTCCCACATTATCTCTGTGCTCACTGAATTTGGACACATCTGCATTTAAATCTTTTGCTGATGAGGTGAGACTCTATGTATCCAGCTAGCCAATAACTATTCCAGGCTACAAGTCCACAGACCAAGCTTTCAGTGTGTTCTCACTGCAAACCACAGATTCCTGCAGCAATCATCACCTTCCTCTGTGTCACAAGGCACAGTATATGCTTAACAAATGTCTGTGACCACCACACCAGCACTTCCACCTGCAAACATGTTAGTTGAAGACTATTATAAGGAGCAGAACCTGACCCAAGTACCTTTCAGGCTTTGCTCTGCAGGATGCTCCAATACAAACTGCTTTAGTGTTTAGAGGCAGCAGCACAAACCAACTTCCTCAGCCTATAATGCTTTGCTTTCTGGGAACAGGGTGGGGGCACTGCTAGAAGGACCTGTCATCCTCCTAGGGATGTACTGTTTTCCCGGAGATGAGGAGAATCCCAACTGGTTTTGTGTTTCAATAGCAGTGGCACAGAGGGGATCCTGCTACAGAAGTCTCTTTTGGACAAAGTTGGAGTGTACTTGGGAGTCATCAAAATTTGTTGGCCCATTATGTCCATGCCAGATAGTGAGATAAAAAGGGACTGCCTGACAGAGCCGCACTTTGTGTCAGACAGACTTGTTTGGGCAGGCTCCAAGGTGCTTCTCCTCCCTACTGTTTAATTACTGTGAACAGAGGTTTTAAGAGAGAGAGAGAGATGCTATTTGAGACAAGGCTGGTTAGAGAGATATCCAGGTCCTTGGAGTTAGCAATTAATTACCAGGCATTCTCAGTCTTACGACATTAACTGCTTACCCTTTTAAATAGTAGTAAATTGGAGATACGTGTCTAATTAGAGTTGTAAAATGCTTTAGAAGATTGAACAGAGAGAGAGAACTTACAGAGATGGAGTAGGAGGCAAAGTGCTCTCTGGGAGGAAAGATGTGGGAAGGAGATGATAAGAAAGTTAGTAATGTACCAAAGTCCTGGTTATCTCAAGGGACTTCCAGCTCTGCCAGGCTCCACAGGTGCATGCTCCCAGAAGAGGGGAAGCAGGTAGTGTACTGGATGTGCACAGGGTTGATTTTTTTTCCTAGAAGGTCTCAAACAGACCTTGAAGTCTGCCACTACTACCAATCTAGCAGTTACTGTATTTCACATCCCTAAGTGCAGGCATATCCCCACCCACTCCAAAGATTTCAGGAAGTACATACCAATAAGCTGTATTAAACACACATTAGGTTGATATTACTTTTAGGAGATTAAAAACTCTAGGGGCTTTCACTAAAGAGACAGGTCTGGATTTACTGTTCTTCAGAAACACACACTCAGAATATCAACTTTGTCCACCTGCCCCTTAATTTAAATAAGGGAAAAATAATAGAAAGTAAGCTATTCACTGCTGGATTTCTGTTGAGTATCTGTGATCTCAGTCTCTACTACCAGCAACTTATTAGAGTGTATTTCAGGTCAAAACCACACCAAGCAGTGTGTTTTGTGCAAATGCTTTTCACTTTCACATTGGTACTCTCCAGCAGGCTCTCCTGGGAACTGAGGTCAGTCACATGGTTTAAGAAGTTTGTTGTAAAGCAGAAGGACTTCTTGTTTCATAGGAAATAACATAGCTCAAATAAAGGACAAATGAAATAATCATAGTGGTCTAGTATGTAGTCAAGTAACAAGCAGGTCCAAAACAGTTTGCTCTAAGGCAGCATGTATTAAACATTCCTCCTTTTCTAGCTCTGATTTTTAAAGTTACATCTCCATTCATGCCCATTGAGCATCCATGCCCATTTCTTCCCAGCTGAATACTTTACCCCTTCCTTCCTCATCTGTAAAAAATAATCTAATGACCTTTGAAGGATGCTGAAGAGAGTTTTATCCCAATGGTGTGCAGAGTAGCAGGAGTTCTGGGAATGTTTCATGCTTTGGTGCAGCAGGAGGATTGGTTTCACAATGGTTTTTGCCAGATAGCTTTGGGTTGCCTCTACTCAAAGACACTACTTAGTATCTTCTATCTTCATGGAATTAAGTATTGGAGACAGCAGATTCCTTGGGCAAAATCTTTTGTATGATAAGATTATAAACAAAAAGATGAGTTATAATCAAAGCTTGACACTTTTCAAAGGCACTGAGTGCGACGACTGTCTGAATGTCTGAATTCCAATCAGCTTAATTACAATTTGCCTTCCAAAACAGTCCCTGCAGTTCAAACTGGATCCTTTCTTCTTTTTATCTTGTCTTGAACCCACTGTCATTTGCTGTTTAGTACTTACAGTGTTCCACCTCGGAAGTGACTGTGCTTGACTGATGAGCAGAGCACAGAAACCTCTCCACAGGAGCATTCTTACACCATTACCAGAGGTGACACCTCACCTCAAAGATTCCAGGGAAGGCAATAAGACTGCTTAAAGAAACAGTTAATTTTAAGGAAGGTTAAAAAAAAAAAAAAAAGAGAGCTCAACAAGAGCTCAAATGAGCAGTGCATTCACTATGTTTTGACTTAGTTTACAAACAGGAGAGAAAAAGGCATTCTGCTGGGCTATACCTCATCTTAAGCAGAAGCGCTGGCCAAACACACAATGCCAGGTGATGCACATTCTAGAAGGAATTATCTGAGTTACCCTGTTGTTCTAAATTAACTACAGTCATTCAGAAATTAGGATTAATGCATTGCAAACTCATAAAAATCCTCTGTTCAGAATGCACAAGAACCCAAACATAATCATGCATGCACTGAAAGAAAGAGAAAAAATGGGGCTAAGTGCAGTACTGTACTGCAATACAATGTCCCATATCAGGTCATCCTATCTGCAAAAGATGCAATAGAAATAAAAAGAGTTCAGGGACAAGTGACAGCAATGAGTTAGAGACTTCACAAAATATTTGTAAGAGAGATTAAAAACACTGGGGTGTTTTGCTTCAAAGAGGAAACAAAGCAGGCTGGATAGTGAAGGATATATAAAATAATGAAGAATACAGCGAAGATAAACACGGTGATAAAGGTAGAGAGCATCCCATACAACAAACACTACCCATAAGGTAAGGCTGGATAGGATTTGCTGCTTTCCTACTAATTTCAATAATGTGTGTAATTCACTGCCACAAGGTAACATCTAGGCCTAATGCTATCCCAAAAAGCAGTATATTACAGGATACCAACGGTCACTTTATACATGATGGGCAAATCCCTGCTCATGACCCCTTATCCCCAACACCATTGATATCAATCCTCTTGCTTCACAATACAAGCAGGAAACAATCTGTCCAGGACATAGAAATTTCTCCTATCAGCAGGTTATTTCTATGATTCTGCATATTTTCTCGCTTAGAAGGTTTTTGTATTTCCTTATATAATGCAAATTTGAAAATGCCAGATACTTACGTAAAAAGGTTCTGCTATCATCTGCTGTTTCTTAAATTCTTCTGTTTGGGAGGAAATTCATATATGCTAAATAAGAGTCTGTTTGAAAGGCACTCTCTCTTAAGGACTTTTAAGTGTTCAAGCAAGAGAGGAAAATGATCATCCTACATTTTAATGAGTCCATGGAAGACCTGAAAAGAAACTTCCCTTTCAGATGGCTTGTGTCCTAGCAGCTGAAAATTCCCCCTGTATTATGTCACCCCTGTGACTCTGTGATCTCCACAAAAAGCTGCATCTGGCACTCCCTGACCAATCAGGGAGTGCACTTTCTCAGTAAACTTCTAGGGAAAAGACAGCTTGTTTCAATAGATTTATAGTATCAGCCCCTGAAATGACCTGCCACCTACATAGTTCCAAGATTTACAGGCCTGTCATTTCCTATGACCCCATCTAGATCTTCCTGCAGAGCTGCATGAGCTGTTACACACTTTGTAACCACCTTTTTAGATATCCTGCTTTACTCCTTTCCAAAAAAAGTGAATAAACACATAAAAACCCAACAAAACACTTCACACTGCTATGTGTAGGTGTCTCTTCTCAATTTCCTCCCTTTTTTTAAAGAAATGCATGGAAGTAGCTTCCTCCTTTACAAAGATGTTCATTCTCTGGACCAGAATCTCCATTTCACTGAGGAGAACACTCAGATGGCAAACACCAGTCAATAGATTTCCTTGGGAACTCAAGAGAAGCGGAGTGTTCCCTCCCACAGCTTCATTTCCACTAAATTGGAACTACCAAAATCTGGCCTTTCTGGTCACAGTGGAGGAAAGATGATCTCCTGCTTTTGCATTACATTAAGGGACATTAACATGATATTCTAGTCCAGCAGCCAGTAAGATAGCACAGCTCTGAACAGGACCTAAAAACTGGAGTTCCAGCCAGCAAAGATTTTGGTCACCTATGTCTGGCCACTAATTTGCTGAGACAAATCGCCTTTTCAAGCCTCCATTTCCCACACTACAAAATGGGGACAAATAGTGGCTTGTCTCATAGGGGAAATCAATTAAAATACTTTGAGATTCAGAAATGGCAGGGGCTACTAAGTTAAATAATCTCAAAGTACTCATATGCCCTGGCATAGATCTGACAACAACTTTTCTACACATGTTTTTAATAGAGGTTAACATTTTCATTTTCTCTGAGCTTATCTTAGTCTCTACCACATAAAAGCAAGGTCTACGTAAGGCACCAACAAGCAGAATGCACAATCGTTAATTCCTGCAAAGCAGCCTTGGTGTCTGTGAAAACACTCCAGGTAACTCAATAAATTAGAATAATAAACACAAAGGAAACCAGAGAACAAGCAAGGACAGAACAGAAATCACAAAGACCGACAGCATAATATATGGTACACCAGCAGTCCAAGCTGGGCCTCCATGCGGCGCTGGGGAGCCTCTGTGAGGCACATGTGGGGTGGAGGGTATCCAAGTCTTGGTGCTGTTCCTTATTATTCCCTGAATCTCGTAATTTTAATTTAAATATCAGTGTGCAAACGCCACCAGGGCCTCTCCCCACGATGCCCGCAGGGAGATCTCCAGCTGGCAAGCGCAGCACAGCCCCTGTAGCCACAAACCCCCACCGAAGGAACTTTTGCTGATGCAAACATGAGCCTCAGCAGCAGCAAGCAGTGCCTAAGGCTGAAATGGTGCTGCAGCAGGGGGTGTCCGGCTGCTGTCAGGAGCACAGAGCCTGGTGTCAGCTGTGGACATGGAAAGGGCTTCAGCTGCCCAGAGGTGTTAAGCATACCCTCTGCCTGAGGGCAGGGAGCAGAGGAGAGGGAGGATGAACAACCGTACTTCTAAACAGGTTACTTTTGGCTCCTTATGCAATCTGCACTCCTACAGAAGCAAATCAACCCTCGAGGGAAAGAGAGAGAATCTTTAGTGCTGGAAAAGTACATTACTTTCCTGCAGGAAAGTTTTCTTGCTCTTAGTGCTCCTTTCTGGTGTTGTGGCACTGGCAGTGCCCCCGGCAAAATTCTCCTGAACTGGGGCTCCCTACACCAGCTCTGTTCTGGCATCCCTATATCCCTTATGCTGCTCCAGACCTATTTCTTTCCTCCACACATCAGGTTTATGCATCTTAAGTGCTCACTTCTGCAGCTACTCCTATTTCAGTCCCAAGTCTCTGCTAAACAGAAACTGCTGTTCACATAAAAATGACAGGGACAGGCAGAAAGAATTAGATTGTGAGGAAAGATTCAGCAAACCTGCTCAATTTTCTTCCTGGATCAAGCCCTGAACCCACAGGAAGCCTCCAGAGGTACTCTGCTGTAAACACTCTGTGACATTTGAGAGACCTCCCAGTGAGTCCTGGGAGCAGAGCAATGGACTTCTAGGGGAAAGTTCTGTCTTTGCCACGCAAGGAACTGATGCTATTTATAACAATTCCTGCTGTCCCCAACTGGGCATGAAGACAATCAGCATCTGTCCACACCCTGGGGGAAACTGCAGAACCAGAGATGTAGTATATGTATGTGTGCAGTGCCTGCAGCTCCAGCATGGAAAGGGCAGGGTGGGCAGAGGGGCTGTGAAGGGCTCAGCCAGGACTGGGGAGATGAAGGGCTGGGGAAAGGGGGTGGTACCAAAGGGGATGGGTTTTGCATGTGAATGTCCGTTACTTGAGATCATACAGATGGTTTCTCTTTAGCTGTGGTTTTGAAAAACCTCCTGCCTGCTCCGCTGGAGGCCCTTTCCTGCCAAAGCCAAACCTGGAGCTCGCAGACACAGGAGGAGAGCTCAAAGGGCTCTGGAAACAGAGAGTGCATTATGCTGGGGAGCTGGAACTCTATACAGGTAGTCTTACATGCTTTGTCTGCTTGTTCTGCCCAGGAGCAGCACTCTGACCCGGTCCTCCTGCCTGGCAACTGGTTTCCCCACAGCCTACCTCCACCAGCCCCCTCTATCTGCCAGCACCCCCCGTTCCTCCCACCCTCTCCTGCACAGCAATCTGCTGACTGTAATTCCTTTGTCTTGAAAAGGGGCCCTGCCTGTTTACCCCCATTCCTGCTGCTCACACAGATGCTTCCTCTCCCTTACTTTCCTCTCTGACACATCCAGACTCCCTGCAAGAAAAAAACCCCATGTTGCAAGGCCTTTCTGGGGCATGGGTATCCTGTTCCTCTCCCTTTACACTAGCAGTAGCACACACATTTGTTTCCTTGCTCCATTAAACCAGTAAATGAGGCTGGCTTAGTTCAGCACCATGAGCTGGTGCTCTGAGCCCAGGATGTGTCTTAGCACAAGAAATTACACTGATGAGTGCAAAGGAGGGATTTGTGAGTTTGGCACCACACTGTTCTACCTCCGACACTGAGGAGAGCAGCCTCTGGAGACCAAATCAAGCAAGGTAATGTAGCCTGCAAAAGTTTTGGGGGTTGGCCAGGTGACCATGCTGCCTTCTTTGAGGCCATCCACCCTGCTCCAGAAGAAGATAAATCAATGCAAGGCAACATCTGCCAAGATATTGACTTGGGCTCTGCTCACAGACTGCCTACACTTCAGAGATGGGTAATATTCAGCTTGATTATCTCTCACCACCAAGAGGAAGTTTCTCTCTATGCTTAAAATCACTGGGATGAGCCAAGGAGGAATCGATCTGTGGAAAAGAAATGCTGACAAGAAAACACCAGTCAGAGACAGGATGAGAGTGGACGGTGGGTGAGCAACGGAGACAGCTTCTGGCAGCTTGCCTGGCCAGGTTAGCAACAGCCTGGGTCACTACAGCCAGAGAAAGATTAACACCAAGCACATTACTCCAAACTTTACAGCAGGCCCGTTTATGCTCTTCCCTCCTTCCTTGAATAGCTTTTCCTCTCTTAAATTGCTCCCCAACCTCTTAAAACAGCCTTTCTCCACTCACCCCTACACCCTCAGTGCACTGGAGTTTCCTCATTGCTTCACGTGCACCCAGTTCACTGCTAAAGGCATGAGGCTCGGTAGTTGCAAGGCTTGCCACCTGCTCCACTTTGGGCCTTACGCCACATGCCACCTCCCTAGTAGTGAAAAGCCCCCCAGGAGCACTCACAAATTGCACCACATTCACCCCTCAGGTAGACTCAAATCCTCATAGGCTCATATACCAATGCACAAAGTGATTTCATATCGATAAAAGGTGACATTTCATTAACAGAACATGCTGACAAAGCCTCATGAAGTAAGCATTCAGCAACATCCTCTAACTTTCCCAGGATAAAACACTGAGCCTTCAACTTATTTTTCTCTACCACGCTTATGGTAAAACATCCTGCAGATCCTGTGGCCCTCCAAGGGCAACAGATGAAAAAAAAATCTGAGTCCCTGCAGAAGAAAATCAGTTTTAGGGATAGTTTTGACACTGATTCTTACTTCTGTCTGCCAGATAGGTTAAGTGTCACATGCTTGGACTCGAGTGACAGTCTCTCTCCTTGGAGCACATCATGCTCCTGAGATGAAAGGGAGAAGGTCAGCCACAGCTAAAGAAACGGGTAAGGACCTCCTAGCCAGGCTCACTCAGCATCTCATTGAGGCACTTCCCTGAACCTTTCAGCTGTGTTTCTACCTATGCTCCTGCTGTTCTCTGAGCCTGAAGGCAGCACAGAATCAAGCAGCAGAGGTAGAAGAGACCCAAAGGAACCATCTAGTCTGTTCTACTCTGTGAAACATGGATCAGTTCTACTTTGTCATTTGTGGCATCTGTCACTCCTCATACATGTCTAGTCTGTCCTTAAAGCCCTCCAGTGATAGAGTCACACAGCCTCCCAAGGAAATTTGATTCAATGTTTTGCTATCTTTACTGTTGCAGAGCTTACTGACATTAAACCTCTCTTGCTACAATCTTAAACTCCTCCCCATCTTCTTCTGCGGAAGACATAATTCCTTTATTTTGTATCCTATGTACCTGCATGCTGTTATGCATATGTCATGTTCAGTCCTAACAGCCCCATTTCCATCCATCTCTCCTCATGAGTATGCTGTCTAGACTCACGATCATGCCCACTTCCCTCTTCTGGAGTCCATCCAACTGGACCACATCTCCTTAGAAACAAAAAGCACTCCAAAGAGACACAGGGCCCTACTGCGGTGATCAGCAAGCAGCCAGCACTTCCACTGAAGCAGGGACACAGCTACAGCACAACACAACGATGCTGTAAAATCTAATGTATGCCCTTCCTTCTCTCTGCTCTGGGAGCTGAATGCTGTTCCCACTTCGAGCTTCCTGTGGGGGGGGAAAGAAGGGCATTTAAAAGTCTAACTGATCTGACCATGTCCAAAGTCCTTGACCCACCTGGCCTGCATTTAAGCACTACTTCCCAAGTCAGGGAAGAACTGAAGCTGCACGTGTTCCTCCACCTTGGGACACACTTTTCAAATTGATAGACCTTCATGCCTCTGACTCGTTGCCAGTACTGGAGACCAGCCAGGAGAATAGGAAGGAAAGAAATGCCATTCTAAAGGCCAGTGAATACGTATGAAGCATGTTACGCAAGAACCCCTGTGGACCCCCTTACCCAGGTAAAAGTCCTACAGATGGCCCGTCACTAACCACAGTTGATGCAATGGGGAGGATGTGTGGGTGGACAGATAATTTGATATTTAACTGAAAAAACTAAAATGGGTTTAGTGCAGTGCAAGGAAGACAGATTGCCTGCAGCACCTTCTGCTCCTGATTATGGATGCCAATCTCAGGTTTCCCTTAAGTGTAAAAGCAGCCAAGATGTGTGGGTTTTCACCAAAGCTTCAGAGACACAGTCCTACAAAAAGAAGTGCCACAGGAGGTTAATAACGAGTGACCAGCACAGAGGAACATCCCTGTTACAGCACCAGCAGCTGGCTTTAGTCTTCTGTAGAATCTTATGGTTTCATGCCAAATAGGGGGAGCAAATGTGGGGCTGTCTCCAAAGTTTCTACAGCTTCTGCAATGGACAAATCTGCCTGAAATGATCATAACTCACCAGCTAAAGTTCTGGTGCTTGAAGGTTAGAGAGGTCTGGCAATTTGAACACTGAGAACTTTCCCTAACACTGCATCACTATAATCTTTTAAATGCATCTGCCTTCTTTGCCACTTGCACGAAAAAATCTCAGATCTGCATCCCAGTGCTGATGTGTCGCCCCATGTGAGCTTCACACAAGAGTGTCAAGCTTCCCACCCAAGAAAGAGCTACAACAGAGGGAGCAACAGCCCTCAGTCACCTCCTTCCAAGTGCCAGGAGTAGAATCACAGCACACCAAGAACGTACTGCAGTGTGTTGCTCTGCTGACAGCAGCAAGGTTTTTTCACAGCAGCCTGAAGCCTAAGCTCTTGCCTGTCAATCGCCTCATAAATGAGTGGAATCTCCTACCACTCCATTTCCAACTTGGACCATAACTGAAAGCAGGAGAAACACATCACAGGGATGCAAAAGGCATGCAACTATATTTCTGCTAGGAAGAGGAAGAGCTTTACTGGTGGCACAGCCCCACTTCTTACTAGCCCTCCTACACACACCCTTTCTATGAGCTCACAGAACATATATGCAACAGGCATTCTACGTAGGAAGAGAAAATAAATATCCTGTGGGGCCAGTCTGAAGGGCTGGAGACACAGGGCAGAACCTGCCTGAGAAATGTCAGGGGGTTGTGGAAGGACCACCAGCAGGCTAAAGGCTAAGGGGGCAGCAAGTGTGAAAAGGGGGGAGGGAAGGCTGCAGCAGCCCCTCTCCATCTTCTTCCACTAGCTTAAAACCTCCCCTGTCCTTTGACTCGAGAGGACTGCTAATAAACCTTCCTGCACTGAAGGGACAAACATTGCCCACTAAATCACAGCCCACACATATCTCTGCTCATAGGAGGTGGGAGGCTCCAATGCCCCTTCCGCTGTGGAGCTCCAATAAACAACTGCCTCAGCTGGTGCAGGGTCCCTGCTCTATTTCTGCAGGGATAGAGACTACGGATCATGTTACAACATATTTGGCAGAGAGGGGACAATCATTTTTCAGGGAGTAATCACTCCTGGAATCTCACTTTTCTCCAAGCTCAGAGGACACCCTGGAACAGATGGGGGTTTCCTAGCATACCTACAGCACTCAGTAATTGCTACCTTGCAGTGGTAACATTTTCCTTCCCTCTGGAGCATTTTCCAATTCCAACATGATGCTTATTTGTGCCTGGTCCTCTCTGTCACATGCTTTTCTTTCTATTCTCTGATCAGATAAGCATTGGGCCTGACCATGGACAAATTCATGCTGACTCCAGTTGGGAATCTGGGCTAGGAGTGGGAATGAAACTCACTACAAAGGAGCTGGTATGAAGAAGTCAGCTGGGCTTTGTCACTGTGGTTCTTCTCCTCCAAAGGAAAAGGAAGAGATAATGATGTTGGAACATTTTAACCTTTCTTTTTCTGAGCTTGATAGGCTTGGCCTGAGGCACCTTTTCGAGCAAAAACAGGCTGCTGCAAGATTGATTGGTTGGGTGCAGAGTTTAAAGGTAATTTTCTCTTGTCACATGCACATAAATTATTGTAGCTCAAGCTGTGATCAGCTCTACATCTCGCTTGTTCAACTGCTTTTATGCCTGGGCTCCTATGAGGGGTTGCAAGAACCATGTCCAGTGCTCCCTAAACAGCATCCAACATAAATATACATCAAGAGCACACAGCCATATACACAAAATTAGTGTCTTGTTTAAGGTGAGGAAGGGGCACATGCCTGCAAATCTGTACAGACAGGGCTTCCAGCTGCAGAAGTTGCTGCTAGAGCCTTGTTTTGCTCATCTATGGACCTTTTAAAAACATTCTGTCCATGAACGCCAGGGCAAGGAAAACTCATCCACTCAGATTATTCACAAGGGGGAAAGAAAAGAAGATGCACATGCACACACACAAAGGAAGCACAGCTGCAGCCAAAGTGAATTCATTTTTAACATTCATGAAAATATTCACAGAACACTTCAGTGCTATTTGCCTAAATTTTACTGTTTGGAGTAAACACTTGAGCCAGCGCAGGCTGTGTGTTCTAGGCGCAGTACCTCACTGGGGATTAGAGATGGCTCCTGGATCCAAGTCACAGATTCACAACATGTCCCCAAGTACATGTGACTCCCTCACTTTAAGGCACAGACTCACAATCTGCCACCACATAGTTCCTGACTTTTGATCTTTGCAAAAGGAGTTTACAAGTACCCACAACCACCTCATTCCCCATCCATCACAACCTTACGCAACAAAAGCATGTGTGCTCTGCCAAATTTAAACACAAAAGCAGTGCCAAACAATGACAGCTCTGGCATGCCTCTGATCTGGGGGAGCAGACCTCTTTCCCCACCTCTACTCCCCCATCCCTCTTGTCAACTAAACCCCTTCACTGGTTTCTTTCCCTGTGTATTCTAAGCAGCACAGACAAGGGGAAATACTACAGCACACAAGGGAGACTCAGCTGAAGCCCTGAAGACAAGAGCTGGGTGTGTTGTCTCTTTCTCCTTCATAAATACAGCTGAGATGACGACTGGATAATTGGCTAAGTGCCTGTCAGCTTAATAACAGAGAGAGAGAGGCAAAAGGAGAGATTTGTATTTACTATTCAAAGTCATGGATGCTGCCTGCCAGTGGATTTCAACATGGGTTTTATTTGCCGAGGAAGGCATGAAAGGTGACTTGATGTGCAGCTCTGAATCATGGTCTCATGTGAGAGTGGACAACCATGTTGGGATGGAGGGAGGAAGCAGACCACTGAGGTAGCTGCCATACAGGCACTATTGTGTTCCTGGTTCAAGTATCTGTGGTTTCCTACACTGGAAAAGCAGCACCACCACCACCTCTGGTAGGGCACTGTTCTCACTGATAGTGTATCAGTTGTACCATGTTAGGGACAGTGACAGTGGTGCATCTCCAACATCGTCATCCTGCTGACTCGGGGAGGAGAGGATGCAGCGGCACCATGAGTGGCAGCTGCACAGTGGCGTGACCATTCCCCTTTTGTTTTGTAAGTGCACAGCACAGAGGTTGGCACGGAAGGAGCTGGAGGCCTCTTGGCCTTTCCCTTTCCCTCATAATCTGGTGCTCTTCTAGGAACTCATATAAGGAGAGCACCTGTGATGAGAAACCATTCAGACATGTCTGAGTTCTTCCAAGAGAGCAGGAGGGTGTGTACAGGAGAGAAGCCTCCCTTCTCTTTCCAAGTTTTCACTATTTCCCTCTGCCACTGAAATGCAAATTGGTGAGAGTGGTTCAGGTTGCTACTGGAAGGGGACAGTATTGGCCAGGTCTACAGTGGTGTTAATCACTGAGCCTCAGAAGAGGAAGATGCTATTATATCCTGTTTCTATATACTTGCTGCTTTTTTAATTTAACAGCTGTAGCAAATGAAACACGCTGAAACACAAGGACACTTTGAGCATTAGTGAGGATTACTGAGGATTTTCCATGATATCTGATTCCTGATTTTCCAGGAGTTGAAAAAAGCCACAGAGACCTCCAAGTAAGCAGACCCTTATCCTGTCCACCTGGCAGTGCTGCCTTGCAGTGGCAAGTGTGGCAACTTTACAAAGGATATGAACAGTTGTCCAACTATGCACAAGAAAACACTTTCCACTTTTAAATAGGAGCAAACATAGGGAAACACACAGTCACATACAGGCACACACCTCCCAAATTTCATACAGATGTGCTATTGCAAAATATCTGCTGAATGCCAGCCCAGTGTGAGTGGGCTCATTTTTACCAAGTTATCTGGGACCGAGGAAGCCCAACCCTAGTGAAATCAATAGAGCTGCGGCAGTGCTATTTCTCCGTTTGCACAGGGCTGAGCACAGTGGGGGAACTCTAGGACCACAGCTGGCCTCTCCCACACAACCAAGTTGCTCCTAATAAAAATCTGCAGAAATATACAAGCACAGAAGAGACTGGTGGTTCAGATTATTTTGTTTTCTAGGCAGAGGTGAAACTCATCATTATTAGTTCCCATTACTTACCATAAAACCAGGCATGTTAGATGTGCTCGAGGACTGAAGCAAATGCTTTGGTGTCAGATTCAGCTGAAAATCACATTTGTTTTTTCTTCAGCAAGAGAACAGTAAAAGAAAACTCAGTAAATTCCTGACTTCACCTTTGTGCCCTCCATTGCACTTACTCCAGCAGAGCATGAGTTCACACAAACCAGAGTGAATTTTGATGGACAACAAAACTAGGTGACTTCAATGAAAATGGCTATATTCAGCCTCACAGTGAGCCTGTTGAAGCCCTGCCACTGCATCAGCAGCAAGCTGTGGTACCGCAGATCTGTCAGAATCAGATGCCTATGGGTCTGGACATAAAGGGCAGGTAAGTGTAACATACATTTTGAAAACTTATAGTTATGAGATGGCAAATTCCAGTAACTATGAGCTATTTTAAGAACAGGTCTTTCCTCATGACCTGCTGGGGAGGGGAGTGGAAGAGACACCAACTCTGAGACACTTCAGGTAACATGTAGTACTATATAAATTATAATGCCAACTAAGTAGGAAAACATATGGTACTTAGTTGCAAACTGAAGTGTGTGTGCAGACTCAGGGGAGGAGGTTAAAGCCATACAGTTCAATTCTGTCTCTCCATCTTTCTGAATGCAAAATATATGTACAGTGTTATTAAACATACATCATTCCACCAAAGAAATCCTTTCCTTTTCTAATTTCCATTCCACTTTTCCTTGTGAGGGTTAGTCCCACCTTTCAGAAAGCATACTCTCACAAAGGGCACCCTTACCTCTGGGCACATCATATAAAATAGTGCATGTATATTAGGAGAGATGATGATTGCCAGCCATTGACCATACACATACTGCACCTTGCTTTATCATATGTATGCACACACACTCACATATCTATGGATGCATGTGTGCCTTCATATAATGGCACCATCTGCTGCCAGAGTTGGAAGTTTTGCAACATCATCTGTTACTACATTTATACATTTTTATTTTTCATATGAAGGAAAGAATCAGCAGAATTTGGACAGATCCCAACTTACTCTGTCTCGACACACAGACACTAGAATCGATAATGAAGACTTTGTACAGACCGGAGAGAGAGGAAAGCACTTGGGACTTTTAGTCAACACCAGTGTTTATGAGCACGTACTAGGGAATCCTCATTTGTCACATTTGCTGGGTTGTTGTGTGGCTGAGCCAAAAGGCAACCCAAGCTAATGGATAGGTCACTAGGCTGGGTGTGCCTGAGCCCCGCAAGCATCCCTGGGCAAGTCCCCTCACCTCCTTCCCACCCCCAGCCTGGGTCTATCCCAGCTAATAGTCTGCCTGCCCTGCATAGGAGGGGATTTCTCACTCTGCCCACATGGCACTTAATAACAAAGGGTGCCTCAACTTAGTGCTGGCCTCTAAGTGCCACAACAATACCAGTAATAATCAAGGTTACAATTTTACTGCCAAGACTGTATTATTATGTGGCATTATACTTTTGAAGATGCCTAGTCTCATTTCTAGCAAAGGGCTCAGCTCAGTGCTCCCTGTTATAAATCATATGCTAATTATAAGTGTAATCTGAACAGCTTTTGCTCTTCTTTTAAAATGACGGTATAGGGCACAAACTTTGTTGTGATGTTGTATTGCTATTTTGTCTGAGGTGTCTTTGTCCTCTAGCACAGCTCCACGTGTAACATATCAGCAAAATACTGGGAGGCCAAGAACAGAGTTTGCATAAATTGCTTATATTGCAGGATTACACCAACAGCATTGTCATTACTGCTGGTAATTTGATTCTAGCCCATCCTTTGACACATGCAACTTGAAGAAACTAAGTACCCATTAGGATGGATGTTCCTAAGTGTGCTATCAGCCTGAAACTTTACATTATTTTAAAATACCTGGCAGAAATGAAAAATGCACATTCAGTCAAACATTGGTTTTCATCTGTATGTCAGCATCAGATTGTTTTAATTCTTGATGAAAAGTTGATGCTTGGAAAATCTCAGGAGCAACAAGCCAAAATCTGGCCTTGGTGAGATCCCAGTTCTCCAAAGGCTGAACATCATCTGAGCAGTGCTCAGAAGCTTATCCCTGTATGAGTCACTTGCGCCTCTTTATTAGCAGTCCCTGGGAATCTGCCCCAAAGACAAATGGAATATTTCTGGCTCTGCCCTTGGGCTTTAGTGTATTTGTACTAGTATAATGGAACAGATTGGAATGGAGATGTGACCCATTTTGGTTCCAGCTGGTGACTGAGCTCCATTTCAGGAGTTTTTAAAAGCTAAATCTGCACTTGTGCCAGGGCTTCTAAGATCCCTGGGCAACCTCCAAGTCCTGCTTGACACCCTCAGATGAGCTCTTTGAAGGCACTCTGAGGTGAGCTGCTGTGGTGGTTCCTGAGGCAGCTGATCTTTCCCTAACATGCCGTACAGGTACCTAATCCCATAGCATGGATTCCTCACTGCCATTTTGCTTTTAAACCCTCCAGAGGGCTAAACACAAACAGAAACACAGCTCCCTTCCTTCCCAGTTTGCATAAGCTGCCCTTCATTGCTGCACACATCCCACATTAGCCAATATCCTCATATTCCTCATCCCCTCCCAAGGCTGAAAGTGTGTTACAGAGCACAGGTTTTCCTGCCTTTGCTCACCCAACATGTGCAGAGCAAACGAGGTGGGAAGGGATGCTGAAGGCAGGTAAACAGCAAGAAGATTTGGGGTTGGGGGCTGCTTTCCTTTTCCTATTTTAATTAGTTTGGGGAATATGTTGTGCGTTTCTTGTTTGGATATTCTTTTCTTCTTTTCCTAACACCAAGCAGAAAAGTTGCATACAAAATCTGAAAACCTCATTATTGTAATCTTGAAAGCAAGACATTGGCAGGAACTGTAGCCAAAGCTCCCTTTCAATACTCGAAATAAGGTTCAGTGTCCTTCTTCACTTGCAGAAGACAGAGTTAAAAAAATGAAACCTTAGTAAATCTGACAGGCTTACCAATATACAGTGTCATCTTTAAAGCATCCTACTCTCTTTTCTTGGTTGAAGCTGGACAAGTACCAGCAACTCTGCCCAGCCCTTCTCACCTGTTGCAGCTCTCAGACCCCTCCTCTCTTTTCTGCCTTGCTCTAAGGAGCAGATCATTACACTTTTCCCTGTGGATAGCCTATCATGAGCTATTGTTATTCTCTCTGCAATTCCCTAACTTCCCCATGCCAAATACTCGCTAAGAGTCATCAACCTTCATCAAGGCCGACAAATGAATCAAATCTGCTGCCAGGTCATTTAGGAGATGAGCCAGTTTAGAGTTAGGGACATTTTTTAATAGTCCCATATGGAGGGAATATTTTAAATGCTATAGCTTTAGAAAGTCATATCCAAACTTTTCAGACTAATTCTATTCTGAGTAACAAGCTGCAGATGAAGCTTCCGAGGACTGGTTTCCTTTAGGAACATTAGGGCTTATAATAAACTATTTCTCTCCACTTTGTAGATCAGTCCACCCACCCATTCTTCCACCTAGAAGTGTAACCCTATATACACATGTATAAGGCCCCAAAGAGGAAGACTCATTTAGAATATCCTGTCCTTGGTGATTTGCTGAATGATTTGCATCACAATTTACAGGAACAAAATGTTTTTAGTTATCACTATGTATACTGCTTTTATTTCTCTCCAACTGCGCATCATTTTTTCTCCCTCCCACATTTTCATTTCCCTTCAAGCTACAGGAGCTACTGGGCACTGGTAAACTGAACCTGCACAACCTCTCTGAAGCAGATATTTAGCAAAGATAGGTGATATGATCCATGTATAGAAGACTCTTACCTATCTCTCTGTGGACATAAAGCTCTGATTTGAACACGGTTAGTATAGATCATCTAATGGAGTTTATTTTTTTTTTTCCCATCTAGCTCTTTTCCTTCTGTTGTCATAGTGGATCTATAGACAGGGAGAGCGAGGCACTGGGAGTTTTTCAAAAGAAGGCTGTCTTAAAGTGAGTTATGTTTTGGAGGTTCGACAAAAGAGTGAGGAGGAAGCTAGCAAACAAACCTTTGCTTTAGAACTGAGGCTATGAAATGCTATCCTGCAGGACCTAAAGTCCATGGGACATTGGGAAATCTCACACCTTCCAGCTTCATGTGGCAGTCTGTCTCCCAGTACAGCCTGGTTTCTGCTTCTTGTCTAAAGGAAGAACTTTAATATCCCAGGAACCTGTGTCTGGCCCAATGGAAAGAGGGAGGAGACAGCTGTCCTTGCTAGGAAATGTAAAAAGCATATAGCTGGCCAGATCTGCTTAAAGAGCTTAGGAAGGTAGCTGAAGGAAAAAGGTACAGCCAGTGCACTGGCTACAATCACTTCTGACAGAAATGCAGCCTGCCAGGAATACAGTATTGCCTGGGGCAAGCATTTACATGGCTGGGTGGTGTGCTGCTCCTGCAGACTGTGTCACTTGGCACACATCTGGCTGACACAGCTGGATCACTTCACTCAGGTGTTTTATTTTAGTGCCTGACATAATACTGGCAAGCCACACGCAATCACTGAAACCACTCTCCCATGCAGTCCCGTGGAGCTTGCTGATGAAAGAATGCTTTACACGCAGCACTTGCAGGAACCATCTCCACCATCCGCTTAGCCCTCTCGGCTGCAAATGCAGCTTTAGCAGGCAGCATCTAGACAAACTGAAAAGCTCCAAGGTTAAGTGGGAAATAGAAATCTAGTGACCCCTGTCTGGGCAAGTGAGCTTAATGACTTGTCTGCTGCTGCATGTACCAAACATATGCTGGCAAGCATCTGTCTGAACAGCCCCTCCAAAATAAATGATTGATGGAAGCAATTTGCCTTTAAAAATGGGATAAGTCAGCTAGGAGTCCTGGTAGAAAAGGGTTAATGGGATATATGAATTGGTAGTGAGTGGAAAAGAGAGTAGAAAAGCTGGAGTCAAAGGCAACACCCCTTGTTAGGTGTTTACCATGTCGAATCTAAACCACTTCCACTGCATATGCAAGGCAGAGGAATTACCCTGTAAATCCTATTACTCTGTGTGGATAAATCTTACATTCAAGTTAACAAGTCTGGAGAGCTGAGGAATGGAAGCTGCTGAATGGATATTCCAGGATCAAAACAATCGAGGACATGGGAGGCAACCAAAGCGATATGCATATGCGTGCACACACACACACACACACACACACACGCACACACGCACACACATACACACACACGCACACATCCCTCTTCCAGCATCCTTCTTCCATCTATCATTAAATGGGAGGGATGCAGGACACAGTGGATCCTGTAGCAGAGCATTTGGTGACATCCAGCAGGATTTATTTCACAGAAAGAGAAAGAAAACTTTGATACTGCTGTTAGCTTTACTAGGGGATTGCTCCCTTGATGCTTCAGGGTTTGTGCACTATCAGCTACTCATACAGATCACAGACTTATTTTAAATTACATCCAGTAGTTTTACAGCCATAATACACAGTGTGTACACTCACACATGCAGAATTTTCCTTCGGTAGTGTAGTTACTGCAGGTAAGTTGAGCAAGGCGGAATTTGAAAAAAGAAACCTACAGGAAAAAGACTCCTGCAGTTCAGCTATTTGGGATGCTCCTAACTGAAAGTCCAAGTAGTGTCAGAAGTACCTTTGGAAAACCTGCACAATAAAACCAGAAATATAGCACTCAATAGTGCCAGTAAGCAAGGTTTCATGTGCAAAGACATCCTCATCACTACCAGACACACAGGCACAGCGTATAGCTATTTATTTAGCCCTGCAAAAAACCCAACACACTAAGACACAATCTTTGTAAATGTCAGAGCTGCTACACCATTTTTCACCAGCCTTTTGAACTACTGTATCCATCTTCCCTGCCCACAGGGCAGAAAAACAAATAAACAAAATTAAAAGACAAGAGTTTCCCAAAAGAACTTGCCTGAAAGTTCTGGCAGCACCAGGGCTAAAGTTTTTGCATATGTACAAAAAAAAGCATGGGAAGATCAATGAAACATCTGGCAAGCACAGCTGGATCCCTTTTCGATTCCTCTGTTGATACTGCAGGGCTGGTGGAAAGTGTATGTTCACAAGAGCTGGGTAACACAAGCAGATCTTTCCCCACTGAAATTTTTTTCGATCCAGAGCACTACACAGAGGATAGTGTAGCAAGAAGTGTTTAAAAGCTTTGCAATTTTTTCATATTAAAGCACAAACACACACACAGAGCCTGTTTGTAGCAGCTGCTGCTACCGCAGTTTGAGAAGGCAAAATAACACACACTCTCACAGAGACACATACACACAAATTTGTATCACGTCACACGTACACGTTGCATACATGGCAATTTAGATGCACACACAGAAGAGGAAAAGTTGGCAAAATGCCCTACCTCAGGATGGCTGTGTCCCCTTGCCTCACGGTGATGTTATCGGTACCTCGGCTAAAATCCACGCTGCGGACTGGCAGCCCTGTAGGGAGAAGGCAAAGCAATCTCAGTAGGACCAGCGGTAATTGTTTCCGATCAGGCTGAGCCCTTGCTACCATGGCTGGTCTCGTCGAGTTTCACTGTCAGTACTTGTTTCTTTCTCTGCCTGTGTATGTGGACAGATAGACGTAGAAAGAAAACAATAATAATAATGTACAACTCTCGCTCGCTCTGATCGACAGCCCAAGAAAGGAGAGGTGATTTCACAGTCTTTCCCAGCTGCCACTTTCTCTTGCTCTTTTCAGCCTCTTGCTGGCTTCTTTCCCTTCCTTGCCTTTTTCCCTTTTTTTTTTCTTAAAAGGCTTTCAGAAAAAGAAAAAAAAAAAAAGAAAAAAAATCTTATCAGAGCCTTCAAATAAAAAAGGGGGGAAAAAAGCAAGACGAAAAAGTCAGGTAGCAAAATAACTACGAAATAATGACAATTAAATCGACACGTCTTAAAAGGCTTTCAGAAAAAGAAAAAAAAAAAAAGCCACAAGGAAAAGGAACACGAGGAATCCTGTGCCACCGGGATGCGGGAGGGGATAGTCCTGTGGCTGTGCAGCCTCCAGACCCGTGCTCCCTCCTAACCCACTTTCCCAGGCGGAGCGAGGGAGGGAGGAGGAGGAGGAGGAGAGAGGGAGAGAGGGAGGAGGCAGCCTTACTGGTGAGACGGCAGCTCGGCACCACAGCGGCGGCAGCGGGCGCGGACAGAGCCGCGGGCCGCGCTCCCCATCCACTCCCGCGGGCGCAGCCGCCCGGGAGCCCAGAGACCGGGGCTGCCCGGGGGACACGGAACGGCGGCCGGGGAGGGGAAAGGGGAATTGAAAAGTCATGAGGGCTGCAAGGCAGAAGGGGGAAGTCCCGAAGGAGAGGGGAGGAAGGAGAGGCAGAGAGGGAAGGGGATGGGAGAGGAAGAGGGGGCTGGAGAAAGGAGGAGAAGGGGAGCAGGGAACTGGAGCGGGAAGCAGAGAGAAGGCAGGAGCAGCCGGGAGCTGCTGAGCGGGAGGGAGGCACAGCGTAGGGCACAGAGGACAGAGGAAGGTACGGCCAATATTCTCAAGATGAAATAGTGAGGAAAGAAGGTCTGTGGCCAAAAGTGCAAACATCTTGGCTTAGCGGCCTGAAGCCACACGCTAGCTGATTTACAGAGCAGCATCCTTGGCAACTGCCTCTGCAGCCTCAAACCTTGGTTCTTCCCCTCTCAGACTTTCCTCTCGCCAGATAACCAGTTGTACATCCTTCCCTCCCACCTCTCTTCACTCAGCCCTTCCCGCCCCCCACCTCCTTTCCCAGCCTCGGAGCGACGGACCGGAGACAATGCCGGCATTGAGCTGCCCGCGGTGTGAATGCTCGGCCTGTGCTGCCGGCTGCCAGAGCCCGCAGCTGAGCCCCGCGCCCGCCGGCAGCAGCGCTGCCCACCCGGGAACGCTCCCGCAGCCCACAGCCCGCCGCCACCGCAAAGAGAAGGGAAATTAAATTAATGGAAAGGAATACGCCCTATGTTTTATTGCTGATGCCTGCCTGCCATTCCACCAGCCCGATCTCTGCCTGCGGGAGGGATCAGAACTGCTCCTAGGGATGCTTCGCTAATGTAAACCTTCTGCGACCGAAGCACGGCGGGGCTGGGATGGGGAAGCAAAGAGAAAAGGGGAGATTTAAGAGGGGTCCAGAGAATCACGTGCAAGAAAAGCCATGCTGAGATTTACTCGGCTTAGAGTTGCTATCCTATGTGGTTACAGCGCTAGTACATGTGTGTGCAGGAAGGGAAAAAACAGGTCTTGTACGTAGCCTGCTTCACCTCTGCTGCTGCAGCATTGTGGGATACAGAGCGCTCAAACTAAAGAGACATAAGGAATGTCACTGTCATAGAAATGGCCATGTGGGACCAGATCAAAGGACCCTCTAACCATTCCTCCTGCCTCCAAGAAGCCTAAAGCCAAAGCTTGGTGAAGCTCTCAAGCACAGGGCAAGCATGCAGTGGTACTGCCCCAGGACACTTATCTATTTCTAGTGATATATGTCTAAGGCGTGTCCCCAGCCACTGGCACTGTAGTTAATGGTACTTGAATGATTTTCTTCTTCCAGGAATACATCCAGTTGCCTTCTGAACTCCTAGAAACTGTCCCCTGCAGCCTTGGTATGGAAAGGCCGCATTGTCTGAGTACTTAAACAATCCCTGCAAGTGTTAAAGGCCCACCAATTAGGGACTAAGGTCATGACACTGCTCCTCCAGTGCCAAGCATGCAGCAGCAAGAAGAGATGACTGCTTTGTATTCAAGCTAAGGAGTGAGGCAAGCCAGACGTTTCCTCTGCAGTAGACTTGGCAGGGATAGCACCAGAGGGGGAGAGGAATGAGGAGGTAAAGGGGTTAATCCACACACTAGATGTACCCAGGCTATTGCAGAGAGAGATGCCACTCTACAAGGGTATTGCTCTGGAGAAGACCATGCTGCTGACACCTGGTTGCTGGCTAGTAACCACCACTCTAGAATGAAGAGTGCAAGGCACAGAGATGCATCAGGCTGCTGGCACGCCAGAAGAGGGGCATCACCAAGGGGAAACTGCTGCATTTCCTGTGACAGACTTTTGAGTACAGCTAAAAGACCTGGTCTCATATGAAGTTACCAATGAAAGAAATGCACCCCTCTCGCAAGCCAGTGTTGCATGGATTCTTTTTACAAGGGTCTCCCAAATACGTTTCATCTACATTTAATAAGAGCTATTGTATGTTAATTAAATGCCCGTGGAGTAAGGAAAACATATTTGTCGAAGATTAACTATTATGCAATGCAAGAAGCATCTGCCACCCAACTGCTAGAGCTCACTAAATATTTCCTTATCTCAGAGTATTTACTTAGGAGGCAATAACTATCCAGTTAAATCTAAATTTAATGCTTAGTTAAATATAGTTCATAGAAAGTGGCACCAATGTTTTATACAGAGAATGACACAGGGGGTTTCAGGGAGGGAGAAGGAAGGAATTCTGTCTCTAGGCTCCAGTAAGATCCTGATTCAAGGTGGGAATGCACGTGGCCATGCCTCCCTACCAAGAGACGTGCATCACAGAGGACTCAGAGGCCCCTCTCTGCTGATGTAGCAGTATAGGGAATGATTTCATCTTCTTACATATTTATACAATCCTCATTAGAACTACTGTAGCATAACTATATAATATAATATATTAATAATAATAATAATAATAATAATAATAATAATAATAATAATAATAAAACAGATGAGGAAGAAATTCCCTTGAGTGTCTTGTGAGCCTTGTGAAAAATAAAACAAAAACAACACCTAAAGCTGATAGGTCTTATTTGCTTTTAGAAGTGTACAGAAGTAAAAGCAAGAGGATGCATAGGTGTAAAAGGCCAAACAAGCAGGAATCACACAAATCCTAGGAGAGCGCCTCATGAGTAAAATAAATAATGTTATTTTTGTATGTGTTCCCAGAAGAAATAACTCTCTGGATCCATCTCCCCCTGGTGGAAGCAGATAATGAAACAGCAGGTCTGGCTCCTAACTTTCCTACATTCTGAAAACCTGAGGAAAAATGCAGGTAAACAGTCAGAGCATGGACACCAAAAATCCATACCACAGACTTTTAATGCCATTTATCAGTACTTCTGGTAGGTGCAGGATGGGCAGGACGAGTCTGACTAACCAGATTTTGTCACTATGCATTCAGGAATGGATGGAGCAGCATAAGCCCAGCTCTACATGTACCACATCCCTCCTCTCCAATGCAAAACTCTAAAACCCTGTTTAAAGAGAACGGGGCCCAGAGCAACACACTTTGAGAAGCACAGGCTGTAAGGCACAGCCAGAGACATGGTAGAAATGTTTGCATGGCAGGTTCAGGAACATATCTTTATTTCCACGGTATGGATGCAGGATTCGTTCGTGTACCAAGCTGGAAGGAAAACAGCAGCATGAGCTGAGGCAGCTTGGCTATCCCTACTTTCCCTGTCTTTGAGGGGAATGAGCTGAAGACTTCACAGTATGGACACCTAGGCCAGCTAAAGGAAAGAGCCTCGACACCGGTCCTGGATGGGCAGGAGATATGTTGAGATATGCCATGCTGAGCTGCCCTAGGACAGGTACTCAGGTCACCTCTGCCTGCCTGTGTGGCAGCTCAGTTTTTCAGATACTCAGGGACTGACATTGAGAAAGCCTGAAATGCCATCTGCTTTTCATGGAGAGCCAAGAGACAGTGAAATCATGGATTCTGTCCACAAATAGGAGTATTTTTTTTTTTTTTTTTTGTATTTGAGGTGGCTAAATGCAAAGAGCAATCCGTGCACTTCACTCAATGCCAGCTGCAACAACTGTCTGTATGATGTGGATGGCTGCCCTCTAGGACTGAAGTGAGGCTTGTCAGCTCACACCACAAACAGCCACACAAAATGAAACTGTTCTCACTTGACTTTCATTCACTACTAGCTACACCAAAACTGGTGACTTGATCCCAAATATTGCTGGAATTAGGGAAAAGGCATTTCTGAAAAATACCAAAAAAACAAACTGCTCACACAAGACTCTAGACTGTATCATTACTGATACAAGTTTTAAGGGGACTGCAATGGCTCTGCCAGCAGAGTCCAGGCACACAGGGATTTTATTTGGGATATCTGCGACAGTGAGAAAAAACGTATGATGTTTGTGAGCTATAACTCATTTTGTCAAGATACACTGCTGCACAATGCAGGAGAGCCTGCTCAAAGCTTCTCAGCCATGAAGAGAAAACGCAATTTTGTCTCATTGGCAGAGGAGTTATGGAGAGGAATGAAGAAGAGCCAAATGGGTTTCACAACATGGTGAGGAAGATTAAGGGACCATGGAAGGACAGCTGTGATCTCTCTGTCCTCTCTTCATTTCCACATCTGCAGCTCCTACATGCACACATTTCTGCTCTGATGTGCAAGGGTGGCATCCTACTGCAATTAAGCAGTTACGTTCCATTCTCCTTTGGTCCCTGGGATACAGGGAGCCATAGGAGTAGAAGAAAAGGAGGAAAAGCAGGGCTAGAAGAGAGATGGGAAATCAAACTTACGAAGCACTTATTATAGGGAAAAATTCTGCAGTTCAAGAAAAGTACGTTTATATGGTTTCTATGAATACTTCACAAATCTAAAAATTAAACTGGCTTTTGATGCTGAAAAAAAGAGCAAGTTTAGAGCCAAAGCTAACATCCAGATATGTAATGCAAAAAGACCAAGCTTCCTTTGAAGTAAGGACCTCATTAGGTAGAAGAATTTACTTCATCAAGAGCACTCAGCTAGGCCACAACTGCAGATGATAACATGCATGCACAACACCTCTCTCTAAGTGTGGTCACTGAGCTGTAACAGAACTCCCTCCTGTACAAGAACAAGAGCTGATTTTCACCAATTTGTAACCTTGCCCCTATGCAATTGATCTGGTTTCACAATTGATATCCCTGATGTGGACAATTTAGAGGTCAAGGGCCAGGTTCTCAATTGCTGTAAGCTGACATACCACCACCGCTGGTGGTGAGAAGAGTTATGCTGACCTACACCAGCTAAAAACAAGGTGCAAAGTTCATCTTCTTCTGTGCTGCATAGGCAGAGGACTGTGTAGTCACCTTTGAAAGAAAAAAACTTGTTTGACTGGATGAAGAGATTTTGTGCTCCAACTTTTCAGAAAGTTTCACCTTTACTTAAAGACCAAATCTGAAGGCTGGACAGGAGGAAAATAGTAGCCTAAAGATGTTTTTTTTTTCATCATTATGAACAAGCAGAATTAAAGAATTAGTACTGCAGATGGTTTGTAGCCTTAATTACTGGTGTTATCACAGCAAGCGCTTGTAGAACTACAGACTCCTTTGTAGAAGGATCCTTCCTGCTTGAGAGGGTCAAAGACAAAGAGACTGTTTCCTTTTTTGCTTAAAACAAATGTTGCCCTTCTAGTCTTATATAAATACAACAATACAAGAATAAAAGTCATCAGTAGTGTCAAGAACATCACACTGCCTTTCCCCTGAAAGATCAAATACCATTTGTGACTTTCTTACCAACACCTCACAACTGGACTCTGCAGCTGCTTCTTGCCAGAGAGTGTCAAATAATTTCGAAACCACTGGAGGCCAGGCTGCTCAGGCAGTGCTGCTGTGTGGCAGGGAGCCAAGCTGCCTGCCATCTCCCAGCCCAGGCAGCAGTCCCAATGGGAAACTGTGGGACCTGTCCCCACAAGAAAAGCTGGCTCATGGCATCAGCAGCAGGGGAATAGCTGATCCTAGTTCTGACATTCCTTGTGGGAACAAGTTAGTATGTCAACCTGTGTTTTTTAAATGTGACTATAGGAGTTAGGCATGCAAATCTAGACAAGCAGTCCATACCTCCCCCTGAGGACAGCTTCAAAATCTCTTTATATTTGGCAGTGAATGGTTGCTTCACCAATGTCACATAACACTTGAGGAGTCAGGGAGGGTCAGAGTTCAACCCTACAGGTCCTTAAATAAGTCACTTCCACATAGGAAGGCAGTAGCTCTATCTGCTTACTCCTGGTATCTCCCAAAAACTTTCCTCCAGTGCTGGTGAATATTTACTGCTCTTAGCAAAAGTAATTAGGATTGTCTTCACAAGTGACTACAGTGGTTAACAGTCACAGAAGCAGAGAGATGACCCAAAGATTGGGAAGTTCTAGGACAGTCCAGATTCTTCAGTGAATTTGGGTAAATTACTTAATGAAGCAGTCACAGAGGCATAAAAAGTGAATTTTCCTAGACTCTCTCTGCCATCAGAGAAATAATCTTGTCTTGAGGGCACTCAGAGCAGATGCCTAATTCAACCATTTTAAATTGTCCTGTGTCTCAGGGCATGAAGTTTACAGCTCCATTGCAGAGATCCTCACACAAGCTTCCAATTGTACACACAAACCCTAAAGGCTGCAGGGTGATCTGACACGATCTGACACTACTCTACAGAAAGCCCCTGCAAAACTCAATCTACAGAACATGCCAGGAATGACCTATTTCCAACATACTCCTTAACAGGCCCCAAAACAACTGCCTTGCAGTTGTGAGGGACATAGATCGCTGCAGACAGGAATTCTATACAGCTAAGAGGTGGTCAAACCCATCCTGTGGAGCCCTGAGGCATATTCCATGACCTGCTCTGGCATGGAGTTTTCCACACAGTGCTAATGGATGAACATAATCACTCTGACAGCAATGATTCTGAAGAGAGCTCCAAAGTCTTGCAGTAATGATACATTCTACATATCCATCATTACCAGAGAGTTAATTTTATTGTAAAGAATAGAGACAAGCAGGCTGTTGTGCCATGCATTTTCTTATCCATTACAACAACTCCAGCACTGTTTTTATGAAACTTAAACTGAGGCCTTCAGCAAGAGAAGAAAAATTGTCAAGTTTTGTAGTGCTATCAGGACATAAGGCAGTGTCAGAAAGCCTTGCATGCAAGAGAAATTTGTATGCAAAAATTTAGAGAAAGTTTCCTTTGAAACTATGACCTTCCTGAATTCAAGCTTCTGAAAACACTTCCATTCATTTCAGTGTGTTCAGATCTGAAAATAAGGAAAACATGTCCAGATCTTCAAGATGAAAAGCCAGGAGAACTGTCCCACACACACAGGCTCAGTTAACACCACCCTTACAGGCTACAGGTCGGGGATGTCTCTGCATCAGCATTTAGAGTTAGTGCATGCATAGTCTTTCAACATAAACTTTTTTTATGTTTTAGCTTTTCTTCTCATCTTTCTTCTACTCTCCTCTAAATTTCTCACCCAGACATTTTCAAGTTTCTCTCCCTTTCCTGTGTTGCTCCCATGGCCCATTTCTTTCAGGCCATGTCATATTCATACATTTTAAGGCTGGAAGGGACTTTTCAGATTGTCCTATCCAGCTGTGGGCCTAAAGCCACAAAAACTTACCTACTTCTTGGGTTCAATGATTAATTATCACATCAGATTAAGAATTTTTCTTCTTGTTTTAAACACAAACATTATTTCCTTTATCATCCAGCCACTAAACTGAATCATACTTTTGTCTGCTTAAATGGTTGACTATTATTAAATACTATCTCCTTGAAATACTATGTTGTACCTGTTTAAATCTTACATTGTACCACTTTTGTTCCTAGTTCAATACTTTGCCACAAATGCCAAACACCTGGTGCCAGAGAGGAAAATAGTGTGCGTCCAGCAACCTCTAAGAGAGCTGGCAGATACAAAATTAATATCACTGTCTTTGATATTGGCCAGATAGCAAAGAAGTAGGGCCAGGAGTGGCCATTTTAGGTCCAAGTCTAAGCACGGGAAAGGGGGAGGTAGGAGCAGGGGTGGAACAACAGAGGACCTCCTCACCAAAAGGTGCAGAAATTAGGTAACTTCTCTGAGAGAGAAGGTGTTTTGCTGGAGGTGATTCCAGCAGCTCATTCTGTCAGACAGGACAGAGGAATCTCCATCTGTGCTCAGATGCAGTGGCCATGTAGCCGTATAGCCTATGGGCTTCACCACTTGCAGGAACAGCTCCTCCTCATCTCAGAACCACCCTGATTCCATTTCATCCCAAATCATATTTAAATCAGCGTGGATAAGGCAAAACAAACCCAAATGCGGACAAACTTGCAAACTGCTCAGATGAAGCAGTATCTCTCAGACAAAGCAATGCCTTTCTAGGGACAGAAATTCTTCCCTGAACCACTGTTTATGACTCTGCTAAGGCTGGGCTGGATGAGGAATGCACACATCCTAAAACAGAGGTCTGGAGACTCCATTTATAAAAGCCTTCCAGGCAAGAGTGAGAATAAGCAGGTGTTCTCTTGAAGGGGCATAAAATCTGTGTGGGGACTTGACCTGGTTCAGGCCCTGAAGTGCCAGCAAATGCTCACACACACACACACACACACACACAATTTACTCAGCTCCAGCAACCTGTTAGATCAGCAGCTGGTAGGGGCTTTGTGAAACAAAGAACCCACAACCCACACAGGAACGGAAGTATTGCTTCCTGTGAAACCCCTGGGGGTTGTACATAGTCCTGGCCTTCAGTGACACTTCATTACTTTCTTAGTTTATACAACACACCAGTATTTTTTAAAATAATGTAATGAGCCTACTAGCCTCTTCCAGCAGGCAGAGATCACGGAAGGACAAAGAGCAGGTTGATCAGTGCACTACAGCAGCTGCTGAACAAAGGCAAGTCATGTGTAAAAAAAATCACTAAAGTTGGATCAGACTGGAGCAAGATAATAAGAAAAGGTCCAAAGAAAACCTTTGATGAAGAGATGGAGCTCTGAATAGGGCACTTACATGTTTCATTACTTATCCTCTGATAGAGCAATGGACTGGAAGATGAACTCCAAATACCACACCTATTGCATGTGTGGGTGAGGCTACCTCAAGTGTCCTCTGGGAAAATCTATTTTTCAGCCAAAGTCATTGTCCATAAGAGTTTTTACCTTTTTCTACCAGTCTGCAAGGAATCATCCCATGTTTTCTGATATCAGTGAGAACCAAGGGGAGGCCTGAATTTGTGAAATGGAGGGCTCAAAGTCACTCAAATATCTGCTTCTGAGCTTTTGGTAAGACAACCACTTTCACATACAATTTTGAGAAAGAATGATAAAAATTGTTTACCAGAGTTACTTTTGATTTGGTGAGAGTATAGCACAAAGGAGCTAGCAGGAAAACTTTCTACAGGCTTGGGGTGATAAAACCTTACTGCCAAATACAAGGGGTTACCTATTGATGTGATGAGGATTCTGTGGAAGAAGGCGCCTAATTCGTCTATCAGTGTCTGAGATGTCAAAGACAGCGCTGGCAGGTAGTAGCCCCTTGAATGAATCAGGGGGATATATTCAAGTGGGTGTCTGCCACTGATTTCTGTGGGGCTATGATTTCCTTTTTTGAAGTCTGCCTCTCACTCTCATTCCCTGTAAACTGCTCTTGGCTAGAGAATGAGTGCAACACAAAGAGCAAAGCAAACACAGAAACTAAGGCACACCTTCAAACTCATGTCAATTTAACTTAACTGCAACCATTTTCCAGTGAGCTCATTGCTCATCAAAGGGAGGAACAAACAGTGAATCTAGATGGTTTCAGACAGACACAGCATAAGCAAATTAAGTGCCAATTTCTCCTGCACCCGGCTCTTTCAGGACACCCCTGTTCCGTCCATCAACATGCCCCAGTATTCCTGCCCACTCTCACCATCTGCTGATGTAGCTAAGTCCTGAAAAGGAGAAGCTGCTATTGCCCATGAATTTTTAATACAGCAAGGAAAAGGCTGCAGGGAGAAGAATATTTGGTGGCATTTACTTTCTGTGATCAAAGCCATTTCATGCCTCTTGTGTGATATTATTAGAACACAATATGAAGTGAAAGCAGTGTTCAGACTGAGGTCCTTATTCAAGAAACATTTTCTGCAGAGGAGAACGCAAAAACCAATGCCAGCAGCAAGCCCATATTCTTACAGTTTCTCTCTGCGCATGTGTATCTGCATCACATGACAGAAAGAGCCAAGCAGGTACCTTAGCTCCATTTCCCTCTATCGCAAGCATGATGTTCAGTGGGACACCTCCACTCACATGTGAAAGCTTTCCAACACCCAAAAGCACTTGCATGGTCAGCAGTAAGAGACCCCAGTCTAAAGAGATAACAGATATCACAGAGATAAGAGATGCCACAGAAGGAGCTGTGTTTTAGGTCTCTGCTTGTCACTGGCATTTGTTAAAGTACTGACTTGTATGCTTGTACACACCAAGCAACCATCCAAGAGGACACAATGCCATAGAGAGAGCTGATATGTCCTGTCTCTGTCCCATCATGAGCTGAGCCAATCCTCCAGAGCCAAGAGACACATGAAGACCATACAGGAAAATCTGTTATGCACTCAGTGAGCAGAAAGGGAATTTTTAGCTATTGAGAAAGCGGTACAGGGGTTCCGACAGATTTGGCTCTCAAGAATCATGGATTAATTCCAGACCTTTCCTTTCATCCACTAAAGGATGTAACAAAACACATACTGTAGTAAGTTTTTTGAAAAGTTTCTTCCTCTGACCTCAGACAAACATGGATGCACAAGAAAGGGAAATATCTGGACTAGCTGAATATGCTGTAATTACAAATTGCCAGTCTTATTGCCATTGTTCAATTGACAATAAAACTCAGGCACTGAGAGGCCACACTGATCAAACTGCTAGCCACAAGCCATGTATCCCATATAGATCATATTCTGTTGTTTGAGACCTTCTGAAGCAAATCTGTCCACTGCTGGTAAGTGACAAGTGTGTCACGAAAAGCTGATGCCTTGCTCACAATATACCTCTAATGGCACTGAGGATGCATTGTTCACACCAGCTGAAATTTTCAGCCTCTATTCCACAGCTTAAAGATATCTGTAAGTGACATTCAAGGTTCAAAAACCAGCAGGGATACCTGTGCAAAAATATTTGCCCATTGATTCCCGCTGCTGATATGAGGCTTCACTGTGCACTGTAAACCATCACACAAATGCATCTGCACTAATAACACACAACTAAAGACAAGGGAACCACAAGTGAAGCGAAAGTGAAATTTAAGTATTTTGCTAAAAATAATGCCTGTAAATGAATGCTGAGAGCCATCACGCAGATATTTACAGAGGTAACAGAAAACCTCTGAATGGCCCTTGCTGCTTTTACATTCTTCTGAGCTGGATTACAAAAAGCTGAAGAAGGACTTTTAACAAGGGCACATACTGATAGGACAAGAGGGAATGGCTTTAAACTGAAAGAGAGTAGTGTTAGATTAGATATTAGGAAGAAATTCTTTACTGTGAGGTGGAAAGGCATTGGACAGGTAGCCCAGAGAAGCTGTGGATGCCCCATCCCTGGAAGCATTCAAGACTAAATTGGGTGGGGTTTTGAGTGACCTGTGCTAGTGGAAGGTGTCCCTGGCCATGGCAGGGGGGTTGGAAATTGATGACCTTTAAGGTCTCTTCAAGCCCAAGCCATTCTATGATTTGTTGACTCTGGTAAGGGCTCTGTACTGGACAGCTCTTTCTATGCCACTGTGCAAATCAAGCACAGCTGACTGAAGCAGAGAAAAGGCCATGAATGCTCAAAAATATCCAAAGGAAACTGCAAGACATCGAAACCATATATAATGTGCCTGTAGTCCCTCAAAGCTCTGCAATGAGAAAGCCCCATGAAGCCAAAGTTCTCTTCATACACAGGAAAGCAACAATGTGTCATTACTTAAATCTTTGGACTGGAAGCTGGTTTGCTCTTACTGCCACAGAGACCTGCACAAAAGATTTAGGTTTCACACAAGGTGAACCCTTCCCACTTCACCTACACAGCACAACAGAGCTGTAGGGGATGTTGCAGGCACTGGAAGTCTGTGAGGAAAGAAACTGGTGAAGGAGGGTCAGGGTGCAGTCCTTTGTGGAAAGAGGCCTGTGCCACCATCATGCTCTGTGTGTGCATGAGTATGAGCAAGGTGAGACTGGCATACGTCATATTCCAACTTACTGGGATGACTGAATAGGACAAACATTAAGTTTCAAGCTCTGTGGTATTTTGTCAGGAAGCAGTGCTTAAAGAAAACAAACCAATCACCTCAGAGAAAGGGAAAAAATTCCCTATTTCACCTGAAAATCAAGTCTTCCTTATAATTTCCATGATGGTTCTTCAGCTTTCTAAATATGTCCTCACTTTCAGGGGCCAATCTTAAAACATGGTGTTTGAACATATTGGCCAGGATGGAGTCAATGTCTTAATGACTGGGGAGCATGCAGTATGCTTCTAGTTTGCTAGATGTATTCAACTGCCTATGGAAAGATTCAAGATGTCATCAGTATCAGACAGATGACCCTTAGCTCTGCAGCCAAGAGCTTTTACAATGTGAAGGTGGTGTCCATTGTTTCTAGTTCTTGTAGTATCTTTCCATAAAGGTGACAAGTGTTTGGATAGCTGCAAGAAAGATGGATAGGGTTGAGATACAGAGAAATATTTGTGATTAGAATATGATTACTGAGCTAATGAAGATCTCGTGGCAAATCATAGAAGGATGAACAAGCTGCTCAACTTTGCCTGATTCCCTGAATCCAGCAGTTCAAGACAACTTTTCCCATCATCTTAAAGCTCTAGTCTTCCTCAGTGTCCTGGTTTTGGATGGAATATTTTTTTTCTCAGTAGTGGAAACACTTCTGTGTTTTGGGTTCAGTATGAGAATAATGTTGATAACACACTGATATTTTGGCTGTTGCTAATTAGTGCTTCCCATAAGTCAAAGACATCTCCATTTTCCATATTCTGCTAGTGGAAACACACACACAAAAAAAGAGAAGCATGGCCAGAACAGGTGACTCCAACCGGCCAAAGGGATATTTCGTATCATAGAACATCATGCTCAGTTGACACATGACTTGGGGAGTCACCTAGAAGAAGGGCTGATTGCAGTTTGGGGATGGGTTTCGCATCAGTCAGTGAGTGGTGAGCAACTGAGATGTGGATTGCTTGTTTTTCTAGGGTTTTTATCTCTCTTTTCTTTTTATAACTATTTTTATTATATTTTACTTTGTTTCAGTTGTTGTACTGTTCTCATCTCAACCCATATGAATTATATTTTTTTTTCCCTGATTCTCCTCCCCATCCACCAGGGTGAGGGGGAGGTAGGCAAGCAGCAGGTGGTGCTTGGTTGCTGCCTGGGTTAAACCCTGGGTTAAACCCCAACACTTGATTATTTCACCAGAGTGGAAGAGATTGCCAAATTCTAACATCCCTCTGAAAGATACAAAGCTGTTTTGATGACTCATTTGGCAAATAAAGAAACTACTGCCAATTAATACTAAGCCAGAATACAAAACTTTGGACAATTAAAGCATAGTGAAATAGAGTTTAAGACAAGGAAGTGTTTCAAAAAAACCCACAAAGCATTCAGTATTGTTTGTAGATTCTCCTTTTGTCTTAGACCAGACAGAGAGATGATTAATGCTTTCCCATTATTTCTTAACAACATTTGGAATATAAGCAATAAGCAGTAAAGAAGAAAAACCAATGTAGAAACATTTCTTCTAATTCCCTCATCAGACATCCTTAAAAGAAAATACTGAAAGTGCACAGTAATATTTATGTTCATTAAAAAAAAACCCTGGAAAATTCCAATCAGTGCTTGCATTTAGGATTTTAACTTGGTATAGATGTTATTTAAAAAAAATATTCTTACTTGTACTTGCTCATACTGGGATTTAAGAAGTGCAAAGAACATGTATTTAACTAGCTAATGTATATTAACAGCTTAGCACAAATAAGGCAGCATGCTTCCATGACGTATTAAAAATCAGTTACTTAAACTTCAAGCTCCTTCTTGCCATTATACTTAACACATGCTAAAATCATACTGCCTTGTTTGCATTAGGCTGGTAAAACACCCCTGAAGACAACTTCACCTTAAAGCTCCTGTGAGAATGACCTAAAGGTTTAGCTATGTTGGCAAAGCCATCCTAAGTTGACATTCTGCTGATGCGGTGCTAATGTACTTCCTATCTCTTCATTCCTCCAGTAAACACTTTTGGCAAAAAGATTACAAAGGCCAGGGAGCTGCATCTGCACTTCCGCTCTTGTAGTGTCACATTCAGCATCGCGTTTCCTCATGCCTGTGACCAAAGTAACAAAAGTTTACAGCGTGGACCTGGTCCTGCGTACAAGGAGGTGCAAGCTGGCCAGCAGGTTGGCAGAATTTCAACTGCTGCATGTCAATTCCCACAGACAAACTGAGGCTCATCCTGAAATTGCCTTGCTTTGGTTCATGACATCTGACCATAGGGTAGGAAAGAAAATGTTACCTGTCCCTGTACCTGTGTGCATCCATCCTGATTTTTCTTTCCTAAATGATAGCATTTTGTAAGAATTTCCCCAAGTCTACAAGCTATTTTTACATTACTTCAATTTAGGTTTTCAACATGAATGCCAAAAGAAATTCATTGTAGCCGTCTCTGAGGTACAACAGAACGTTAACTATACCAACTGTCCCTTCAGAGAAAGGGCTAGTCCCCATATATTCATCACTTCCTTTATGCTATTTCTCCACTCAGGTGGCCAAAGAAGTTGTTGTTTTTTCTTCTGCTGTTTCACTTGCTTAGGTAGGACAGTCACCCAGATGTCACCAGGCCAGAGACCTAGTTGGTGAGGCACAGAGGTGCCCAGTCAGGCACCAAAAACCATCACAGAGTCTAAAAAAGGCTCTTAAGGCCCTGGTGACACATTTACTGTGTGTGTTTCCTCTGCTTTATAGCTGACTCACATGGAGAACCACCAGGCTCTCTCCAGAACAGGAAAAAATAACTGCATATTATCTGTTTAAAAGCCTCATAATCCTCAGACAACAACTGAGTAGTAACTGTAGTGACAGGCAAAATCTTTCTGCTTCATATTAATAAACCCCAACACAATATTACGGCTTGCTGCATCAAAGGCTTTTACGTAAATGACCTTTTTTTTTTTTTTAATTAACACTAAAACAAAGAATATGCGTGTGGAAGGACTTGGGTTTTTAAAGCTTTGCTTAGGTTTCCACTTGCTGCATCATGTTGGTTTTGAGGAACTAGACTACATCACTGGAAATAAACAGAAAGCAAACAAAGAGTGCAAATGGGGAAAAAGCAAATCATCTCTGTGTTTCAGTGGTCTGACATCTCATTTGCCAGAGCAGGGTTGGAAGTCTCTTCCCCAAAGGATACCACTTACTTTTTTCTGGAGACCAGCTACCACTGTCAGTCATGAAGAGTCACTGCTTGTCCTAGATATGTTTGTTGACATAGGGACATACAAAGCCATGACAGTGAGGAAAGTGACATCTTCTGCAAGTGCTTTTTCTTTAGATTGGAATAATGCAATTATGAAGCATTCTGCACATCTTCGTCTTATGAATTGCACAGAAAGAAAGAGCCTCCTCCAAAATGCAGCACCCGTGGAGCTGAGTTACCCACTCACAATGTCCTTACTAGGTGGCAACTTCTTATCTCCTGGGAATGGCTGTGTAATATGAATGGCTTTAGACCATTTCCACAGATGTCCTGGTTCATATTGGGTTGTAGCTAAGGCAAATCACTAGTGACAGTCAGTCATTGCACAGCTCCTTTCCCTCAGTGAAATCATGACACTGATAGTTCAGCCACAAGAACAGAACACACCAGATAAGCTTGTGTGTGTTTGTTTGCCCGGCCCTAAATCCTCCCTTATGCATTAAACTCCAGCCAGTACTGTCTCACCAGGTGCTATGTCTTTGCTAATGTACCTTAGGGAAACCACTCAGATTTTTGCTGGGTAGTTTTGCAGGGATAAACGTATTCCTCCAGTGTAGCTGTGGGGTTCTACTGGCATGACACTGGCCTTGGATGAAGCAAGGGATGCCTTAGAGCGGTTATAGCACAGCCAGGAAGAATGGCTGAAAATATAAGAGCACTGAGGCCTTTAAACTACACCTCTCATGAGGGCTGGTGATAATACTGCTGCATAAACAAAGTTTTTCTTTAAACTAGTTGAATTAAACAGTTCAGCTGAGTTGGTTTGAGTGACTGGAGAAAGAATAAAATGTACTTCAAATAACAGGAACAGCAATAATAAAAGATGTGAAAATCACACCGTTCCTGAATTTGTGGGAAGCACATTTTCCACTTTAAATCATTGTAGAGAGCAAATTTCAGAGCTTCTCACCCAGAGAAAACTCTTCCCATTGTTTTCTCTGCAATATCTAAATATCTATCTATCTAAATTGGAGCTTTCCATCTCTCCTCTCTTCATTACCATCCTGATACTTACACCCTGTACAAATGCAGGCAGATTTGAACTTTCAACAGAGAACTGTAGCAGCTGCTGAGAAGGGAGAGAATTTTTTTTTTTCTTTCTTTTACAACAATTAAAAAGAAGTATCTGACTGTTTCTGTGAAAACTGTGGACTGGACAACACCTTGTAAAAAAATATTGCTGGCTGAAAACTGGCAGTTGCTCCATCAGTATGACAGAATAATTAAAACCAGTATGACAATAATTAGCACTTCTATGGTTCTTTTCATCCATGGATATCAAAGCACTTCACAGAAACAAGTGCAGCTACCTCAATTTTTAAAGCTGAGCTCAGAAAAAAACAAATCAGAACTTTTTCCTTGTGGAAAATTCCAACAACTTCATCCCAGGTATTAGAGAAAAGAGTTGAAATATTTTTTTAAAAATTCCAAAATCAAGAGTGCTTAAATAATGTGCCAAGGTTGATTAGGAAATGTTGCTGGTTTTGATGGAGCCAAATGTTTTGCCATTCTGAATTTAGTGCATTTTGGTTTGAGTCTTTCAACAATACACCTGCCTAGGGGAAGGGAATGCCTCCTGGGAGCTGTAGTTCATGCTTCCCCACTGAACTTGGTAACTCTATTCGTTAGGTACTGCTTGTCCCCATCCTTCCCTAAGGCTCGGCCTGCCTATCCTGATGTTCTGCAGAAAAACGTCATCAAAACATTCCTCACTGGCTCTAGAATTGTCAGTGAAGAGGAGGGCAAGTCATGATTGCTACTTACAGGTGTCTCACCTCAAACCAAAGCTGCACATATAACTTGCCAGAAGTTACATACACAGATATTTATTGATAATGCACCTGGCTACCATGTCAACTACCACAAAAAGCTTCCTTCTCAGGGCAGCTGGAAATGTTCATGGGACCAGAAGGAGCTTGAACAAGCTGGTGTTTTTCTAGGAAAGCCTGTTTATATTTACTGCATTTCCTTACCTGGCCTGAGTGTTTCATGGCTTTACTTGTGCTGCCCCTTACACACACCCAGGAACAATTTATCTTAGTGTGCCCAACTACAGGGCTGCTGAAGGGGGGACTTTGATGGCTGATCTAACAAGACTGAGCTCATTAAACTTACATTGTTTTCTCTGACTGTTCCTTTAATAATTTCGGAGCAACAAACCACAGGCAGACTGCAGGTTCATGAGGGAGAAATCAACAGGAAGTAGTTAATATTTCCATCAATTTAGCTAATGTTACTAAAACCAAAGTAGATATGTGCAGGTGCAGAGGATGTGGCAGCTGGACAGTATCAGGTTCAGCTGATTATTCATGATTACACACACAACCCAGATAACTCTTCAAACCTGACCTGGTAAATCATATGTAAATGAACATCCACCTGGGGAAAAGAAGGTCCAAAGTCTGCTCTTACAAAAATATCTTTTACCTGGATTTTAGTGTACTTTACAGATCTTTTTTTTTTCCCATAGAGGCTTCTGATAGCATGTCTGACTGTAAAACATAACAGACATTATATGGTGCCCCATTTCCAGATGCTTATTGTATTAGCTGTTCACAAGTGTGTCAGGTCTACAGTAATACTTATTAACTCTACACCTGAGTTATACCTATGGCATAGCTTAACCTCACTCAATGAAACATCCAAAACCAATTCCAAAAAATAAGCAGAGCATCCAAATAAAATAAATAAATAAATATTTCTGGATAAAAGCCTACCTTGTAAAAAGCCTCTCAGGCCTATTTTTCTCTACTTGTGTATTTGCATAACTGAAGAAAGAAACAGGACTTTCCCCAGCTCTACCTGCAAGCAACATACTCCATCATCTGAAATTTAAGGTAGTTTGAAAATCTCCCTAATTTCTAGATATAAAAGTGAACGAGGCATGCCTCAGACCTTTAATTCTCAATTAGGAACCAGGGAGCAGACGCTGATGCTTAGAATCATCTTTTATGCGAAATGTATTAATTACACATTCCTCTGTCAAAACAAAAATAATATACTGGGACAGTGTCACCTTGTGGTTGCTTGCTGGCATAGCGGCCGGCTGAGAGGGGATACTCCCTGTACCTCGCCCCCAAAAGCCTTCACTCAGGAATGTCAACCTTGGGAATTTTTTGGGGGGGATTAAACAGGACCTCAACGATCGGCCCCATCTGCATCGTCCAGGCAGGCCTTAGCAGCTCTTGCACTAATATGTCCTAAAATCCTCACAGAGGCATGAAGGCATTAAACACCTGGGACAACTCCACAACTTGCACTTGCTACAAAAGTCTGTGAGATGCGTGAAGAAGGAAGCTGCCTAGTTCCTAAACAGCAGCTGTGATGTTGGTCAATAAATACCCCTTCTCCCTTTTCCAGTCTCCTGCCTTACAAGGTAAGTTCCAAGGACTGGCACTGCATTTTGAAAACTGCTGTGTATGAAGAGGAAAACATACAGCCCTAATTCAAAGTTAGTACTAAAGCAAGGAAATTCAGACTCCAAACTGTGTTCTTAATGGAGGACTAATGGATGTTAATTTACCACCAATTGACAAATAGCATATTTACTGTAGTTTAACAGGTCTGCAAATAAGCACGAACTCATTTACACATGTTTAAACCTTAATAAATACATTTGCAGTCATTGGCCACTTAAGTTGCTGTCCCCTATAGTAAATGTAAAAGCATACATTTGGTTGCAAAAGTTATTGCACGTTAATTAAACATTAGCTCATTGCAGAAAACTAAGTTGATGGTAAATGACCTCTTTCATCAATACTGGTTTATTACACAGCTAGTAGAAGCTGTATGCAAAAATGAAGAAAAACCCACCATGAGATGCAGCTTTCTCTCTGCATGCTCACCCACACCTTTGCAAAGCTCTCCCTGCAAAGGGAGGGGTCCTAAGCCTCTGTGCAAAGGTGAGGAGGACCAGGGTGGCCTGCAAGAACATTACTGCAGACAGTGCTCCAAGCAGCAGGTTTCCAAGAGTGATTTCACTGCAGGTAAACATGCAACAGGATTTTAAAATGTCCTTCTGAGCAGAAGGCACGGGATAGAAGAGTGGGTAGTGACAATTAGGAGGAAAAGTGGTGTGACAAATATTTGCATTTCGTGAATTTGTTTTGTTCAGCCCTGTGAGCCTTTCATTTGATTCCTTTGCCTGTCTTTCTCAGTTTGGAGGATACATGTTCTCTTCTGCTACTACATTTGCTGTCCATTAAAATGGTGTAAGAAACTCCTGTGAAGCTTTCACCATGATCCTGCATTTCTCCTCTCATCTTATTCCTTCTTCCATCCCTTAAGGTGCTTCTTAACTGGAGCCATATATTTTGCCCTGAAAGCACTGTATTTGCTTCCCAGAGGTCTGTGGTGAGGGTTAAGCTGTTAATGCATGTCAAATGCTTTAATATCCCATCACAGAAAATGCTGGACCTAAAGAAAAGATAAACACCACCGCCCTTTTGTATAATTCTTACAGGAATGCACAGCATAAAAACCAAGTCCAGTGGTGTTTATCCCAAGTTATTTCATTCTCCAATGCTGTTGCAGAAACCTCCAGTGGAGGGAGCTTAAAATAACTTGAAAAAGCTTTACTTTCAAGATACTGACTTAATTAAGTCATTGTTTCATATTTTATATAAGACAGAGAAAAAAATTCAGGAAAGGAGAGGAGGAAATAATCACCATTCATCAAATGGGAAAAGTCAAGATCAAATGGTGAAGAAGTGTTTTCAGACTTTGAGAGAATACAAATAGTGTGAAATAGAAAACACAAATTAAATTAAGAATCATGAAATTTTCTCTGTTTGCACAGCTCAGGCAACACTATCTGGATCCAATTTATTATCAGGCTCAATAATAAATAAGCTCACATGATTCCCAGGCTGAAATAACCTTTACTCATTTCACAATAAAACTACCATAGGGGTCTGGTAAGTAAAGATGAATTATAGCTGCCTGTCAGAAATAATGATGATAATCCTTCCCAATCCCACAATATCTGAGGATTACAACCACCTTTTCCAGACAATACAGCAACCTTAAATACACAATGCAACATAACAAACGTCCTCAACAGGTTCACAGATGGAGAAACTGAGGTACAGCAAAGGAAATTAATCACTCCACAATAACAGTGTTACTCTGATCCCTGGTGCCGCCTTGGCCTCAGTCCCATGAGAGCAGAAACAACTCCACTGATTTCAGTGGATTTCTTTCATTCATGCGCTGCTGTCACCATCTCAACAGATGGATTGCAGCAGCACTCAAGCTCTGTGATTATGGACCAGTGTCCTCTTGTGCTACACAAAACAAATCAAAAGATCTGAAAAAAATGGGATTTCCTTGTCCCAGTGTTTGCAATGGAGATGCAATTGCATCCCTTTGAATGATAATTTTGCCTGGAAAGGATGGATCTGTAACTATCTGGCAATCCTTGCAGATTCGAGGACTGATCATCCATTGGTGGCTGGGGGCTGGGGTGAGTCTTCTCTAATGTGGAGGGCCTATGTTGCATTCCAGTGAGTGAACCTGGGGAAAAGCACACAGCCTGTGACCTCCTCCAAAATGTGCAATTTCCCCTTTGGCATAAGGGTGCCAGACCCATAATTATGAGAGCTGAAGCAAAAGCCTATTTTTAAGCACTTGTAGGCATGTGCACGGAGGGCTTTGCCTCTGGTAGAGCCTTAGCACAACAAAATCCCGGCTAGTCCACACTGAGTTCCCTCCAAGCATCCACAGGCTTGGGCTCCAAACCCTTCACTTGGATAACCAGCATCCTCAACCCAAACCTTCCCTGTGTCTCTATCTCACATCCAGATTTCCTGCTGAAGATATAGTGTAAATAACAAGAAGGAAGCCAAACAACAGTAGCATTTCCAGGAAATTGATACCTCTATATCTGGTGCACTTTGAAGGCACCAGGCTGTTCTGCATTCACGAGGCACAATTCACATGATATCTGTCAGCCAAAGACATCCAAGTCAGTTGCATCAAGCTGCCTTTTTCTTCTCAGCTACAGACAACTGTGAAATCTCCTTCTTTCCCCAGATGTCCTTGCATGCTTCATTGCAAAAAAAATAAGTGTCTGTCAAAACTGCCTGTGCCTCTTCCCAGGGAAACAGTAGCCAGAGGCAAGGTGTGTGGGTGGGGTGTCCTTTTTGGAATCTGCAGCCTCATTAAAGTAATTGGCATCTGGTCTTGATTTGGGAAGCTCAATGCCAAAGGGGCTTATAGGGTAACTAATGCTGTGGAGTCAGAGCCAGAAACTTCATAGCAGGCTTCTGAATGTGGTCTCTGGCAAGATCTATGCAATGTAATGACATTATGGCTTTGCCATACATTACATGCAAATTAGAAGAGGTTGGCAGCCATGCAACTGGCATAGCACAGCAGCAATCATCCTTACAGGATGTAGAAGGCAAGGCTATTCATCCTCAACCTGCACACAGGGGCGGGAAAGGGAAGGACAATCTCCCACAGTATAACTGCTTGCCTTCTTTCCCCTTTGAGTGACTTAACGTGGTGGAAGATGCTTCCCAGTGCCCAGCTCCTGGTGTTCCTACCTTATTTGTCAACTTTACCTGAAAGTGTGATTTTTTTCTTCCTACATCTATCCAAAATTCCCTTCAAATGTCTGCTGTATTCTGTCTCTGCTTCTCCCCAAGCATCCTCTCCTCAGCACTGAATAGCTGTAGGATATGCACAACAAAATGTCTGTGTGCAGGTGCTGAGCAGTGATGGATGCAGACAGCTGGCTGGCCAGCCGGAACTTCACCTGCTTTGCTGTTGATGAACTACTTTTTTTTCTACATTAATTGCTTTTAACGTTTCCCCCCACTTAGGCAGCCATCTCCTCCTCTTTAACCTTTTGTATTTTCTCTGAACTGTTTGGTCTACAAAATCTACAGCAAAACTCCCCAAAATCACACAGCATACTCTGATGACAGAGGACAGACGTCAGCCTCCTGGTCCCCTATTTTCAAAGTGATGACTACTAATAATTTGGGGAGATGTTAATGAAGAGAGCACTCATTCCTGCTATAATTTATTGTTCTTCTAGTATCCTTGTGACTGCAGAGACTCACAATTTCCATGATGCAGGGAGACAAACCAAGGCAAAAAAATACACAGAAGCGTAAGTCAGAGCTCTTGCTACAAGATCACAACCAACTCACCCAAACCCAAGTGGCACCTTGATGTCAGCAATGAGGTAAGAGTCATGTCATGTACTCCCACTATTGTTAGATCAGGTCTGTAACCTTACAGAGCATCTCTTTCAAACAAGCAAAGTAGATTCCATTAATAAAATACTTTAATGTGGATATTGTAGGCTTGATAATTCCAAATGTTTAGTCTGCTACCCAGCAAACTTCCTCCAACACACCATTCCTCACACTGCAGGGCTTCATAAGGCAACAGCCCCAAATGGTTCCACAGGCTGATCACAGCCAGACACTATCACATACTGGGACTCCACATTTGCAAGACAGCCCAACCACCTTTCAAGCTCCCTACTCCCTACAAAACACCACTGAGGAGCCTCAAGGCAGAGAGAAGGCAGTAGTAAGTAGTCTGAAAAATACTCTGTTTTAGATATTCAACTTGAACATTACTCTGGGTGTTGTATTAATGTACCTAATCTGTTGAATCTCATACAGCTACACCTTTTTTTTTCCCACTGACTTCAGTTTTGCTGACTACACTAGAAAGCAGTATTTTAGTCTAAACCAGCGTTTTTAAAGTATGTCTGGATCAAGACCAGCTCTTTGCTACTGCAAACAAGTTCATAACAGGCATTTTCAAAACCTGTGATGGGTAGCAAACTGTAGGACTTAGAGGAGCTGGAGGGAACAAATTCTTCTTCCTCATATCCGTAATCACACACTTGCCTTCTGATGGAAAAGCTAATAGAATAGGGAGTTTGGGATGCTATTGCTCAGAAACAGCTTGTGTAGCAACACCAAGGATACCATTCTGTGTCCTGGTCTGCTCTTCTCAGCCTGTTTCCAGTCTTAGAGATAGCTCATTACAGCACCAGTGATGGGGATAGGGAAGCAAAGTTCCTCAGATAACCTCCTCCACTTCCAACACTGATGCACCTAGACATCAGTGGAAGGAAAATGGTCCCAAAAACGGAGCAACAAAGTAAACTTAACTGATGAGTTATAGTGCACTAGTGACATTGATAAAACCAGAGCGGTGGGTAGCCCTTCACTAATTAAAAACAGTATCTGTTTCCCAGGTGAGATATAAGATGTCTGTTCTGCAAAAGTCTATAAAAAGAAGGAAGAAGCACGTGAGTTTGTATCTTGCAACATTCATACAGTTAGAGAAGGGAACATCAAGAAGACATGACAGACAAGGGCTGAAGGAGTTAAAGCCCATTTGAAAACTGTCTGAGTAGAATTTAATATCACAAGGATAATTGCTTGTCAAGTGAGAATTCTGAATCAGTTTATGAAGTTTTGTGCAAGAGTGACACCCATGTTGGAGTCGGGAAGGCCTTCATCCCACCTTATATTAGATGTAGGTACGGAAAGGGGAGCACTTTGACCATTCCAGGCAGTAGGTTGCTAGACAGGGCCACAGCAGATGTGATGTTCTGGACATGCAAAATTCAGTGACTATTATATTGATACATGACAGATGTTACAGAAGCACAGAACATTCAAAGACCAGTGCATTAACTTTATAAATATTACATTCATCCTTATGGCTTTTTTAGCAATTATATCCTTGGTTCTATAGGTAAACCAAAGTAAGTTTTCTGCACATCAGGAGGCTCTGTAGGGGGCTTGACCTTCCCATAGGAAAAGAAAAACCCAAACCAAATGAAAAGTAAAAAAAGTTATTTAACTTTTGACCAATACAAAAAAAAACACAAAAAAACAAACAAAAAAAACCCCAATGCCAAAGTTATGAAACAATATGAGCTCCTGGCTGGACTCAAAAATCTCTGACTTGAATAAACTCCTGGAGTCTCTTTGGGAACATAAGCTCTGCCTTGTACTACGGAAACCAGTTTTCCCCAGGTTCCAGGTGCATGCCCAAGTTGTGACAAAATGGCCACAACATTATATCGCATTCCTCTGTGTGATTTTTTTATTAGTTGTTTTTTTTTTTTTTCATGGAAAGGACAGCAGGTAGCAAGTGGATGAGATCCATGGTGTACACGTGTCAAGCAGAGGGCCACAAAATGCGTGTGCCCTGAAATGTAAATTGTACTTTGACAACCACCTGCAGAGCTTTACAGATTAATATTATTTTAAATTAGGGAGCTGATAATGATAGAGAAGGTAGCATGGAACTGCTGCACAGCATTGGTTTTGGAAGATTTTGGTGGCAGTCAAGGTCTTGCCAAGAGCTGAAGAGCCATTCCCATCAGCTGCATCTAGGCCAGACTTACTGTCTCCCCTCCAACTGCTTGGCCATGGCTAAATCCATGTACTTTAGCATGGATGGGCAAGTGGCATATAAAATATTCTGCTAGACTCAGCCCTGCTCACAGCCTCCCCTTGTGCCACACGTTGTGTGGCACCTGAGTAATCATTTACAAGTGTTATCATTTCCACAGGTTGCTGTTTTCCAGCTGATCTCACCCTGACTTCTACTGCTGCACCAGATACTCATGCAAACAAAAGCTTTGGCAGCCACACAGAATCTACCTTTCTTATTGCCCATTTCACATTCTTAACTGCATACCCACATATGGTAAGAAGATGTAATTGCAGTCAAGTTCCTCCTCTGATCCAAAGATTCTCCTGAAGTTCATTAACGTTTGTACTGCAACTACTGTTGACTTGCCACATTTCCAGTCAAGATTTCAAACCAAATGAGGTTACCAAATAATGTCTTAATAGAGAATGCAGGGTAATTTATATATTGAAATTAAAGATTAAAGCTTAATCTTAATTAAATCTCACAAAAGTTCAGTAAAGCTGCCCAAATTATAAAATATAAAAAGATTTATTGATTATTTGAGAAATGGAAATCACATTTAATAAATACAGGAATGAGCCATTAAGGGAATAGAGAGACCAGAAAAAGCAGTAACTGGTGATTAAAAGAAGATAAATATTTATTAAATGTTGCTGTGATTTATTAAGCTGTGTTGGGCTAAACAAATGTAATTTGATATCTGAATCATATCTCATTCTGATACAGTCTTCATTAAATCTGAACTCTTGGCTGTAAATGGATATCATATGCTCCCTTCAGTTCTTAATCTCTTTCAACTATCAGTTTCATGGTGTGGAAGACGCTGAAAGTCACAGGGACTGAAGTCTCCTGTGTATCAATTAGGTTGTTTTGCACTACAGGTGAGCAGTCCCTTCCCATTCCACGGTGCCTTCTTATCCAGGACCTGTTGCATCATCCCTTGGTGACAGGGCAACTTTCAGAATTTAAAGCCATTCTGTCAAAAGGCCAGACAGGAAGAGCACAACTTCAAATTTCAATCAGTCTTCCAACAACCAGTGTGGAGGTCTGAGACAGCACACCTGTCACTGGTTTTAAAGCTGGAAAGCTGACTGCCATGCTAACACAGCTGCTGCCCGGCAGAACACCAGTGCAGGCTGAGTATGAAAAACCATCAAACCCCTTGTCAATACAGTCAGTAGTTGAGCAACAAATAGCTCTTTTGATGCAGCTTTCCAGTGAAAACAGTAATCATGCAGGAGCTGAAAAATTAATTCTGCCAAGGTTCAGAGAGCAACCTTATCTTGGGCCCCTCACAGAGGGAGGCAAGGGTCTGGTAGAGCATGGCACTGTATGCACATGAGGTGTTCAAATGAGAACATTTCTTGGGGTTAGGCAGCAAGTTGTCTCTGTCTTAAATTCATTCTCACGCTCTTTTTTCAGCCTCTATTTAGAAGAAGAGCTCCTTGTTGAAAATTACTGGCATAAATGAATTGCTGCTGATAATTAAATTTGCATAGACTTAAAATTATGCTACAGTGCTCCTTCCCAGTGCTACAACGCTGAGTTATAGACTGCTAGTGAGACTTATTGCCTTTCCACTGTGAACCTCAAAAAACGTTGTGTGAAAAGTAGCAATCGACTTCCACAAGTTTGCTTGAATCTCAACGTTTCAAGAACTCTAACTTCCTTTCCAATGCCCTTGCTCCCTCACCAATGGAAACAAACAAACCGCAAAACAAACAGGAAAAAAAGAGAGGAACAAAGGATGTGAAGTCTCCACGAAAAAAAATGATAATCGCATACTATTCCATTTGTTTTTTCAGGGAATGAGAAAAAAAATCAGATTGAACTGGGCTCTGCAACCACTCATGCTGAACTTGGAATTCTACCTCTCTCATCTCTAATATCTTTTCTACAGCAACATGTGTGCAGGGAGTGTAGCAGTGGGACAGACAGGAGTAGAGAGGGCCAAAGCCAGCTCAGATCTGAGAGAACCTGACATTTTAAAGGTAAAACCCAACCATTTCTTTCAGAAGTGTTTCTCACTCTTTACTGACACAGGCACCCTGCTAAAAGCCGGGGTCTAGCCTCAAGGGCCAAGGGGATACATTAAGCCAGATTAAACATCTGATTTTATTAAAGAGCAGCTGTGAGAGATGCGTCTGCATTATGTGCAGCTTTCCTGTAGGAATTTCATGATAGCAGACTTCCGGCACTTTCTCGCACAAGAAGAAGTCGATCTAGCACGAAGTAATTATTTTCAATGTGTTTAGCCAGAAAAAAAAAAAAAGTAATGTCTTCAAAATTCTCACTACCAACACAGCCAAGCAGATTCCTCTTCTGGAACTCAATTTTGGGTTGAAAATATGATCAAAAAGTTCAAGCCCCTGAAGCAATTGTCTCAGAAAGTTTTAAGCTACTGAAGATAGTGGGTTTAGGACCATAACTACAATAAACACAGCAATGAATAAGAGTCTTCTGGCAAGAATAAGCCAGAATTGCAGAGGCGGATGTTGCCAGTGAAAAGAACAGGAAGGTAACCAAGTGAAGAAACAGCATGAGGGGGATTATCCTTATTTGGAAGCAATCCATTCCAGCAATAAATTAAGCCAAGGATCTCTGCATTGGAAAACAGCAGGGCAACCTATTAAACTAAAGGACAATCTGCTTTTTCTGTCACCTTTGAGCCCTGACTGAATGGTGAGAGAAACAAACACAGCAGAGATCAAAATGTATGTTATTTTAACAGCAGTAATGGTTGACTGCATGTTACAGAGAGGGTAAAATTATTTTCATGCACATTCCTAGAACAACTGCCTGATCTTCATTGATAATGTTGCTGGACTGCAGTAGTCATAAAGATGAAATTACAGAAGACTACTTGGATGGAAGAAAAATTATAATTTGTGTTTTATGGCAAAAACATAGCTTTCACCCCAGCTGCTGAGACGGGATGGCCTCAGGTGAAATACTCAAGGCAGACAGATGAAGCTTTTTTCATAGAGGTATTAGAAAACATAGTGGTAAAAGAAGAAAAGAAATGCTATACAATTTTAGCTCAAAGAGGTCTGCCAGCTGTGGTACATGACATTGTGTACATGCTGGTGTGTTCCAGGGCCACATTTACTGCAGGGAAACAGCATCCACAATTAAGGGATTTCTGAGGAGTAAACACAAGCTCTATTTCACAAGGGTTCAAATTATAGAGAAGCAGATACCTAAAATGTACAGAAATACACTGTGCAGAATAGGCAGAATACAAGTGAAAGAAGAATACTAGCAAATCTTTAGTATATACCAGTCACGTGAAAATGTGATCAAAAAGAGACATTATTTAGAATTTTTATGGTGTCCTTCCACACTTTCAGGTAGCTTCTGTCAACAGAACAACTTGCAATGCCTCTTACTCCCTTTCTGTCTTGCTGGTGAGTTTTTGGCTTTACCCCCACTAACAGATGCTCTTCTAGTCAAAAGGCCCTAAGAGCTGCCCTGATGGAACTCAGAGCTGACATGTCAGTCCCTCTGGTTTCCCAGTCCAGGCTTTCCCAAAGAAAGGAGAGGTACCCAATGATCCCAAACCATGCACACTCCATTTGGTGATGAGCACAAACAACCTTTACGTGGCAGATACTCAAGCATCTCCAGCTTCCTCAAGTTCCCACTGTGATGCTCACGCTGATGCAAGATGTTTTTAAAAGCTCAAATTAGGCTGATAAACACAAACCAACTGTGAAAAGGGCAGACTGTCAAAAAAGGTTCCTCTCTTTTAAGCAACACTGATGAAATGAGTAAAGTAATTCTTTGTTGCAGAGTTAGCTCTAAACTGAACTCTTGGTTACACAGTACTCTGACATCTGCTTTTCTCAGCTCACTTTAAAGTCCAGCTGGCACCAGCAAAGAATCCCAGAGACGTTGCTAGTTGTTTCTTCTCCTTTTGGTGAGGGGACCCCATGCCCAGCTTGCGCTCTTCTGTCCAGGGCAAAACACTTTGCTAGCTGCATTCTGTTGCCTACAGAAACTATTTTGAAGGGGAGATACAAGCATCAGGTGAATAAGTCATGCATGATGCCTGGCTATGATATCAGGCTTCTCATGGAATATTTTCTACCAATGATAAAATGTTATTGCTGCCATTATCAAGCAGTTGGTCTTTATCTATCTATCTATGACAGGCCTCGTTATTCAGACAGGTCTTGGGACAACTTCAAGGGGAGATCTTCCCATCCAGTGTCAAATATACCAGCTTTCTAGACTTTTTTCTTTCAGCCCCTCCTAAACTGATTTACAAAGCAGAGGCATGCAGCTCTCCTCCAACAAATCTCGGGGAAGAGCTGAAAGAACCCTGCATCATGCCATGTTCCTGATCTTGGGCTACCACAGGATGCTCATGTCTTCAATCCAAATTTTACAAAGGTAAGTTCCTGATCCTTCCATACTGGTCTTGATAATTACACAGAAGAAGGAGATGTTCACTAGTTAAGGAGATGGGGCAAAACCGCAGAGCAAAATGGCTGAAGAAGCTGCCCTGAATTGAGACTTTTTACAGCCCAACTACATTCTTTCCAGTCAGCATAGCAGAATAACTTAAGGGGATAAGGGGAGATGTTGGACTGCAGCTGAGCCTGGGGAAAGGGAGGAGAGTTTTCTCCTTGCATTCATTTGTTGTTTCCTTTCTTTCATTCCTCACATACAAACCAGTAATTAATCTATGTTAACTGGCAATAAATTTTAGTAAAATTCCTCAACTGGAAACTGTTCTGCCCATGACAATGGAGGTAAGGGAAACCATTTTCCTTGAATGCAGTAAAAGAGCCCAAGAAGAGACAGATGTAGTTGCCAATGACTGAAGGCAGCAATATTGTGGGAGCACGGTCAGCAGCATCTCAGTTGCCTCATCTCTCAAACTTAGTTCTAGCCAGAAGCTTTACTCCAAGGGCTGATTGCACACAAAGACTTAAAGAATAGTTATCATGTTACTTTCAGTGTGCAGAAAGATAAGCTGCAGTTGGATTTTATATTTCTCAGGGAAGCTCATCTAGTTTCAATAGTTTGGAAGAGGGTGTACCTCATAAAACAAGGTGCACCTTATGAAACTCTTTAGGTAAGAATTATAGAATAATATCTGTATTTTTTTCTCATATTTGACACACATGGAGATGGCAGACCCCCTACTCTGGGTTTGTCCTAAGTATGGCTCTGTTCTGTTAGATGTGATAGTCATGCTATGACTCTGAAAGATCAAATGATGTAACAAACTCAAGTCCTTGCAGATCAAAATATCATGCTTTTTAATAGCACCAGATACCAGATAAGGGACTAATCTATCTTAAACCCAGAAAAGTGACTGGCCTTCTGGAGAGAACTTCAGCATGGAACACATGACTGGCAATATGCAGTCAAGTGGGCACCAAGTGGGGTGTAACAGAGACATGGAGTGAAAGTGACGTGCCCATTAAGATGCTCTTATTACATACACTGACATTACTAATCTACAAGCTGTAGGCCACAGAGATACCTGATCCTTTCAACTTCTTTCTAGAAAAGACCACTGACATTCTTCCACCCCGTTACACCTATCTAAAGAGGAGCTACCCTAACTAAGAAAGAGAATTGGCAGGTAATTAAGTAAGATTTCTTTTCTTCCTTCTGAAAACTTCTAAGAGGTTGTCAGTACTGGAAGGTTTATAATATTTGTCTGAAATAATGGATGTTTGGCACCAGTGCTTGCAAATATTTAAGTGTGTAATAAGAGAACTCTACTAATCAGTTTAGGATGAAAACAAGAAAATCACTTGAGAAATCTGAGAGGTATTCTGAGAGAAATATAGTATAATAGGCATTCTTTACTTCAGCATCCAATACAGCCTTCCTTCCACATCTGCCAGCATCACATCTTTAAGATTCTCAGTATGCCAACTCTTGCTCTAGGTAAGCTTAGGCTTTACTATTATTATTTTACACGTGGAGAAACTGAGGCAGTGATAGATGGAACAAACCATGGCTATTAAGAGAGATGAAGAATCCAGAGTAGAGGTAAATCCCTTGCATGTTACTCGCTGAACTCTACCAGAACTAAATAGGTACAAATGTCTCCACTGGACTGAAAGACCCTCTCCAAAGCAGGGACTCTTAAATTAGGTTAGCAGTATCTTGAGAGTTACGATAACAAAGAGAGCTGTAGGGAAGAGATAAAAGCAACCTTACCTAGAAACATCCCTCATAGCTGAAAGAGAAAAGAACAGCTATACAATGTAAGGATCAGAAATATGCAGAGAAAGAGAAGTTGTTAAAAGTCAAGACCTAACTGGGGAAGGCACAGGTCCGGGGAATGTAAATTAAATTAGTTAAATCCAGCATCTCAGCAAAGACTGAGATGCTGGATTTAACTAATACACTCCTAACAGCATGGGCTGTAGTTTCAAGGAAGTTGCGTCTCAGAGTACTTGGGCAGCACCAGCTTACTCAGCTACTGCTGGAAACAGGACATCTTTCCCCATATCCCACTGCCTGAATCAGGGAGGAGCAAATTCAATTCTCACTAATGCTAACTGAGACCTACCAACAAAAACATTTTTCAGACACTTTTCAAAGAACCACATTATAAATAACACATTAATTGTCCTTATACATGTCAGTAATTATTCTCCTCTCATAAATCCATAAATGTCTCCTTTACACCTATTGCCATAAGAATCTGGCACATGCTATTGGCATAGCTGATGCATTTAAGTGTATGATTGCCCTTGATCATCTTCTTTTTCTCTCCTTTTTTTCATGTAAATACAACCCATAAGATTTGGTTTGAGATTTTGGGAATATTTAAAATTTTTATGTATGCTGGCTATTCTATTCTCTATGTTTTACTGCCACACAGTTTTATGTTTTCACTTTCATTCACAGACAGAGAAAATACTTTGCAGATACTTGATAGCAGCCTGTTAACATATTTCTGAGCCTTTGCTGTTCAAAACATACCAGATTTGGGACAGGAACTGTATTTCACCTCTAGGCGTTATCCTAACACTATAAATAAAGTACAAAGCATTGTAAGGATTTCAATATCCTTACATTTCCCTCTAGACTCTTAAAACTATCATCCGAGTTTTTAATAATCTACTTACTTGAAGTTTTGTGTCGTGTCACTCTTCAAGTTATTCCCCTGGGAAGACAACAGACTTGGTCTATTTGAGTCACCAAAATGACTGAGCCACAATAAGTGACACTGGTTAGAAAAACTTCTGTTGGAAAAACTCTATAAAAATCCAAGTTTGTGGAAATAAAATAACTCTGCAGGTACGCGTTAATCTCATCAAAGCTTTGCATGGCAGCATAGTCATTTTTCTAAGATATTTTCCTAGAAATTAATTTCCTATCATCTGTTTGTTCTTGCCTTTCCAACATTCCATCCTGTTTGTGACTAATTTTTATTTTTATACTTAAAAAAAAACCCCAAAAAAACAAAAAAAAACCAACCCTGTAACAAAACAAAAAAAAGTACTCCAACCAGACACAATATTCTGTTTCAGAACTATATCCAGAGCGGCTAAAACGGGAGCCAGTACTACTTATTGTGCATTCAAGAAATTAGCTGCTACAAACATTTGCTTCAGCCTGATAAACAGTTTCTCCAGTCCATATGCTGCTGCTATGTGTGTTCAATTTCAGTTTGGATAATTCAGAGTAATCCTATTATAGAAAGGCACAAACCACAAAGTTCTGTTCCAGATGACATGTCAAAGTTCAGCAGCACTTGCAATCAGGACTTCTAACTTTGGTCCAATTCTGAGCTAGTATTGATTTCTGTTCTTTCCTAAAGTATCAAAAGCATGGCTGTGTCTCCTCATAGTGGTGGTTTGGAGGCTGACAAACACAAACAGTTAACATGCTTATGATTTGAGACCTGAAATCTATCTCACTAAAGGCTCTATTAGAACTGGTATTTTGATAGAGCCCACACAAATCTGTGACGACTGCCTGTCTGTGAGCTTACAACACTTTTCCCCACATAGAGACAGAATTTATGACATCCCACTGATTTTCCCCAATCCATTTTGATTCAGAATTGCCATTTACACTGTTGCACATTTATCTCTTTCCCCCCCAATTCTGACTTGCTTATTTCTTTAAGGAATACTTGGCCCTGGGAGCATACCCTATCAGTCTCAATAGAAAGAAGAAAAACATATAGATTTCTTCTGCTGTGATTTACTATGGGGATGACAAGAATACCAGGGCTCATTGGTAGGTACACAAACAGGCTGAGCAAATACAATCAGGATGGGTAAGGAAGCATATTGTTATCCATATATTATATTTTCATGAGTATTACCAAGGCCTCCTGGCTCCCCACTCTACAGTTTAACAGGAGGGCAGATAAAGTCAGTGTGAACTAATGCAGAGGAAATAAACCCTCAGAATCCAGTTTTCTGAGCCTCCTTAGCTTGGCTGTCTTCTTCAGTTCTCTACTGTCTCTGGTGTTTTGCAGGTTTCTGTCAACTTATTTCCAACAGCACTTTTAAAAGGCAGTATGTAATTTGAGACAAGGGCAACTTGTGTGAAAACGTAGTGGTTTTATCCTGCAAGCCCAGAGCAGATGCATCTACAGTGATATGTATGAAAGTTTTACTAGAATATATCATTTCTATTCCTGCACAAAAGGAAGGCATTCCAATACAAATATACCCCAGGTGATATGGACGTGCTCTCATGGAAGCTTGTAAGACTTCAGCAGATTGTGTGTAGTTGAGGTGTTATTTGGACTTCCCCATGTGGCATCAAGCCACTGATAAAAGTTACTCATAATTTTGTTTTGCTGAGATTCTGCTCCTGCTTTGAGCATCACTTTTTGATTATTCTTGCCTTTCCATGCTGTTGTCCTGTTTAGGCACCTATACATTATTCTTGGAGATAAAGATTTCATTTTCAGTTTTGCTACCACCACTGGATTTTATCACTTGGTGTGAAGACCCCTCAGAATTAACTAGCTTTCTCATGGCTCTACATCAGAATTTTTTTTCTTTTACTCTTAACTGCATGTAAGTAAGAGTTTCTTAGAAAACAACTCTTCTGCCTTCCTGCAAAAATTCTTTGCTATTCATTAAGCAGCAGTTGCAACCAGCTAGAAGAAAAAATTAGCCAAAATCTATGCACTATCTAGAGAGGATGTCTGCCAGGGGCAGTCCCTAACCTCCCACAATTTTTCATTGATGTAACCAATAACCCTGCAGAATCCTGCAGTTTATACCAAAGAAGAGAGTGGAGGTATGCAGATCCTCAGTGTGAAATCCACCTGTATAGACAATGATGACAGATGAGACAGTGATTTAGGCACGTCTCAAAGCAGTTCCCTCTTGACAATGAGAGATAAAGTAGTTTTAGTGCCTTGGACACCAACCTAGGTAGAGACCTGCAGTCTTTGCTTCAGCACTACAACAGTTCCAGAGAAAGTCAGCCATTAAAAAATAAAGAAAGAAGACTCTGACCCAGGAAAATATTCACCCAGCTTTAACTTCACCATGTCATATTTTATATGTATATTTATATTTTTTACAGTTAGGCATCTATCCAAATACACATCACCTTTTCCTCCAGTTCCTTATTATAGGCATTATTCAGGCCCCTCTGAATTTCTCTGTGAAGTCCCTGTGCCTGTGAGACCTGTCCTGTCACTGATGTGGAAACACGAGTTTTACTGCAGCTACCCTAGCCTAAATAAACTCCTTGTGTTCTAATCCAGCCTAACAAAACAAACAAACAAACAAACAAAAACAAAACAAAAAAACTACAAAAAAAACCAAAACCAAACCAAACCAAACCAAAAAAAAAAACAAAGAAAAAATAAGGGAAGGGAAAAACAAGGAGGAATAAAGGAGGAAAGACTGAAAGATTCTGGAAATAGCTGGAATTGTTCATGCTGAGCCATCAGGCCCTGAGATTTGAATAATGCATGTTCCATAAATCTAAGTGTCCCTGCTTGCCACATTTTAGAACAGGGAACAAAAATAATAGCTACTGTCCACACTTATCACCAATAATAAATTACAGGGCTCCTGTGTGTGGCAGCGATTAATGCAAAACGCAACCCAGAACACATAACTAAATAAATAGATAGTTTGACTTTCCTGGGGGTTATCTCTTTCCTTCTCTACACCTCTCTCAGAGTCTCCTTCCAGCCAAAAATTACACTGGGAAAGACCCATTCTTACAGTGTATCCTTTCAGACAGACAGGCAGACTAACTCATGGTTATCTTCAGAATATACCACAAGGCAGTCAATGGCGTGTACACACCTATGAGAACAGGGGACAGCAATGCACTGCAAACTTTTAGTTTTTCTGCAAGACTACAATCTTCCCAAAGGATCATCTCCCATCTGAAATGGGACATGGATGCACCACTCCAAACACAAAGTTCCACACTGCTTCCCTGAGGCCACAGTCAGATCTCCAGCTGATATGTATATGTGAGGGGCAGAGTATTCTTTTGGCCGTAGTTCCTCTTGAGACTCTTAGTAAGGGACTTCTGGGCCATTCTTTGGCTCTGAAGTAGAAGAATTGATAGCAGGGAAGTTACTAGAAAACAATGCAAAGATAGGGCATGAGGGTAAGAAGGGTCTACAGAAGGTCCCTTATAAAATTGTGCTTTGCAGTGTCAGACTTCACTGTAATGATTCTGCAGTGTCCTCATTTTCACCTGAATTGGGAATAACAAATTAAAGAAAAACTACACTCTTCATTACCCATATCCACTAACTAATGATGGGTCACCTTCACAGAGATAAGGGGAAGAAAGAAAACTCAAGAAACAATACAGAAATCAAAAATGATTGGTAATGCAAAGGGAAGGTGTGTGCAACTACACGGGCTAAGCATCCACTTTAACATTAGCAAAAACTCCCCAAACAAGCAAACCCCAGCCGCTAAAGAAACTTGTCTTAATTTTAAAAGGTTAGATAATCAAGAGAATAGGCAGCCATTATAAGCTCCTGAACACTTACACAGAACTCTAATCAGAGCTAGACCATGGATGGCAGTTCAGAGGTAAATAAGTGCACCCTATTCATTCTCTAAATATTTTAATTCTAACACATACAATTTGAGTGAAAAGTGCTTTTTCCTTTTACATTAGCTGCCTTCTCTGCTTTGCCAGTCTATTCCCTCCGAGGATATAATGATCTGTCTCTTGAGAAATCTCTTTCAGCTGAGGCAGTATTCCCTTAGAGAAGCCATTCCTGTTTATTGTATGGAGTTCTGTATAAAACTGCCCTTGGCATCCTCTCCTTTTGCAACTGTGAAGCAAGAAACAGAGCTGAAAAGGTCAGAGGAATCAGAATTAACCACAGGAGAGGGGCTACCAAAACATCTATAAAGGCAGCTCAGCTGAAGCTTGAGGCTCAAGGTACAATAGTGTAATTTGACCTGACCGAATGTCAGTGGTACTGTCATATGCCCTCTTCTTCCTGCAAGGGCTCTGTGCTCTTCCCTGGCCCATCGGTGTAAGTCTGCCTGCTACACAAGAGACACTTCAATTCACAAAAGCAAAATAAGAAAAGAAATTGTGTGCTCAAGCCACTGAGGGTAACTCACACAAATAAGAGCAGGTGGGGGGAAAAAAAAAAAAAGCTTACACACAAAGCAGACACTATTACACTATTAGTACCATTAGCTATTCATTACTCATATGTTGGTATTATAGTAGGATCCAAAATCCTCATTCAGTATCAGGGTCCAATTGTGCTAGTCTCTATGCAAATATACAGACAGCCAGGAAGAGTCTAACAGTCTAATTTAAGACAAGACAAGCAGGTGAATGTAACAGAAATTGGAGGAAGGGAGGGTAAAAAGACATGTGATTTCACAGGCTAATGGCGTATTGCTGAATGCTCATTCCTGGAAGATCTAAAAGGTTATGGCTTAATAACCCTCAGGGATGCTTCTTATAGCTTTAAATCTCTGACCTCCTAGGTAAGGAGCAGCAGCACAATAATATTTCCCGTAGTTATGTGAATGTCTAAAATGTGCTTAATCTGTAGCCCATTAACTCTCCACTTGCCTCATTAACATGTTTGTGCAGCAGGTATCTCTGTCCTACTCCCACCATGGGTTTTTTACATTCTGGTTTTGAATGCTACCACGCAAGGCGTAGTGCCTTGGAGCACCCTCCAGAAACATTTTATATCATCAGTCCATATGTTTTGAACATATGGCACTGTCCCACTGCAGGCTTTCCTAGAATTGAGAGGTCTCCTCTGCTGTCTGCTTGAGCATTATACATTTATACATTAACAATTTTTTTTTTAAATGACTGACAACATTTTTTCTCCCCATTCATAAATGGTGCAAAGAAACCAATTACTGAGCAAAATGGCGCTCTTGGCTGTTTAGTCTTTCCAGGCCCCTCTTTAGAAATACCTATCTGATGGATCCCATTTGTACAGTCTCTAAGATTGGTTACATGTTGTCAATTTAAGTAAAAAAATCATGACTGTGGCAACCAATAAAAGATAGCCTTTACATCCAACTCATCTGTGCTCTGTTTAAGATTTCAAGAAAGACCTGTCCAACTATGCCAAACAGAAGGCTTACCTACTCCTCTCATCTGTTTCAGCAAGCCATGTCAGTCCTAATCTTCCTCAAATATGAAATGAGAACAATATTCGCTCTTCTTTCATGGCCATTAAAAATTAATTGAAAGGCGCACATGAAGAAGTTTGAAACTGAAAAGCACTTAACATTCTTAAAGATGGCATGAAGTTCAAAGAAACCCTGATGAAAATAGTTTTCTATAGGTCTTTTTTTTTTTTTAATGGAATTTTGACCCTTGCATCAAAAAAACTGTTTACACTCTAGGTCTGTGGCAAACAGAGTGTGGCTTATAAGCACTCAATATCTAAAATATAAATATGCTTTAATTGAAAAGTATTCAGTGTTTGCTTTGTGCAGGCTCTTTATTCTTTCACTGGGAAAAATCAAAGCAACTTCCAGTAGTAAGGCAATGATTTGACTAAAATCTGTCATGGATCATTTTCTTTTCCTCACTTGTTCCCCTAGATCAACTGCAGTACATTTGAGAGAGGAGAAGGAGGATTACTTGTTTAGTTTTTGTTTGTTTTTGTTCTAGCAGTTCTTTTATACATTTTGCTGATTGTATACATGCAAATGATACTCAGAGAGAAAAGGTAGAGGAAGAGTATGACACATAGAATTGAGAGACTTGTGAGGGAGATTCATCCCATGGCCACTAAAAAATTAATAGAAACCAACGCTCTCGTACCCCAACCAACTCTAAACTTACAAGAGAAGCCTCTACTCTGACCAAGAATGAGCAGGGTGGGATGTGGCTTGTGCCTTGACAACACGGCAGGTGTACTGATTCATCTTTCAGGACAAACATCAAATCCTCGATTGTGACTTGATATTATGCAGCAAAAGCAAAGCTGATTTGGTTGTCTCGGCCTTTTCAGTCCTAAGTAAACAGATGTAGCTTTGGTCCAGCCCCTTGTTCATGTTTGACTCCCAACAAGCTGCTTTCGACTTGGCTGTCAGCTCAACCGAGGGTTAAAAACTTGTGTGTCAATTGCAGGATAATGGAGTGAGAGACTTGTCACTTGAGTTCATTTAAGGACTGAACAGAGATGCCAGAGATATTTACTCCTGTTCAGTGAGTCCTCCAGTTACATCCCTCAGCAACCATTAAGTACCAGGAGCCACATGGACCAGGCATCCCTAAAAGATCTAGTGCAATCAACTATGATGTTCAGATAACCTCGAGTAAACCAGAGCTCCAGATACACCCTTTTATGCTAATTTGAGAATGAACTCTTTCCCTACAAGACAATGGCATAGGGGATGTCTGCCATTTACATCCAGGTTTATCTCAGTTTAGTGGCACAAGTAGACAGCCTGAGCATATCAGGTGACTCAAGAATGAAGAGGGAGACTGACTGACTGACTGAAGGATTAATCTACAACTGTTACCATTAAACACACTTCCAAAGATCATCCTCTTAAATTGGATACTTTAATTTTATGCTTGAGTTTTGTATAACGTAGCTTATACAAGTCGTAAATTAGCTTCTGATACATCCCTGAAGCTCAGATTCTGCTTATGGTGGGAAGAAAGCCATGTTTTACCTCACAGGTCAGGGCTTTGCTCACTATTTGTTCTGAATAAAATATAAAACCAGCCCAGTCACCGTGAGTCTTCACCTTTTAAATTTTTTTTCCCTTTTTGATTTTTGACTAGCAAAACATATCTGCCCACCTAGAATAACTGGCAGGACAGAGATTTAAAACAGTCTTTGTCTTCACAAGCATGCAGTAATGAATATTTTCTCTTTGCTAGGCTCTTTCTCCACTATTTTCTTTGAAAGCCAGCCAGACTATTTAGTCCATGGATTGGGTTTGCTAATTTGCAAGAGGCTGGAAAACTTTCTCACATTAAGAAACTTAAGATAAACATGCTGAGCTCTCTCCCTCTTTTTCCCTTTCTTGATGGTTTCTTTAATCTACAATAAATGCCACTTTGGACTGAAAGTCCTTGTTTTGAGTGCAGAGACATTGGAGACCAGTGTGGAGAAATGAACTTGCAGAGCCACACCTACTAGTTAGAGACGTGGCAATGAGCCTGGACCTGGCAGTCAACCCCCAGGAATTGGGCATTGAGGCATTCTGGGAAAGTGCACCTCTGTAATGGGAAGTTTCAAGCTTCACTCAGTTCTGGGCAGGCTGCCTGATGCAATAGGGATCACTGCAGTCCAGAGTGGCCTTTGGGAAGCCAAGTACCACAAGCCTACCATTTCCCTATGGCTTTTCTTCTCTTCATCCTCGCTTTTTGTTCTAGTTTCTTCTTTTGTAGAGAAAGGGGAGAAACTAAATTTCATAGGTTTTTGTTTTTTTCCTTTTTCCTGGAATAACCTAAGCCAACCACAAGGGCTTGGATCTAAGCCACCTGGAAGTACAGGAAGAGCAAAGACAAACCTTACACCTTGGCTCTCCAGGTCAGCTCCCAACATAAGCATCTTTCAGTACCTTTTGCCTTTGGAGGATACCGATTTTTTCTCAGACCGCTGCATTTCCAGCATTTTTCATTGTTTTCAAACAAGTGTCCTGGAGGACAGCCTGGATCTATGGTGTGCCTTGCACTACAGGTCTACAAACTTCTGTGGCTGGCTTGGGGAATATACTAGGCATTAGAAAGACTTCAGAATTATTTTTTTTTTTAACTTGCAAAAGGGCAAATACCTGCTTGAAAGACACAGATTCCTATAAAAGCTCTATTGCTTCTGGATATACTACACCCTGGCTCCAGCAGCACATAAAATAAAATAAAATAAAATAAAATAAAATACAGAGAAAACAAAACAAAACAAAACAAA
>VWZS01006627.1:453545-480382 GCA_013397075.1 Rhabdornis inornatus
TAAACTAAAATAAAATAAAATAAAATAAAATAAAATAAATCAAACACATTAAACAGACTTCCTTGTCAGGAAACCAATAGCACAAAGTCAGTGTTCCAGGAAAATGTGAAGTACTTTAATTATGTAGGTCTGTTTTAAGAGCATTTCAGCATCTCTCATGCACAACTCAGTCTGTGGCTGAACTTCTACCTCCAGTAGTCTCATTACACAAACAGAGGTAGAGCTTGGTCTTCTGCACTATGCCACAATTGCTCCCCAGGAACAAAAAAACCCTTCAAGCACCTTTGCCAGTGTCATGCTGATCAGAGCTGTTCCCAGCAAAGAGGTTATAGAGTTTATTGGAAAGATATTTCCTTTTCCTTTTATGAATGTGACAACTCATTTTATTTTTTTCAGGTAGTGTACTGTAAACAAAGCTTCCACTCAATAACACTGCACAGGCAGGGAATGACAGCAACATACTACAGGAACAGAGGAAGGCACAAATAGACACTACTGCAGATTTCATCCAAAACCACAAAAAGTTGCATGCCAGGGCCTAAAATTTTGCATTGCAACAAGATAAAATGTGTAACAAAGGGGAAAAAAGTATTTAAAAAATGAAAACAAAAAGGCAAAAAGCAAAGGCGGGTAGGTTATATGTAAAACACACTCAATGATTAAACAATGAAATTATGAGGAAAATATTTCAGAGAGCAGAAGGAGGGTCACACTGCATTAGCAGCTAACAATGCACTAGAGCACATCTTCTAACAGCATCCAGCAGAGACTATATGACTTCAGCTTTCCACTTACCGAAGTGATAGTCCTTGGCTACAAACCACGTGCAGCTCTACCTTATTCCTTTGCAAAAGAACTGAAAGAGCTATGATAAATATCAGCTCCTCACACAGGTCTCTGTGGGTACTGACTCTGAAGCCTAATTATGTCAATTTAAGTGTCAGTATTGTTAACTTGTTTGCAGCCATTCATTCCAACAAAAACAGCTGTCTTCCTCATAATAATGGGCAGAGTTTCTGACTGAGGACAGAGCACAAATAGAATAATTGACACTGTCCTCCCACTCCTCCAGCTCTGGGGAGAAGCCAAGGTAGGTGGGAGCACGAATAAGAAAACCAAATGGTAAGCACATTGGTATGGAAACCTTTGATATTCAGTTGTCATGAGGCATTACAGACACTGTGAAATTGTCTGCCAGTGTACCCGTGCAGCACACTGCTGGCTGGGTCTCAAAGGAGCATGTGGTGCCTGTCCTTACTAATATCTTATAATGCCTTCCTGCTTGCCCAGGTACTGGAGGTCAGCCTTAGCAGTCCAAAGATCCCATGCACTTGTTTGGATACTGCATGCTGGCTGGCAAGTTTGTTGACTAGACAGGAAACAGGTATTTAATAAATCCTATTATTTGCTTTGCCACTGCCTGAACTTGTTGCCAACTATCCTCACATGTTAAGCTCCAACCCCCTCCTATATCCAAGTATCTCAGTAATGCAAGACATGAGTAATGAAAACAGCCAGGCATCACTTCTAACATTCAAAGGGGTCAGGTCTGAACACTCGCTGACCTTTATGAAGGCCAAGCCACAGATTAAATCAGGCCTTTGTCCCACCCCAGAGAGGAAGGAAAGGAAGGAAAGGAAGGAAAGGAAGGAAAGGAAGGAAAGGAAGGAAAGGAAGGAAAGGAATTGGTGCCATAGACTTTAAGAGAAACAACCCTGAAGATCTGCAAGATGATGAGCCATCTCCCTTGCACCGTGCCTACACGCTGCCTAGCACACAGTGGTGCTGGCACCTACCTGTCCTTCCTGAAGTGGTAATGCTAACATACTAATACAAGGTGTTGCTAAGGGCTGAGCAATCCCATCAGCTGTGCTCTCCTACAGGGCACTGAATACAGAAAGCACATCAGATGTGTACTTTCTGTCCTTCACCAAGGCCCAGGTATCAAGCAATGTACATCAGATAAGCCAAAATTACAGTGAAGGGAATGGTAGCTACCTCAGTCCTGATTCATTAGAGCTTACCTCCCTTCCTTCCTCCTTCCTGCACCAGTCCAGGTAATTAACAGGGTGACTGACACTAAGACACTTCTCTCCACACATATTTTTGATGCCTTTTAAGAGGTTATTATAACCAAAGGTGCTGGCAATGTCACTCACAATAGCTATGCACTAGATTGGGCACATGGTGTGACTCTTGGGGACAGTTCTGTGCAGGGCAGGGAGCTGGACTCAATAATCCTTGTGGGTCCCTTCCAACTCAGTGTATTCTGTGATTCTGCAGTTGGGGATTTGAAGTGAAATTACTTCTCCAACCCAACGTGATTCCACAGCATCCCTGCACTGTGTAGTTGGCTTTGCAATTCTGAGGGTGGAGCAGTCCCAGTGTCTTATTTCTGAACAACTCTGCTCTGTGTGCAATTCTGATAGACAAAGAGGCTGAACTGCCATTCTATTTCACCTAGATTTGCTGTGTCCTAATTTTTTTCTACAGGATACACAGGGTTTGTTTCAAACTAATTGCATCTGCAAAACATGTTCTTTAAGCTTGTAGATGTGAGGGAAGTAACTTTTGTGCGTCAACAGTTCTGTTAGGTGGAGTCATCCATTGTCAGTGACAGACAACTCTTGTATTAAATCAGAGTACACATTTTTGCAGAGGACCAAGCAGAACAGAGATCAAGCACTTTCTTCACTGATTTATAAAAATGTACATTTTGAACTTGCAGAAAATAAAAATAAATCTTCCCTGAAATTCAAATGGAGATGATTTCTCAGGAGACAATAATATTTAAAAAGACAAAACCAACTAAACTGAGAACAAAACCAAGTATTTTTCATTGTAGCATTGACTTGAAAAATCAGTGTCTCTCTCTAAAACTCTTCTTGAAAAATACTAAGCCAGGTAGGGCAATGAGTTGCCAAATGCCCTCAGCTGGAGGAGGCTTCATTGTAGGGATACTTTCAGCTGGTGCAGATTTGAATCCAACATCAGTGAATTCCCTCTGCAATCCCAGGGTGAGGGGAGCACAGTGACACAGGGTGAGGGAGGAAGTGACACAGGGTGCAGCTGGAAGGAACACTGTCACTCTTGGGCTCAGTTTGTCATTAGGGACCAGATGGTAGAGTTTAAAGGAACTCAAAAGCTAATATTACCTCAAGCTGCTTTTAAATTCTCTGTGGGGGTTTGCATAGGGTTGATTCCTAAGCCAAGGAGCCAACCCCTAGGTCTTTGTTAACACCATCCTCATCTGCAGGCTCCGGCCAGAGTGGAAAATCCGTAGCAGTGAGTGTATTCATGCAGCATGCCTGTCAGTCGGGTGTGTACAAAAGGGAAAAATTCAAGTTCTCATAACTTGACTGGTGTCCCTCACCAAGTCAGAAGCAGACTTGTGCCTCATCTTTTTTAATTCTCTTTTATATTTCCAGCCATAGTGTGTTTTCCTTACACAGCTTCTAAACTCACTCCAACAGCTTCTAAAGTCACTGCAAACCAGTTGGAATAAACCAAGCCTTTTCAGAGTTGCAGTCACAGAAGGCTATATTTTATTTCCTTTCAATTATGGAAAAATATTCAGGATTGTCAGAGCCAACTGCAAACAGAGAAAAAAGTGAGAGTCGCCTTTGCAGTGAGGTGGTTTAGGTTTATTTGGCGTACTTTGAGGATTAGAGAAAGTAAATAATTTCCAGCTCAAAACTACTGCAGTTATTGCCACAGAATTTTAATGCTAATATCAACATGTCTTCTTAATTTTATTTAGCTTTTTTTTAAAATAGGGTCCCAAATGTAAAAACCTACCCAAGATGGGGAGTAACTGAAGTTTTCATTCATTTTAGTGAACTACTGGATGGCATAAAACCAAGGACACAGAGAGTGAGTTAAGGGAGGGGGCAAGGGTGTGGGAGGGATTGGGAAAGCTGTGTTCTCTTTTGCCTTTTATTCCAAAGAGCAATATTGTCTCCTGGGCTGGGATGCAGAAATACATGTTCATAACTGGCTGGACAAATAGGAGAAGGGTTCTGGCCCCCAATACTTGGGCTGAAGAGTTAATGATGGCAGTGTGGGGTGTGGGTAAAGTGGGAAGAAACACTGTAGAACTGCTGTGAATGTGATTTTTACCAGAGCAAAGACAGGTCTCTCTCTGTGTGGATGTAGAGGCCCAAGTCACCTTTTTGACGTAACCTTTCCATATTAAAATTCTTCATTGCCCCTGAGCATGATCTTGTGTTCTGCTCAGAAGAGACAGAAAACCTAGAACCTATTTTCTTTGTGCCCGCTGAGGACTGTCAGGGAGGGATCCATTTACCAGTGCTTACAAGAAGTGAGATTGCATGAAATGGGTCCTTGGTGCAGCAGGAAGAAGTGCCAGGCCATGTACACTTCCAGCAGGAAATTCTGGGTGGCCAGGTATGGGTAATCATATTTGACTAAGGTCAGCCTGTGTTGGACCTTCTAATAGCAATGTGCAGGATCAGAGTACCACAAACAAATTTTTGTTCTCTGTACAGCATATCCTTAGGTTTCCTCTGCAAACAAATGAAAATCCTGTGACTACGAGGTCACCTTAATATAGAGTCCCTTCTGCTTTTTGCTTGATCCCTTCTGTCCCCTTGAAGATTTCAGCTAGCAGAGATGACATATTTGCCCTTTCTTCCACACAGCAGCTTGGGAACACAGCTCATTCTCAGCATTGCATTAAATCAGAAGCAAACGTGGGCACTGGGAACAAGTATCCCAGAAGTTAAAGAAGGGACTAACACTCCCCATCAATGGAGAAAACATCTTGGTCAAATTTTCAGAGAGCTGTCTTTTTGTGTGCTCTCCTTCCCTTAAAGGAGCGGGGGATAGCAAAAGGAACACAAGTCTCTTGGGAAATGAGAGGGAGCCCCGTGGACACAATCTCAAGAGAGAACAAAGAACAAGTGCGGAAGAGAGGAGACCTGTAAAATGCAATCCTCCCAAGTGGGACTTACAGGGGCCATTTATTCCACAGAGTGATATTTACTGCCTTCCCACAATGTTTGCACTAACTGGCAGCTCTGGCTAGCTAGACTGTTGTGTCAACATCTGCAGGTGTGAGCATGTGCCTATGTGCAGGGAAAGAGAAATAGGAGAGAGAAAAACAAAATAAAAGGAAAAATGGCTTTGCTTTTTGCCTTTTTCTGTGTTTTTTACCTTCTTCAGAGTAGAAGCTTTCCTTGCTGATACCAGGAGGAGATTCCTAATGATTAATTGATTTTGCTGTCAAATGCAGCAAGCATGTGCATGAGCCGTGCATATGAGAGGGACATTGGCTATTTTTTCCCTGACAGTAAAACTTTTTTTACTCCCCTGATTCCCAACAACCTGCAAAACCCACATGCATGAACAAGTAGGCGAAGAGAAGCAAACAAAAAAAAAGTATAAAAACCCTGAGACATCAGGAACACAGCCTACCCCGTAATTCAGGGAAATATACAATTTGTCTTGACCTTTAGAGGTTTTCAGGCTTGAGTGAAATGCAAAAGCTAAGAGAACCTTGCAAAGCTTCACTGCTGCTCGATTACAGCTTCTCCTGTGTGCTTTTCTCAGCAGTGTTTCTCATCTCACGCTGTCTCACACACGTCCTTGTAGAAGTACAGTAGCTCTTCATCTGGTACTGCAGAAAATGCTTCAGGTTCAAATCCTACATTGTTACCTCCAGCCATCCCATGAACAACATTCTCTTCATCACATGAACTAAAATGCATTATTAAGACCAGCAACAGCCTACTGCAAAGAACTAACAGGTTTTCTGTTCTGCTTTCCTTCAAAAAATGAAGCTCCAGCTTCATCTTTGCAGACATCCCTGACGAGCCAACCTCATCCCATTTTTGTTTGTGATCACAAGCATCTTCAACCTCTGGTGTCCCAGCTATCCTGTAATGATCCTCATGACATCTCTGGCAGGCAGAGTAAAGTGATCATTCCTGGAAAGCCAGTTGCTAAATCCCTAAACAGACCTTGAACATGTAGGTGCTCGTAGGAGTCATAAAACCTCCACCTGGCTTCTGCTCCAAAACCATTTGGCACCTAAGGTGATTCTATGGGTGATCTTTATGCTCACACATTATTGGAACACCTATATTACTGCAACTAAGCACATGTATAACCATTTTAAACTGGCAGATGTTCAGAACTTCCTCCACAGATATGCTCTGGTTATATCTGCATGCAAGATACTCCCCCTCTACCTCAGCTTCTGGGTGTTAGAGGCAATGCTCTAAATCTTTCCATACTGCTCATTTAAGACCATCTCCTAAGGATCCCCATCCAGTGGCACCTTGACACACTTGAGAAGTGTCATGAAGTTCATGAAGTTCACATCTCATGAAGTTCAACAACGCTGAGTGCTAGGTGCTGCACCTAGGCTGGGAAAACCCAAAGCACAAATACAGGCTAGGCAGAGAATGGACTGAGAGCAGCCCTGAGCAGAAAGACTCAGTCCTGGTAGACAAGAAGCTCACCACGACTGGTAACGTGCTTGTGCAGCTCAGAAATCCAGTGGTATCCTGGGCTGCGTCAAAAGAAGCACGGCCAGCAGGACGAGGGAGGGAATCCCCCTGCTCTGTTACTCCAATACTCTCTGAGACCTGGCCTGAAAAGCTCTCCCACTCTGAGCCCCCCCAACACAAGGAGGATATGAACATCTTGAAGCAAGTCCAGAGGAGGGGAACAAAAGATCATCAGGAGGCTGGAGCACCTCTTGTATGAAGACAGGATGATAGAGATGGGGCTGTTGAGCCTGGAAAGAAAATACTCCAGGGAGACTTTATAGCAGCTTGCCAGTACCTGAAGAGGGCCAGATTATATGTTGGCAAGAAATTCTTTCCTCTGAGGGTGATGAGGCACTGGAATAGGTTTGGATGTGCCATCCCAGCAAGTTTTCAAGACCAGGCTGGATGGACTTTTGAGCTGCATGGTCTAATGGAAGGTGTCCCTGCCTATGCTGGGGGACTGAAACAAGATGATCTTTGAGGCCCCCTTCCAACCCAAACCATTGTATAATTCTATGATTACTCCTACCCTCTCCTGACCAGGCAATCTGAGTGTTCAAAAGCATACTCAAGGAATGCTATATGCATTAAGGATGCTATATGCATTCACATTTTAGCCCTGCATCCAATACTTAATATGAATAAAAGCTGATCAACTCAAGAAAGTTGAATGTTTTATTTTACACAAGGACATTGCTATTTCCAAGGGTAGAGATGGATATAACAGAGAAAGAAAAAATTTAGACCTTTTCTCCACTGAGAATTCCAATTTCTAGATTTAGATTTATCATTAAATAATGAAAAAGAAGCATTTCACATGACATTTTTGTGATTTAAATTTGTTAAAAGGAAAATTTTATAATAGAGCTAATCCCAAGTAGATGGGGGTTTGTCATAAAATAAGAGGACTGAAAAAGGCTTGGGAAACTGTCCTATTTTTTCTAAGGGCACTTTAAAAAAAAAATCCCAATTCCTATAGGCAGTAGACTATAAGACAGTAGCAGACAAAGACTAAATTACCTCAGCTCTGTTAAAAATTGACATATGCTAACTTCCTAAGTGCCATAAGTGTATCGTTACTGTGGATGATATTTCTGTTTTTCTAGAAATTGGATGTCATGTTCCAGACTGATTTCAACTTCTTATGTGCAAGGTTTGGAAGAGAGTGAATCCAGAACAGAACTTAACCTCCAATTACCTTCCAGCCCCTTCAAGCAGAGCCTCACTGTCTCATTTTACTGGTTGAAACTCTTATGTATTTTTTTATGCAGTCCCCAGCATCCTCAACTCAATAACATTTGTATGTTTGCAACCCTTCTTCTGATTTAAGAGAATGTTACAAATCCCCACTTCACAAACAGCAAGATGAAGTTCAAAAAAAGTAAAGAAGTCATCCAATAACTAACAAAGACCACATGAACCCAGGTCTTCCAAATCTCAGTTCGTGCCCTAACCACCATATTATCCCACCCCACACCGTACAAAGTCTTGTATAGGCACATCCTTACTCCACATGGGTGGTGACAGCAGCTACCCAAATATTTTAATAATTCTTTTTTGATAAGAGGATGTTCATCCAAATATGAGGGAGTGGGAAAAGAAGAGAAGAATGAAGGGGAGAACCTTCTCTTAAAAGTCTATATAAGTCACAGTGCACAGGTAAGGAATCAGGCTAGAGACAGACAAACGGTTTTCATCGAAGAGAGAAGTCTAAAGACAGAAGTGCCTTGGGGTGTAGGGTTCCAGTGCTGAGGGTTCAGGCTTTTTGTGCTTTTCCTGCAAATATACTACCCAATAGAGACAGGTTTCCATTATGGAAAACCTTTATGGAACTATCAGAGTGGATAATTCCACTCTGAGAAAAGAGTGGGAAAAAAAGAGGGAGGAAAAGGAAAACAAGCCAGCTTCTCTGCTCTCAGCTGATGCTTCAGCTTCTAAGCATTTGCACTTGAAAGTCTTCAAGCACCTTTGAAGTTAGATGTGAGAGATTTTCAGACTGCTTTCTCTACTGATGCTCTGAGGACCCCAAATTTTACAAGGTGGTTTCTAAAATAAGTTTGTCTCCATAGCATCCTCAGTTCACCTCACTGAGGTATATAATCACCTGATCTCTACAGTCCTTCCTGCAATAATTCTCTCCCAAAAAATCCCAGGTATACAACTTCTAGAATTCAGGTGCTCTATGCAGAAAGTCTTTTTCATCCTAAAAATCACTGGAGGTAAACATGCTTCCCCTGCACTTCAGAAGTTTTGAATTTGGTCTTTGGGATTTACTCTTTCTAATGAGTTATGAAAACACATGGACCATGATGTCTGGCTACAGAATGGTGGACACTTAAGAGCCCTAAAGGACACAAAAATCAGTGTGAGTGGTATTCATTCAGTCATGAAGACCTAGAGCCGGTTACCTATATAGATAAATCTGTTGCAGATTTAAAATACCTCATGAAAGGGAGTATCTTTTCCATGGCCATGTGGCATTCAACACTGTGAGTTACTGAATTGCCAGTTCTATGCACTAAGCAATCCCACAGCAGTCCCTGTCTGTTGCTCTCTCACATGCAGGCTCTTCTTTGTCTTCAACAGGGCAACACACTAGCCCAGTTATATAACACAAGCCTTTTATTCCTCCCTCCTTAAAGGCCCCATACTCTATTTTGCACCACAGCCAAAGAGCAAAGCAAACAAGCAAGCCAAGAGGACAGTACAGCTATAAAATTATCCCACAGCCTCGAAAAATTCAGCCACAGTCTTTGTCTCCTACAGCACAGCAAATTCAGCATGCCCTCCCAGCACTGCAGGGAGGAGTATTAACCTATTGGCAGGTATAGCCCACAGTTTCTTTTGCAGAACCCAGCTGCGCGGAATAAATAAATCACCTGCGGCCATTTATGTGCAGATAACCTGTGCCAAGGGGCCATTTGGAAGAAAAGCTTCGATCTGTGTTCACAGCAGCGCTGGCGTAATGAGAGCAAATAAACACGCGTGCTGTCCTCCCCGTTCTCTCTGCTCCCACAGCGCTTTTGTAACACAGCACTTTCCCTTGCTGTGTTAAGGCTGAGAAGCAGCATTTTGCATTAAGTAGTTGGCTGCTACAGAAGAGAAAGAGCCACAAAGTGCACTTAACAAAACCCACCCTGTACTCCAGAGCTGGGATGTTAAAACCAGAGAAGAGTGAACTTGCCTCATTTCCCCATCTGTAACCAATTCCCTTGACAGACCCCATTAAAAAGCCAACCAGTTCTGACACTCCCACTCTCAGAGAAGCCCTGCGACAGTTATTAGATAAAGTACACTGGCTTTCATTGTGGATGGGGATTGCTTAACATAAGAACAGCACTTAGAGACTGAGCAGAAGAGGAGACATGGAAGATTTGAGCCTCTGGATTATTTCACAATGGGCACCCACTCTTCTCCACTGCTGAAATCAAACTCCTTCAAAGATCCAGGGTTTTTCATTTTGTGTCAAGTCTTGACTCTGAACAAGCTAAATTCAAAATAATTACACCACCAGTCTCAGGAATTTCACTCCTTGCCAGTGTGCTCACTCTATCCGCTATAAACACAGGGATCCTATGCACACACATCCTCCCAAGCAGGGTTGTTTTTTGTTTTCCCCCTAAAAGCTGATGTCACAGAAAAAAAAACAAAAAAAAAACCCAACACTTTCCATAAATAATTATTTTAAGTTTTAAAACCACTTGTGCTTTGGCTGTGCTCATGCCCCTGGTGTGACTGCTTTCCACGAATATTCTGGTGGGCAAACTCTCAAAAAGTTAATTCCAGGAAACATGAATTTCATTGCATTACACAGGGGGATGTGCAACAGAAAGCTAATTCCAGAGCCTATGGGTAGCTTCTCTGTCCATTTGCTCCCCCAGTTTTACTCTGTGAGAGGGATGGCATGAAAGGTACCCTGAGATCTCCTTTCACATTCATATAGTAAATTTTTGTTATTGGACCAAGAGGTCTGATAGTTTTTAGGATACATTGCCTAGGGAGTTTCAAATCAGGAGAATCATCCCAGCAGATTTCAAGATGTTTCTGACTATATCCAACTGGGTATTTGTCAAGTTCAACAATATCCACTCCTCCAACATGCACCAGACAATCACCACCCATAAGAAGTGCCAAATGCTTCTCATGGACCTGGATCCCTTCCTAAATGGAAGTTGTTCTGTGTGTTCTCCTGCTGAGGCCATGCTGCTGAAAAAAGCACTGTCAAACTCCACCCTGCCCAAGCAGCAACCCAGCAGCCCCTAACCTGGACTTCTGTTCATTCTTCACCCAGTGTAGACCAGCCACCTTCCTTCCCTTAACCCCCCACCAAATTACATGGCTGCAACGGGCAGAAAAGATACAGGAAATAACTTCCTTTGCAAAAGCTGAAGGGTCTGCATCTGCCCTACCCTCAAACACAGCCTGCCAAACCACCAGCACCACAGCCCACTCACAACTGCAGGTCTCCTGCTGCCCTAAGTACATATGTATGGGGCCAGGGCTCTCTCCACCACAGTACACTTAAACTTGGAAGAGGCAAGGCAGTGGGAGATGCCCTTTCCCTCCTCCCTTCTCCAAGGAGCATACCCCACTCCACTTGCATTCATAAATTTATCAGGTAGCTCAAAAACTACAGGGTGAATGGGGAATAAAGACAATGGTGTCTCTAAAGTACTTTCCTCTGCTGATCCCATATCCCTACCAGTATTCCCCAAGGCAGAAAGTTTTTCAATGTAAAATACATATGGTTAAAAAACCTCCAGTACCTAAAAGTAAAAAACCTAGCTTTTAACAAAGTATTTTCAAACTTTAGCAATGTCAGAGGTGATATTTATTACAAGCTTTTTTATTCGGGGTTTTTTTAATGCTTAACAACAAATAATTAGAGTAGACTGAAAAAAAACCAAAACTAGACAACCCAATTCTGTATGGAATTAGCTAGTAACAAACCCCTGGAGGGCAGCATGTGATCTAGATGGGCTCCACTGACTCACTCCCAGCCTAAGCAAGCATTACAGAAGCCACGGCAAATTGGGCTCTGCTCTCAGTTACAAAGAAAGCTGCATGACTTCTCCAGTTCCCAGAAGCTGCTAAAATTCTGCCAAGAGAGTGTCTTCCTAATTTGCATTATCTTGACCATTTACAATTCATCCAAACAGAGCTGGCAATTAGTGGTTGTTGGTAAATTTTGCAGTGAGCTCCAATCAGTGCTTTGCTGCTCGGGTGCTCTCTATTTACAAATTCTTGCAGTCATGGGCATATTAGAGAACCAGTTTTGACAGTTTCTGTCCCATGAAGTTACAGTTTTCTCCAATTACAGCAGATAATGAGAAGACCAAGCTCACTAAAACATACAGTCCTGTGACCCGAGGACTCCTATGCCCAATTTGTGGAAGAACAGCAAACAGCACAATATGTATATTAAGCACATATTGTGTATGGTGCAGAGCCACCAAGCTGATTGAGCTCAGGCAAGGGAGGATACCGTGTTTTTGAGGAAAACTAAACTGCCTCTTTACTAAAGGTGGAAAAAAACCCATCTTGAAGCATCATGGGACCATCTAATCCTTACCACGACTAGCCCATGACAGCTGGGGAGAATTATCAATAGTTTCTCTTCCAAGCCCTGAAGCCTGAGTAGTTGGGAGGTAGCAGCAGGACACAATGCAAGGTGAGGAGGAGGAGTGGGTGGGACCCAGATGGGAATGCCAGTTGTGAAAGGAGTGTTCTAATGCATGTCAAGACATAAATGTAAATGGACAGCTCTTACATTATCTAACCACTGCTCTCCCCACTGTGCAGCATCCCACATGGTAGCCCTTTCATCACTCTGCTCTGAAAGCCTCTCCTCTGTGTGTCCTGCCTTTTGAACAGGCTTCTTGCATCTATCTGCCTCATTTACTCCCCTTCTCAGTTCAGTTCCTCTCCTGACAGCATCTTATTCTTCTTTGCCAACCATCCTGCAGTTTTTCTCCTTTTGATCTCATTTCTCTCCATCGAGTATTTAAGATTCCCATTGGTAAGAGATGGGCAGCATCACGCTACAAAACAGCATTTCAGAGCCAGTTCAGATTTGCCAGTTCAGAGCACTACTGACTAAAGCAAGAGGCCCTGAAAAAGCTCTTACATTGAATTGCAGAGACATTTGAAGTCTTCTAGCTTGGATAAAATGGGGAAATGCCATTTCCATATTCCTTTATTTGATAGAGAGTTTTTAAACTTTGGTGCCCCACAATATTGGTTAACATTGCTGTGTACAAGCCACCACCACACCTATCCCAAGAAGTGGCCAATTCCCAAAAATATCTGCATTTGCACAATGTCTTTCAGATGCTAAAGATTAAAAATAGAGTGTTTAGATAAAAACTCTGGCTTTATTTTAATAATCCATGTTCTGTCCAAGAACATGTATTTTGATCTCTGGCTACCTACAAACAAAAAGGTTAAAAAAGTCAAAGAAGGAAACCAGTCTGTCAAACAGTCACTCAAACTGGACACAGCTGAAATTACAGTTTTATACAGAAAGCTGATGAGGAAACTACACAAGGAACTGTGTAAGCCAGAGCAGCTGCTGGCATGAACATTACTTTCTTCATGCTCACAAATGGTTTGTGGGACCTCCATGGCTGTAATTCATTATCCAGTGAAATGTTTCATCTATTTTCACCATGCTATGAAACAAATGGAGCAGAGAGGCATGGATCATAATAGAACCAGCACAGCAGAGACACAGAACAAAAAATTACAAAAACTTCCAATCTCCCTTGGCCTGGCTTCCCCTGTCCAATGTACATCTTAAAGATGAGCCAACACAAGCACTACAGCTGAAGCCTGGAAGAAAAGGAGAAGACTTCTTACCTAAAATCCAATTTACCTAGAGCCACTGCTTATGCAGACACTGCCTAGAGGCCAGGCCGTACAGAAGCTGCCCTGATTGTGCTGCTGTAGGCAGAAATCACAAGCCACACAGACATGATGATACTCTACTTCCCACACTTTGCAACCCCTGTGACCAGGAATTCAGACATGAGCTTTTTCAGTCATGACAAGCACAGTGCACCTGGAATTGTTCCTGTCACCCCATACCAACTCTAGGTTTCTACTGGACCCATCTCCCCTAACTATTCCCCAGAAATCAGACACAAAGCAGCAGGACACAATCCAACAACATTCATCCTGCCAGAGGGATCAGAAAGTTAAGGCTTTCAGTCTCCTATGCTCAGCAGCAATTAATTTAAAGTCTAGAGGAAGATGAAAACTCCACCCTAATAGTCAACTGGTACATAAGAGAGAAAATGAGCCATTTCATAATCCCTGTGGTTATGATCTGCCACAAAGTATAAGATTTGATTACCCCTATCTTAATACATAATTACAAATGGTCATAAAATTATCCAGGCCCTTTTAAAAATCCTTTTATAGTAATTGACTTTATGACCTCCTGGAGCAAAGACTGTAAGTAGTAAAAGCCAAATTTACTCTACGTTAACATACCTGTGCCTTAAAACTATAATATCCTACAAATAAAGAATCTTGTAAGGATATCCTCTCTGGAATAGCAGCAAGAAAGCATGGAAGCATCCCAAACAAGCTGCATAAAATCACCTGTGCACAAACTTAGTGGAAAGTAAGTCATGGCAGCAGCAGTAAGTCATGTATAACAAGAATTGCAGGAAAATGATCAGGCACGTTGATTTCCACAAGAAATTTGTCAGGCCAGACCTCTACAACTTACCATCCTGACAGTGAAATAAAACTTCAGTTTTGTCATCCAGAATATTAAGTGCACAGACATTATATGAATGTATTGTAAATCCTAAGATAAATTTTGTATTTCTGTCTAAGTTGCTGACTCTGATTCACATGTTCATTCCTTATTTCCTCCAAAAAACAGGGATTAGGGGAATTCTATTCCTCTGGAGCAGAGGTGCTAAACAACAGCCTACAGGCTAAGTGCTAGTGATAGAGCTGTTCATACTGGACAGATGTGAAGTGATTTGAGCTCCAGCTGCAGGGATTTTTCCTGCATCTTGTAGGGTTTGTAACTAAAACATCCATATGTTTCTCCTGTGACGCCACACCTACATGTTCCAGCCTAAGCATTGCTTTCCATGCACATTCTGGAGATGTGATCAGAGTTCACAGAGAACTAAGGCTGAGCTGCTCTTCATGGGAAGATTGAGCAAGGATTTGATATGTCTTTTTATACTTGTCTCCCTCCTCCCTTTCTCAGAGCTTCCCAAAGAAGCAAGAAGCATATTTTGCTTTCTTCTTCCACTAGCTCAAACTGGCCTGTCCCTTCTCACAAAGTGGCTACTCCCCGTGTCAATACACTAAAAAGGGAGAATTCAACCAAAAGCAAAATTCTGAAGGAACGTGGCAAGATGGGGCTGTCCTCAAACTACTGCAGGTAAAAGGTGTCAGGTCCAGCCCTGCCCTGTAGATCTACAGGCCTAAGTAGAACAGCAGTAGTTGTAGCCGCAATTGCAAGGGGTTCTTTTCCCAGCCAAAAGACAGAGTGACACATTCTCAATAATTGAGCAGATCAGCAGCAGCATGTAGAGCCATGAAGAGGCAGAACGAAGCAGAAATGAAGCCCTCAAAGCTAGGCATGTGAAAGTAACAAAGCAGTTCCTGTGAGTGACACAAGATGATCACACAAGTCTGTTTTGATCTGAATAAATTGGTGACTCCATGAAATTCTAAGGGATCTAGGGAAAAGCCAGAGTTTTCAGTTCTCAAGCCTCTGCTTGAACCACAGGAGAGAAACTGCAGAAAAGAGGAAATCTTCACAGTGACAAATAGAAAAACTCACAGACAAGGCAGATTTGTCAAGAAAGTAGCTGACTGGTCCTCAATCCTATCAGAGAGTTAATTTACTTTGCCTTCCCCTTCAATTTGTGTTCCTAAGGAATCACCTATCACAGGGTGAGTACAAAGTGTCCTGGTTTCACCTTACACCAGGTTCTCTCTGTTAACCAAAGCCCTCCAGATTATGAAATAGCCCAAAGAAGGTCACTCATAACCAGCTCATGCAGCTGGATTAATCATGGATGTAGTTGGGGAAGGGGCTTGGGGGTGGAGGGGGAAAGGGAAAGGAAAAACTTCAAGCAAGAAATGTAATAAAAGAAAGCCACTGCCAGCTCATTAAACTGTCCCAGGTTACTTTCTGGGGTGTGCTGGGTGCCAGCATAAGGCACTGAAGCAGAAGGAGGGTGGCCTACATGACTGCAGTGACCCCAGAGTGACTGGAGGTGAGAGGCAGAGCTTATTTTTCTTTCCACAGAGAAGCAAGATAAGAAGAAGTAGAAAGTTTGACAGTAATAATTTTCTACATTTATGAAGAACTGAGACAGTTTGCCTACTCAACATCCATTTTCAACTGAGCTGTCTCCCCACTGTGAGGTTTCTATCTCATGCCTGACTGACTCTCCTCTTGATTTCTAGTAATTAGGAGTCTTCTAGCCTACCCAGAAAAAAATCTCTCTGCTCAAAGCATCCTTCTTTTCAGGGACCAATTGGCTGCTATTTTCCCACTGGCTTTTAAAAACCTGTGGCTGTACATCACAGCCCCAGCTGGTGCATCCACACTACTTGCTTGTCTAACCTCTATACATTTCCCCTTCGAATCCAGCCCTTGCAAGGAAACAGAACAGATAATAAAATCCAGAGGGAAACAGATAAATCAGAGCACTTCATTCAATTGCTGACACAGGACATTGCTCAAGGAGGAGGATTCACCCACCCTCAGTGATGGAGTGATGAAAATCACTACAAGCACCCCCAGGAAACCTCTGCCTTTAAAACAGTCTGTATTTTACCCACGTGTGTCCATGTGTGCATGTAATAAAAATAATTGCTGCTTGTCATCAGAGATGAGCAAAGCAAGGACTGTGCTTTTAATAAGCCAATATGGATTTCATGTTCTGCTTACTGTCTGAGCAACAGCGATTGCTATTTCCTTTTGGAGATTGATTTTGCCTTAGGCTTGGTCTTAAGAGGTTATCTGATGGATTTTGGTTATTTGGGAAAAGGTGACAAGGGGCAGGCTTCCCTTGTGAAGTGAAGTGAAAAACATCTGTGTGCACATCCCTTTTGCAGTTTTTTTGGTTCATTTTTCCTTGTTCAAAACAGCAGTTTGAAAGGAAGAGAGAGCTGGTGGAAGGCAAGACAGGGTTACAAAAGTCACAAAAATACAGTTCTCTCTACTGCCCCTAGTCTCCATTGGGTATCTGCATTGGAAAAGAAGCAATGTTGTAAGAGATGAGGTAATCTTTGGGGGGTCAGTCTGAGGTGCCCTGGACAGTGAATTCTGAAAATCCAAGTCCTGCCACTGTCAAATGCTGAGCAGACCAAGGCATCCAAAATTATAGGCCACTTCAACTGCTCCACTCTTCTGCAAAACTGTCATTTTCCCTCATGGCCATGGTGACCTCCTGAAGCAAAGGTGACCACTGCCAGGGCTTTTCTTGGTGCGGGACAGTGCCTAGAATATCCCAGTGATGTTACCTAGACTTTAGAGCAGCACATGGGAAAGTTGCTATGAGGAACAGCAGCTATGGGGCTGTTCCTTCTCATATGAAGACTTGTACTGTGCCTCAGTGGAGTCCATAAATAATGGAGTTTCCAAGGTTTCTCATGTCTGAATTTCCTTTCCTCCTCAAAACCAACTCATGTTACTGTTGGCTTCTACCTTCTCATACCATAATGAATATCATGTGTTTTTATATCGCCCCTTGAATACATTCAACAGAGGAAATTAATGAGTATGAGGAAGAGAAGGAAGAGGAAAAAGGGCAGGGGTGGGAAAATGAAAGTTTAGATGACAGTTTGTATATGCTTTTGTATGTGTAAGCAAGAGAAAGTACATGAGCGTGACTGGAAAGAGTTGCAGAGAAAATATGTAAGAAAGGCAGAGAGGTTATCTGTCATTCAGCCTGCCCTTCATTAGTTTCCAACTCTCTCATCTTTCTCTCTCCTCTTTTTCACTAAACTATTCTATTTCTCTTGTTTTCAGAAAAAACAATGCAACAGTAAGAAGAGGAGGCAAATAAAGGAGAGGTATGGACAGAATGGAATAACCACACTCTCTTTTATCCACTAGAGCAGAGAAGTGAGAAAAAAAGCTCACACCCTTAAGATAAAACAGACGCAAGATAAACAAATACTTCACCCATGAACTGCAGTATTTGTGCCTAAAGAGTGCAAGTATGAACTGTTTTCATGTGCCTCAACCTCTCTTAGCTGCAAAAGCAGAAGGGAAAGTCCCCAGGCCAGCGGTCTGATTTTTACCACACACATGACATGTGCACTGGCTTTGGTGATGGAACTGATAACAAAGGCACTACAGATGACAAACTCTGTGGCAGCTCAGGCTTCTGCTATGATGAATAATCCCCTTGCAGAGTTTCAGCTCATTTATTTTGCCAAATCCCATTTGTAAGAACTGCTGTGCATCTGGCGACACTGCAAAAGCTGAAAAATGGAAGACTTTAGAAGGTGACTGGATGAAATGTCTGAGGGTGCTAGTGATTTTCTACAGCTCCTAAGATCACCTTCTCCTGGAAGTGGCTGGGATAGGGAAGAGCAGTGCTCCTGGATTTGAGGCAGAGGGAGGCTAAGAATGCAACAGTTATAAATAGTAAGCTTTGATCACTTCCCTAGTGACACAGCTTTTGTACTGTGGCATATGTGCTTCATCCATCTGGGACCAGAGCATGCTACAGCTGCTGGTTCTGCCTGCTCCCTGCTGTAAGAAGCTATGAGTGAAGTAGCTGCAAGCTCCACACTGAAAAAATACAAGTGGTGCATTACATCCTGGGTTCCATAAGAGACTTTTTAAAAGAAAAAAAAAAAAGAGTTGCTCATAATTAGTCTGCTTGTTTTTCAAAGTGATACTGATGCAATGGCTTGTTTATATAAAACAGCCAAGCGTACAAAAATTAAATATATCTCTAACCTACCTCTCTACCTCTTTTCCTCTTGCTGACAGCTGGTGTGGTAGAGGATTATCTCATCAATAGTTTGCAGTGGACATGACACCCATGTGATGTAATTAAGATAATACATTCAGTAATAACCTTGCACTTGCAGTTCAGCCAATGATAGCTTGCTTCTTCTGCAAGGCAACTTACCATAGAAAAATAAAGCACCCAACGAGAAGGTGATGTCTCCAGCTACATTATTTAATTTGCAAAATTACTAAAGAACAGCAGAACAAATTTTTAGTCTGAAGCAATTAAGTGAAGCTAGTGAAAACAAGCACCTGGGCTACTGCACAACTGCATCAGAAGATGGACAGTGACCTTTAAGCTCTCATGTCAACCTTTGTCCCCTGGTGAACTGGCTGTCATCAAGCACTAGGAGCAGGGTAGCTACCCAGGTGGGTGACATGACTTAAAGAAACATGGTCCAGAGTCAGGCAAAGCTCCTGTGTGAAGAAGACAGCTGCTGAGATTTATAGCATGCTTAAGATTTGACTTGTGTTGTGTATATGAGGGCACTCCTGCTTGGAAAGACTCATTGCACTGTTACTGCTTGGTGAAGGAAGAAAGAAGGAAGAGAAAAGTTAACAGAACAAGAGGAGATGGCCTCAAGTTGTGTCAGGCAAGGTTCAGGTTGGACATCAGGAAGAATTTCTTCTCTGGAAGGGTAGTTAAGCACTGGAATGCTGCCCAGGGAAGCAGTGGAATCACCATCCCTGAAAGTGTTCCAGGAAGAACTGGACATGGCATAGTGCTATGGTTTAGTGGACAGTGGCGTTTAGTCAAAGGTTTGACTCGATCTTGGAGGTCTTTTACAACCGTAATGATTCTATTCTATTCTCTTCTCTTCCATTCTATGAACCTAAGTGTGGAAGTAGGAGCAAAAAAGAGATCTTTCTTGGTTTCTAGCCCCCAAGCGAACAAACTTCCCTCTAACAATGATGAAGTAAACAGGAATCCCTGAGGAAACATGCATCCTTGAAACATTAATTTATATTTAATACCTGAGTGTTTACAATGAGAGGTGAAGGCCAGTATGCTGCAATGACTTTGTTATTTGCTTAGCATTGTGCTCTGTGTAGTCTCTATGGAATTGCTGTCTCCCTGCACATGATTTCTGGCACCTGTCCCAGGGGCAGAGGCAAAAGCCTTGACACCACAACAGGCAGAGAGGAGCAAGTCTACCACTTGAACAAGAGCTGACTGTGTCAGATGCAAAGACACTGCAGGTATGTGTGGAGTAGTGCTGGCATGTGCACACAGCCCCAGTGCACTGGGAGTAAAACCAAGCAGTCCTTTTGGAAGGGGCTAGATCTTCTCAGAGAAAACTAATAAATAAGTAATAAGAAAAATCACCCTGTCTGTCAGAAATTAGTTCAGTAACATCCCTGAGGAAAAGGCATCTCTTTGATGTTTATTTGGCCTAATTGAAGGGGGAAAAAATGTAGGCTGATGACAGAAATAATGGCATGAATAAGTGTGCAGACATGCCAGAACATTAGTAAATGAAGTAGTTGCTGCATTGACAAAGGTTTAGGGCAAAATTTGGGAGGAAACCTCTGAATGAGGTCCCTCTAGGGAAAAAGACCCAAGCAGCCCCTCCCCCAGTCAGCTTGGGAAAAAAAAATTTCCTCAGAGAGAAGTGGAAAAAAAAGAAAAGAATCTGTTCATTCAACAGGCAACACACCTCCCAGCACAGAAAGGAACAATACCAAACAGCAAAACCTCTCGCCATTTTGAAGAGATGACAGGTTTAGAAGAGTTCTTTCCGTGGGCAGCCCGGCTCACTCAGTCTGTTCTCAGTTCCTCCGGTGCTGGGGAATGCCGCGACCCAGGCCAGGCCCGGTGGGCCACAGGTGTGAGCTACTGGTGCTCTTCTGGGTTTTTCAATCCAGAGCAGGTTCAAATAGTTCCAGGAAAAAAGGAAAAGAAAAGAAACAATCCAGAGAGCTTCTCTGCCTCAGCTAGCCAGAAAAACTAACCAAGAGCAAAAAGGGGAGCTCTCTCTCGCTGTCTACCGCAGACAACACAGTCTGTGAGCAGGAATGTGGGGGAGCCAGTGCAGTCTCTGATAACACACTCTGCACTTCTTCTTTCCCCCCTTCACTCCTGCAACCAGTCTTAAAGTTGCAGAATTTAATATTCAACACCAACAGAGCAGATGATTTGGGGATACAGGCATGATACAGTCACCCCAAGATAACAAGACTACCAGGTAGATTAGACAAGATGTCAAAAACACTCCTCTGAAAACACAACCACAAGTCTCTTCATTACCATACCTACTTCTGCAAATGTACCACAGTTTCTAAGGCTCACAATAAGGTTTCATGCTTTTATGACCCACTGTAGCCACTGCTACTGAGCTTTTCCCAGCAAAGACTTGTCTGAGTGCACTGGCAGCTGCCTGCTCCCTGGAGGTGAGAACCTCAGGAATCAGTCCCGATTTCGTTGGAGCACAGAGGGAGAAGTAAGCAACATTTCTACAGGCCAGGGTGCTCCTAGAACCCAGGAAGCAGTGTGATGTCCCCCTGCATTTGTGCTGCAGGATATTCCCTGCATGACTGTAGCTACGGTATAACAACACACTGCCTATTTGAAAGCTACATCTCACCCCAGCAAATGCACAATCTCAGCGACAGAAGCTGCCCTCATGAGATGATGGCAACTCTCAGCCCATGTCAGAAAATACAAAGTTGTGTAGCAAATGGCCAGCAGTTATTAGCTTAGTCCAGAGGAAAACACAGGTCTCAAATGGGCTGCCTGGATTACAGTTGGTCTCCAGAGAAGAGCCCAAGGCTCCAAAGAGCATCTTATTTTTCACACTCCACATCAGAATGCTACATAGGAGGTCATGATCAATGAAAACAACCATGTGGAAAAAGTATGCAAGATAAGGGGAAATCACCTCTGTTGCAGTGCTGGTAGAAAACTCATTAAATCAAGATGCTAAGGCTATTCCATTATGTTTCAAACTGGTATTTTACCTTCCATAAGAACGAAGGGAAACTGACTCCAAAACCCCAGTCAGAGAATCCCTCATTTGCATTTTAAAAGGGACAAGTCTGTCTGTTCTTCTTGTTCTGTTCTTTAATTATCCTAACAAAAGCAAATGTGAATCCCCAAGGGTTTGGTCCCTTTCTGACAGATTGCTTTTAAGCCCAGAGACATGGGAGGCACATGGCCATCAAAACCTTTAGTTTTTAACTTGCACATCTGGGGAAGACTCCCCTGGTATGTCATGCAATGTGGACAATATGATGTAGCAAGAAGAAAAGCTAAGCAATAGCTCCAATTTCCTGCCATATAGAAAGCCCATGAAAAGTCAGCTGAAGCTCCGGAAACGTTGAGAGGCCGCTGGCTTCAGGCAGGGCAGCTCTCTTCAGATGCGCAATATATTACAGAAAGACCATCCTTCCATCCAACCAGAGCACTGATTGGTTGGTGTGTTTAAAGGTTCCTATTAAGAATCAGTCTAAATTAAAGACTCCACACAAAGCAAGAGCAATAGCTTTGTTTCATGTAGCTGTTTATGAGGGTCACTAATTAAGTCAAGGAGCCAGGACTCGGGAGAGCCGGGTCCTTTCCCAAGTTCTGCAACTCATTTGCTACTTCCTTTGAACACATTCCTGCCTCTCAGGCAGAGTATCAGAATACAAACTTTCCTCCTACAAAGAATCTGTCTGACACCTAGCAGAAAAAGGCCTCTAGCTGTTAGTGTAATATAAATAATAAATGAGTGAAATAATAAATAGAAATCCAGCATTCTGTTGCAGACAAAGCCAACACATTAGTGAATGTGTTCAGTTTCTTTAAAGTATATCTAAACACCAATCTAACACATCTAAGCTCCAGTGCTAAAACACAGTGTCTCTTTTTAAGCTCCAGAAAAAGCAACAAAAGTCTGTGGGCAGGTCTATTCAACCCTGAACCCTTCCAAGGGCTCATATGGATGAACAACTACAATTGTTCATGTAATGGTACAATATCATCCTTAACTGTTTTAAATTCCATTTCTGTTGCTTAGACCTAGGATGCCACAGCCTGCTCTCAGCATCATACATAAAAACTCAGCAGCTTTCATTACAGCTGTGATGAATTCAACCAGCAGAATTTGCCTCATGCTGCTCTGAACAACAGCACCACCAGCAGATAGTCTAGTTATTGACCACCCTGTCTAGAGCCTGAATGGTATTAGTATCTGGGAGGAGGAGATGGGACAGCACTACAAGGCTCACGATGCTTGAGTTCTCCTACCATGGACCCACTGAAGAGGTGCAGAAATAAGAACAACCTGCTTTATTTCTTCATGCCATCTTTCTCCACCCATTTACCCAGACAACCCCTTGCTGCATGTACATGGAACAGGAATTTTGCCTTGGTTAAAAGGTCTGGATGGTGTTGTGGTACATAATCACAGAAAAAAAACCCACCAAAGAAACAAAAACCAAATCAACAAAAAAAAACCCAACACCCCCCCCAAAAAAACCAAAACCCAAAACCCTCCCACCCAAAAAATACACCCCCCCAGAAAAAGCCCCATCAACAACAACAAAAAATACAATGTAACAAAAAAAGAACAAAAAACAAAACAAAAACCAAACAAACAACAACAAAAAAAAACCAAAAAAAACCCAAAAAAAACCCAAAAACCACAAAAAAAACCCAAAAAACAACCACCAAAACCATCAAAAACCCCCAAACAAACAAAAAAAAAAACCCAAACCAAAAACCCCCGAACATCCCTCATTCTGTTTGAGACAACTGGATATAAGGTAACCTGCCTAAACATTTGTGTACACATTGCTGTTCCAAGTGATACCACAGAATTGTTCAGTGTTCTGACAATAACAATGAAAACACATTTTAACAGCACCTGGATGAAAGACAAGTATGAAAAATTCCTGTATCTATCCCCCTCCACTACAGATGTATTGAGTCAGGATAAACCAGAAGCCATTCGAAGAAGCAACATGAATTTTGCTTGCTGGAAAAGAGGGGACAAGAAGAATTATTTCTCAAGTGTAAGTAAGCCAAGGATGAGACTTAGGGAAGAAGACCAGTAGGATTTATTTGTAATGACAAGTGATCACCATAAAGATATTCTTGGAACAGAATCCTGCTAATCTCTGCTATAATTCTAGTCCCAAATGGTTTGGCTCTGGCAGTGCTTCTAGAAATGATATATGTGAAAGCATTGGGGATTGTCAAGAAAGAAGTTTTGCCTTGACAGTTACATTTTGGACTCAACGGGTTTGTTTGTGCTTCTCCTGCACCACCACACTCCCTTGTCTGGTCTCGGGGGGTGTTTTTTGTTTTTTATTTTTAAGCCAAGGTCAGCTGCAATTAGCATTTAGAAAAGAAAATGTTTATAACCTCTTGCTTTTATCATCATTAATAATGCAACAAATGTATTGAATGTGGGCAGAATTTTCAGCAATCTGTAGTGCTCTCCCCCTCTGGCTCAGAAAATATGTACCTCTTGAGAGAAAATCTATTTCATTAGAGACCTGATAAAATGCCTACGAATGACAACATAAATAAGCATTTAAGTGCTACTCCTTCTTTCACCATGAAGTCTTTTCCAGCTGAGAAAAGCAAGAAAGAAGCTGTAGTGGGATGGTGGGAGAGTGAGTTGATGAATATTTGATCACAATTGTCTTAAATAAATGCTTTCCCCAGACACAGCCTCTTGACATATTGAATGCACTGTTAGTCTCACCTCTCTCACACCACCTTTAAGGCAAGTCAGTGGCTAAGGCATTTTGAGTTGACAACAAATCAAACTGAATGCTTCCTCTCCTTTCGCTTCTCCCTTCATCAGTGTTGCAATGTAATGTAAGCAATGTTGGTTACATTGCTGTCATTTCTTTTTCCTCTTTCCATCACTCCCTCCCCAAAAAGGTTTGACAGGTAAACTAGAGTGCCTTATCCAGAGCTATTGCCTGCCATGCAGGTGGTTTGAAATGCAGGTTATTGAGTGGTCAGAGTGCTTAATCTGGCCTGGCTGTGGTGAACTTCTTTACAAGTCTCACAGAAGGAAATGTCAAGGTGGGAGGTGGAGAACATGGGAAGCAGCAAACCAGCAGACTGAGGTCCTTTACCTCAGACCTCCACAGTTCCCTTGCACCTCAGCTCTGCCCAGTGATGGCTCACAAGAGTATGCATAAATGTTAAGCAAAACTGGGCACCAACACAAACTGCATTTATCCTGCTGTTAGTTCAGAAAGCCCTTCCCTCAGGATCAGCAGAACCAACTTAAAAAAGAAAGTGCCTATGCCCTGGACTGAGATTGCTCTCACCAGCTGAAGGAGGAAGTATGAAGCCCTCAGATGAAAACAGAAACAAGACAACTCTTCCCACAACAACAAGCCAACCCAACTCTCACATGTACTTTTGCAGAGGTAGGGAATCCCTGTAACACTCATCTGTGGAGCGCCCTTTGCCTCCTTCCCAGGCACCACATCAGTCCAACATCAACTCCACGCATGTACCCTTGCCATGTCTTAGGGAAGCAGCTCACAGCTCAATGTACAAGCCAGGCAAAATAAGGTAATCCTGAAGATCAAAAGCAAAATTCACGAAGCATTTTTCTAGTGACTAAGTGGCAGTAAAAGTCTCACAAAGGGTACAACCGACTCCTTTGGGATTTCAAGTGCTCTTGAGATGCCCATGCATATTTATTTTTATTTAAGCTAAAGAATATATTAGTTTTTTAAAATGCCTTCTATGCATATGCACAAGTTGGCAACCCAACCCCCTATGGATCTTTATTCATTAAGCAACCAACAAATTCCTTGTTATACCTCCCACTTGACTAAAGTCACACGAGAAATCTATCTAAAGCAAAGGACCTTATACAAACTTTTAAATCCTAAACTGAACACCACATAGGTGGGGGGCACTTCTTTATTACAGCTGACTGACACTGTACACAGACACAATACCAGTTTTCCAAGCTGAAGATTTCAAATGAAAGAAGAGCAGCTTCTAAAAAAAGCTGAGGCCAAGAAACAAAAATTTTGTGCAGAAGACATCTTTGGAGAAGGGAGTTCATGCAGCATATCTGTATGGATCAAATAATTCCATAAATCTCTTTGAAGGTGATAAATTTGGCCAGATAATTCAGCTCTTTATAGTGGGAAACCTGTGGGTAATGTGTGCATACTCCACTTTCTATTCTACTTTTCTTCTGTAAGAAGGCATTTTCCTGGGACTCATACCATTACCCTAATAGAGTTTCTGTACCTGATCCTACCTTCCCATTTGCTTAGCAAAGCAAGTACTTACTGGTTCTAAAGGACAGGGAAAAATCCTGGAACAAAGTGGAAAAAACCCAGTGACTAGTGTAAATCAGATTGGACTATGAATCATAGCTGGCCTGTGGTCAGCAAAAGAGAACTATTCTTTTTTTCTTGAATGCTGGAAAACCTGTCAGTGATTTATTTGTGGGACAAAAAGTAGCTTTTCTTTCCTTTTCTTTCTCAATCAACTTCAACTGCGCTTGTCTTGTAAGTAGTGCCACTAAACTCCTACACTGTTCACCCTCCCATCAAGAAAATCACTTAGAGCCAAAGGTGTCAGTGGTCAAACTCCAGTCATGTCAATGGATGAAAAAAGCCCAAATGAACCTGGTCCATTAAATGCTTTAAAAGAGATACAGAGGAGAAAAGACAAGGAGAAAAAGAAAAACAAAACAAAAACAAACAAAAAAACCCAACAAACCCCAAACCCAAACAAAAACACCCTGGCACAAAGAGCTTTATCCTAGGGGTCACAGCTGCACATTAACATTTCCACCTTAATAAAAGCCACAATCAAATCCTCAGTATTTAACACCTAGTTTCCACGTGGCACAAAAGTAAAAAGAAAAAAAAGAAAAAAATTAAAGGGGAAGGTGAAAAGGGAAAAGCAAAAAGAAATAATATTTTCTTTATATATTCAGGAAATCTTCTCCAGCATATTCATGGGGATTTTTTCCTCTTCCCTGTAAGACATGATTAAGCAGTGCCACAGCATCTACTGTCAGTTTGAATTCCCTGCCTCCCAGAATGAGTAGTTGTAATTAAAAGCTTAGCTCACCTTATCCCTCCATTTTCCCAGGTGAAAAGTCAAGGCCTGCACTTAATTGCATATATGTGTGCATGTTTAAAGCCAGAGCTCTGAAGAGAGATGGAATTTGGGAGAAGTAAGGGGACCAGGGACAAAGGTATTTGACAGAGTTTCAAGCAGGGAAAAATGGGAAGGTAAGGAGAGCAGAAAATGAGAGTGCAGATTCTCTTTCTCTTTTAGTCCTCTTGTCCCCTACCTCCCAAATTCTCCTTCCCCCCCCCCCCCC
>VWZS01006627.1:480404-622874 GCA_013397075.1 Rhabdornis inornatus
TTTTTTTAAGATAGAAGCTTTCATTTTACTTCTGACTTGTTCTGTCATTTCCCTTGGGTTCCTCAATTGAACAAGTGATGCACAGAGAGGTTTGTCCTATCAACTGAATCAACTTTTACTCATGCCCAGCATGAGAAATGTAGACTGCAGCCTACATACATCAAGTTCATCCCTAGCTGTTCCGGCTGCATAGGTGTGTTGTCAATCCCTGGTCCTGCTGCTTTGTCTTTAATCCTGTAGGGGAACCCCAGGCATCATCTGGGCCAGGTGCTGCACCAGCAGGAATGCTGGACAACGTTTTAAGCCAAGCTACAATAGAATTTTGTAAACTCTACAGAAAATAAAGGCCTCTTCTCTGAAGTGGGCATGGGCACTGGACTAAAATCTTTGGAATGAAACTAAGAAGTAACACATTTCAGTTCCTAAGCAAACAGATTTCGTTCAGAGGTTACCACTGCACATCATACTTCCAGCACTTTGGACCCTCTGTACCTCATGCTGATCTTCAGAGAATAAAGACAGCTGAGGATAGTTCTGCATTCCTTTAAAGCCCTCTTCATTCCAACACACCCTGAGGCCACTTCTACCCTTAGAAAGCACTGAAGCATTTCTAAAAATTTCACCAAGAAGGCTATACACAGAATTATACAGAGCAATAATAATGTGACTGCAATAGGTAATTGAGTTTGGAAAATAGTCTGCACAAACAAATTTTGTAAGAGAGCTGGCTGGGTTGTTACAGTGTAGGGTTTAAATACTTGATTCAAGCTCCCAAGCTGAAAAAGAAAGACATCTCTTGCAAAATAATACTTCTTCCAACCTTTTCAGCCAACACCTTTAATTCTATCATGCTACCAATCCAGTACCTGACTGAGATTAGCTTGCTTGCTAATCCAGCCCTCCCCTATTAATGCCTTTCAATGAATTTGGAATGCTTCTAAATCAACCATAACAGCAGGACCTATTCTTAAAATGCATCCCATACACGCATCAGCATAAGAGACACTACTGCTCATGTTCTTGAGCACCTCAGTACAGCAGTTTTCACCAGCTGACAGCAAAAGACACCGAGTTTGTACAGAACTGTGCTGGCAGAATGCTCCTTGGATCTCTAGCAGCACCATGGTCATGCCTTACATCATGGCTTTAATAAGCAGGAACAAGTTCACAGCTGGTGCCTTCACTTGCTGCTCCCCCACAGGCCTAACTCATTGTTAGGCCAGGTTTCTAGGCAGAGCTACCTGCCTTAGGGCAGCCTCTAGCATGGTCCCAGCTGTGTAATGCCTCACCTATGGTTATATTCCTAAGGAGGTTTCTTCCTCTCTCTGAGGATACCTTGCACCTTTTTATCATCCCAGAACACTCAGCCTGTTGGTCAGCTTACCAGATGCTACATCCTGTTCTGCAGAGCATAACTGGACCTGAGGAAACCTCAGTGTCTTCCATACCTCAAAGTTTATGAATGACAAGATGCTCCCCAGTTAGCAGGAATACATCCTCATAGGACTTCTGTCTCCTTCCTAGGTTTCTGCTGAGGAGAAGAGTCGTGAAATACTAACTAGTCTCCCCAACCACTGCTTTACTCTGCTTAGGGCAGCCCTTATCTCAGCTGTAGCTGGTTCCTGAGTAGTACCCTACGGAGGATCTTCCTCTGATTAACTCCTGCTTCTCTACAGTTATGGGTTTTAGATTTTAAGATATCACTTACCTCAGAGCTTTTTTCTTTGGTTGCTAGCACCCTGAGAAATCATCAGTAGCTAGGCACTAAGCCCCCACAAATGGCTCCAAGTTCCTTCCTGAAGCCACTGGCAGGAGGCACATGCATGCAGCAGCACATAGCACATGCCACTGTATCTCTGTGCTCATCTCAGTTGCTCAGAGGAGGCTGGGTTTTCTTCCACAGCTGGAGTGAATCTGTAAGTGTGCCTTGATAAGACAGACACCATAACCTAACTGAGCCATCTTGAGAGGTTTCATTCCATCCCTCATCCACCTTCCTCACTATTTCCATGTGACACAGTGCAACAAAATTAAATAGAAATGAAACTGGGGATCTGGAAAAAGCCTTCTAAGCCCTGAGTGTGTAGCTGTACTGAGCACCTGTCTGTCATGGGTACTTAGATCTCAGCTGGGAAGTTTAGTATGCATGTTAATGGGCACCTATTCAGCCCAACATGGTTCCTTACTTGACTTGGAAACAATTAATCTTGATGCATCTTAATGCAGCTGAGGGTAGAGGGGAAAACAGAGGAGCAGGACTGAAACACTGGAAGTTAATTGAAGGGAAACTGCAAAGATTGATTGTAGTAGGTGAGCAACCATAGTGTTTACTATAAATGATATCAGCATATTTACTATATGGAATACAGTTGCTCTTCACATAATACTGTATTTATAGTATTGGCTCATCTTTCTTTGCATGCAGGCTGACAGAACTATTAGCATAACCATTGTATTATCACTATGTAATCACTATTAATTATTACTGCAGAACATCCTGTGGGAGTACAGAGATGCTATTTAATAGTTAAGCAACCAGGCAGATAGCTACTGCTGCCAATATCTTACTAAATGCGACAGTTTCACAGATCCCACCGCCTTCTGACCACTTGTTGGATGTCTCTTGCCATTCTCATTCCTCTAACAGCAATTCACAGGAAAGCCTGGAGGCTGTACTATAAATATACACACAGCACAGGCAGCCACAACCCCTGACTACTCAGGACACTCCAGCCTCTGCTACACCGCTGGTGTCTTATATTCTCATGAAGAGACAAACAACCCCAAATGTAATTTCACTGTGTTCAGACAGAGAAACTCTCACTGGAGGTGTTCCCCCATCTCATTAGGGTGGGAGCAGGTGCTAGATGAGTTTATGAGCTTCAGCTGACAGGTGGACACTGCTGTGGTTGCAGCAATTGCCCCTTCCCTGCCGTCTGCCACCTCAGCACAGCCCCCCTAGATCCTACAGCCTAGCAGAGAGCACAGGCTGGAGGGGTAGCTGGAACATAGGGCACATTTTGGTATTTAAAATCAATCAGATGTCCAAGGAACTACAGGGAGGGCAAGGTTAATTGCCTTGCTATTGCTATAAAAGCCAGTATGTCCTCTGCTACTTTTATGCACTCAGCTGCCTCAGACTGACAAAATGTCAGCTTCCTCTCAGATCATTCCTTACTCTTCTGTGCTGTAAACATGGTGATTCATTTAATAGACAGATGATTTTTCTTCCCTTGCAATTAAATATCTTAATTGGAATAGTTCTTACAATGACTATGCCTTGTCTCTTCAGCAAAATAGTTTCCTGACAGAGTGCAGAAAGGCAGAAGCCTTTAGGGAGCTGGTAGGTCTGCAAGGAAGAACGAGGCCACTATGATGCAGCCTGGTCTCTGGAGTTTGGGGGCCAATCCTGTCCGTGCAGAGAACGAGAAACTGCAGGGACTACAGGGACATAATGAACCTCCCAAGGAGAGGTACTTTCTGATTGAAGTCCCTCGGGATGAAAACAGCTCTGCAACAGAGCCAGCACCCAAGCCCTTCTCTTTAGTCCTGACAGCTGGAAGACATGCCTGGCCACTCATTAATGCTTCACTTCCATGCGGTGCAACTTCTCCCCCACTTCTCTGACACACAAAGCATACACAATATACCCATTACCATTCTTTTTCCTCACTCTGAAACCCCATCATAGCACATCTATTCTGCTTCATCCCTCCTTTGGTTCTGAGGTGTTTGCTGGATTGAGTTTCAATTTCTTCTCACTTTCAAAAACCTACAGCACTTTAAGCCTGTCTTTCGTTTTCTTGACTTCACCTCCAGCCTGTCTCCTGGCCTCCTCTAGTGTGTGGGCTCATTTCCTAAATCTGGGCTGCCAGACTACTCCCTTTTTCTTCTTATACAGCTAAAATAAATGGAAAGACCTTCATGTTTAAAAAAAACCCAATGCCTGGAACTTTGTGATACTTCAAACTCCCAGTGACACTTTGTAACCCTATAAAAATCTCACCCCTGCACTACAAAAATAGAGCCACCAACACTGGATAATTCTCCTGGTCTTTCACTGTCCTGTAATCCCACAGCCTTTCAAATTTGTGATTGTACCTTCCACGGTTACATATAACTGAGCACATTATCTGTTCATAAAACAGAATACCAAATGGTGGGCCACTGCTTGAGCTGGGGGAAGCCACAATAGGCAAATGGACAGCGGGACTTTCGAAGCCAAGGATGTGAGTCAGTTCCCTACCTCAATGGTCAAGCTAGCTTTCATAATGCCTTCCCATGGGAAAGGGCTCATCATGATCATTTAAGAGATCTAAAGAAGCATTTATTCAATGTCATCCTTTCTGACAACTTAAAGTGCTCCCCATCTCTCCAGCTGATGGCTGCAATATGGACCTGCCCCCCATGACAAGCCTTGGGTTCCTGAGGATGTATGTGGTGCAGGGTAGAACTAAGAAAACAGGGCGATCTGCCCCTTGAAATGCCCCCACATCAAACAGCCATGAACACAGGCTGCATGAACATCAAGACTTCCCTGCTTTTAAAGGAGTTTAGATGTCCGATATAAATTCTCTTTGATATAAGAAAAAAGTGCTTCAGTCCCAGTGGCACATAGCATAGGGAACCCCCAAGGCCTTCATAGCAAGTGACACTCCCACAGCATGCTGTCTTCTGCCAAGCAGCCAGGCTGCAATAGCAGAAAAATGGCTAGTTTTTTCCCTGTTTGCCTTCTTCTGGTGAAATTGGGTCCCTTTAGGGATATACTCCTGCTCATAAGGTGGCAGTGGGGATGGTGGTTCCCAGGTTGATCCCTCTGCTGCCATGGTGACAGCTGGCAAAATGAAAGGGCTGCACATCCCTCTGAAGTGACAGTCCTGCATTTGTAGCAAGGGGAGAGCGGCTGCTCTGCCATATGCTGTAGAGAACCGGCATCGCTACCTTCAGTTTTCATGACCCTTCAAGGCTTTTTCAAGTAAGTTTAATTAAACATTTTTTCTTGTTTAATTGATCATATTCCAGGTCTGGGGAAGCTCAGAAACCTCCCTTGCTTCTAACACTGTGATCGGAACTTCTCCCCAGCAAAATCCCAGGCTCTGTGCTTGGTTGGTTTTGGGCTCATGTGCCCCAGTAGTGGTGAGGCCCCAGAGTGCTGGGTCCTGTGCAGGCACCCGGGGGAACAGACTCCCATAGTTACTCAGAGACTCCTATCCAAACATGCAAGACAGCAAAGAGAGAAACAAACAGATCTGTGTGAGCCTTTGAGGACCACACCTTTTCAACTGCCAGCATTAAAGAAAGGGGAGGACCTAATGTTTGCTCTGGAGATGCAAACCCAAGAAGAATTAATTTGCCTTTCTTGTCATCACACCCTGAACAGGACACTCCAGATAGAAATCCTCTGAATGGCATATGAAGAAGGAAAAGAACTATACCAGTGTTCTTCTTGTGTTCAAAAAACACCTCCCTTTTCTAGGTAAAAAAACCTCGTAAAAACAGTGGGGTCAGGAGCTGCTTTGACAAGGCAATTTCACTCCACAGTTCCTTAGTATATCCCAGAAGATCATATGCCATGTACATTATTCACTCAAGAAGAATAACTCCTGGTGCTCACCCTGCATTCAGAGGACTGTAGGAGCCATGAGCAGGAAGAGAGGTCCTGAAGGCAGAACTAGGAAGGGAGTGAGAGTGTCACATAGATAAATGACAGTGCATTTTACAGTCTCATTTTGCATAACTTCTGATTCCAATAGCGCGGCCCACTGGTTTAATTTTCACTTTAACAGAATAAACTAGATTTTTTCTCACTCGCAAAGCTTGCAAGGGAATAAATGTGCCACTTATCTAAGTCATCAAAAACAAAGTGCTCTGTGGGAGCAGTGGATAAAAATTAGTGAATAAACACTGAAGGGGTCTACAGAGATTTGTATGGCAAATGTCTGCTATGTCCCTGAGACAGAAGACATTAAAGTGCTCCCTACTGTTTGGATGGCATGTTATTGCTGAGCCTCGTGTGTTTTTGAGGAGTGGTAAAGACATCAAGGCACAGGTATCACACTTGCTTTTGTACCAAGAAAGCAACGGGCAGATAAAAGGCAGAATCACACAGAAATAGGTGAGCCAAAGGCAACTTCAAAATGCTACAGCATAAAACTGCAAATGGATATACTATGGGCTTTGTTTGGCAACACTACAGAAGTCAGACTAGTTTCTATCTCTGAGCAAAATAATTCTAGCACAAGTCAGGTTAAAGGTCCTCCCCCTCCCCTACCTTCCTCTGGATTCTCAGTAACATTTTGTTGGTGCTGTTGGAGAGCCCAGCTTTAGTCTCTATGAAAAGTAATCTAAGAAGGACAACAGAGCACCTTGGATCTGTGCAGCAAAGCCAGTTTGTATTATTATGTGGTGCCTTCCAGTGCAAGCCACATCAGCGATTAAACAAAGCTAAATTTATTCACGGTGTTGGAGCTTCTCTCAGCTTCTTTCTTACTGTTGGGGGGAAAAAGGCAAACCATGACTGGATCTACCTCTTGAGAACTTGTACTGACCTTCTCTTTGATGCAAAGTTTCCTCATTTTGTGATGTTCTCCATCTTTTTCTTACTTCACTTCTTCTATTTGAGTTCTTGTTTTTATTAATTTTTAGTTTTTCTTTCCCTTTTCTCTACTTCATCACTATGCCAGGTATTCTAGCAGGATATCTGTCATGAAAGTCTGTCATGATGTACCCTTTCATTTGTGACATGGACTCTCCAGTCAGTTGGATGGTGGGGAGTGATGGACTGACTGGAAGAGTTTACCAAGCTTCCTAATTGTGCAGAGAATCTGTCCTTTCTCCCAGTAGTCTGCACAGTCTCCACAGCAGTGTCTTTACCTGGAGAGAGTTTCTTGCCTTCTGCAGCAGTGATCCCCAATGGCTGAATCAGGTTTCATTCATTAGTCACACACCCTTAATGAATAAGATGATTTGGATTGACACTGGCTCTTCAACGTGCTACATCATATGCCTCTGGAATTGAGACTTGGATAGACAAAGCTGCCGTTGGTGTTGGCAGACTGACAAGGAGGTAGCAGCAGCCACGAGGCACAGAAAGTTGGAAGAAGAAGAAATTAACCCACCAAGATGCAGCACTTTTGATCTTGACACACTGGCTCCTGGAGGTGTCTGGCTTCTAGCAAGAGCTTGGACTGGAGACCAGAGGTCCAACAAGCAGTCCTTTCCCAAGAAGCCCACACTTCTGTGATTCTGCAGGCAGCCATCAAACCCGTTCTTTCAGAGCAGTGCCCATCCAGTGCCTAAACTGGATTGCACAGATGGTCTGGATCTCTGCTACCAGGAGTTACCAGCTCCATTACCAATACCAGAAGGGTGACTGCAGCCAGCTACCTTCAACCTGGTTGTCCTATTTTCCAACAGCTCTAAAGCTGCAGGGCATACATTTTAGTTGCCAAAGGCACAAAACTGTGTATAGATGCATGTGGGCAACACAGAAATCTGGGCTGCTGCAGTTTGATTCCTCCTAGTGCTTGACGTGGTTACAGCAATGATAGCATGGACACACGTGGCCATATAATAGAAACACCTTGAGATCAGAGCCAAAATGCGTTAGTGATCTTTTCTAACTTTGACATCTACGAATACATGAATTCAGATAACAAATTCTCCAAAATTAAGGGTATTTTGAGGAGTCATTTTGGTCTGGGTCCTCATGTATTGGAAACGAGAAAAGTGCTACTGTTTTGTGATACTTGTTGAAAGAGAACATCCCATTTGTGCTCCCTCTGGGTAAGAAGTTGCTCTTCTGTACCATTTCCTAGCTAGGGCAGACTAATGGAAACCATGTGGCTGGGATGCTGAAATTTGCAGTCTGCTAAAACCCAGAACTTTTCTCAAGGGCCTGGAGACATCAGCTGTTTCTGGAATCAGTGTCTGGGGTTAAGTGCATATTTGTGGGAAAAGTGCTTTTGTCTTTGGCTTCTAGTCCAGTCCTCTTCCTGGACATCTGTGCCTGTGTCATGGGGTGTTGGAGGGAGGAGGAGGAAGAATGCAAATACTCAGCCTGTCCTTTTACATGTAAAAGACATATTTTTCGTATTTCATAGAATCCTAGAATGGCTTGGGTTGGAAGGGACATTAAAGATCATCAAGTTCCAACCTCCCTGCCATGGGCTGGTGTGCTTTCCATTAGACTAGAGTGCTCAAAACCCATCTAACACTTCCAGGGATGGGGTGTCCCAGGTTTCTCTGTGCAACCTGTTTCAGGACCTCACCACCCCCACAACAAAGAAATTCTTCCACATCTAAGTTTGTCTTCTTTCAGTTTAAAACCATTCCTCCTTGTCCTATCACTATAGGCCCTTGTAAAAAGTCTCTCTGTAGCTCTCTTGTAGTCCTCATAGGTACTGGAAAGTGCTCCAAGGTCTCCCCAAAGCCTTTTCTTCTCCAGGCTGAACAAACCCAACTCTCTCATCCTGCCTTCAGAGGTGAGATGCTTCAGTTCTCTGTGCATCTCTGTCACCCTCCCCTGGACTCACTCCAAGAGGTTCATGTCATTCTTATTCTGGAGGCTCCACAGCTGAACACAGCATTCCAGGTGGGGCCTAACAAGAGCAGAGCAGAGGGGCTCCTCCCTTACCCTGCTGGCCATTCTGCTCTAGGTGCAGTCCAGGATACATTTGGCTTTCTTGTCTGCAAGTGCACATTGCCAGCTTTTGTCAACCTTCTTGCCCACTAACATCCCCAAGTGCTCAGGGCTGCTCTCAACCCATTCCTCTGTCCAGCCTGTGTTTGTGCTTGGGGTTGTCTCAACTGACATGCAGGACCTTGCATTGGGCTTTGTTGAACTTCATGAGGTTCACATGGCCCCGCTTCCCAAGCCTGCCAATGTCTCTCTGGATGGCATCCTTGCCCTCCAGCATCTCAACTGCAACACACAGCTTTGTGTCTTTGGCAAACGCACTTGTTATTTGTCTGTCTTAATGCAGAAAAGCCTCTTTGCACCTAATCATCAGCAGCCACTGTGACTTTTATCAATAAGCCAATTTTCAGCTGGGTCTGCAAAAATAAATAAATAAATAAATAAATAAATAAATAAATAAATAAATGCAACTAGAGAGACAGGGAGGAGACACAGATGGTATAATTTTCAAAGAGATTTTTAAAAACACATTAAAGAGCTTTTCTTCACTTTTTTCCTTTCTCTCTCTCTTTTTTTTTTTTTTTAATTTAGTGACAGTCTAGGAGGGAGGAGATGAAGATAAAAGAGAAAAAAAAAAAGAAGATTTAATGAGGATGAGAAAGAGGCTGAAAGGATGTTTCCTAATCTGAACAAGCAGTTAAGGAGAATCAGGACAGAGGGAAGGGATGAATCTAAGAGATAAGTATTGGGGATGGGTTGAAGCAGTAAGGGTAAGAGAAGAACAAATGCACACCTACATTAAGAAATTAAGTCAAAACTGACAAAAAAACCCTGGTGCCTTCCACTATCTCATCTCAGGCCAGGCCAGGGTTCTTTCCTGGAACTGGAGGCACCCAGTATGGAATGTCAAGATACCACCAGAAAGACAACTGCTCTCATCTTCCTTGAAAACAATCTTCCTTAAAGCAGGAAGCAGCGGAAATCTCCTGAGAAAGACTGTTCTCTTGGCGCCTCTAAGCAAATCCGGAGTTTCTGATAAAGCTGTTCAATTTAATCCCTAGCTGTATTGCCCAAATTTCATGCTGCTGGCCACAAGTGGGGAAAACTTGCTGCTACTTGCAGAAAGGACTGTTCTGCAGTCAAAGCAAGTGATGAAGATTCCCTCTGCCTCTCTTTAGTTTGCTGCATGAGCTGGACATATCACTTTGTCTTTCCAGGTCCAAAAAAAGCGAGCATTTATAATGCATTCATATTTAATCCAGTTACTTTTACTAAAAGAGATCAGAATTTTTCATCTCCTTCAGAGGCCGTCTACTCCTAATGTGAACTCTCGTCTCCAGTTCTAATTGAAATAGATAGATGCTCATTTACTGCAGCAGGAAGAAATAACTTTTATCCCAGCAGTGGCAGAGAAACTTCAACACCTGCACATGCTTCATAAAGACCAGTCCTGACTGACAAAGATTTGTGATGAGACTTCCCAGCTTCATGGGGGACATGGCGACCCTTAATTCACTCCTGTTTGCAAAGTACATTGAGGTCATTAGATGGAGGGATTTTAAACCAGCAATAATTATTTACTACCACTCAGTCCCTCCCCTGCTCTTCACCCTCACCTCAGAAGATATTCCAGGCTTCTTATTGTGAGCTCTTTTCTATTTTTTAATTTCCAGACCTGCTGAATGAGATAAGGGCCTGGAGGGACTGAATTATGAAGGGAGATTAAAAATGCTAGATACGTACAGTTTAGTTAAATGATGGATATGATAACTCCTTACAGGAATCTAATTTTCTTTGGAGGGACACAAGGGGAGAAAAATAAGGAAATGTATAGCTCTAAGCTTTATTTTATTTATAATTTGTTTTTATTTACACTCAGTAGGAGACACAATGGCTTGTCACAAGGGTGACATAGGAACACAGCACAGGCCTGCTGGAAGAGGTATGCCAGGTTAATATAAGGCAGTTAAATTGCTGTATGAAGATAGTTAGCTGGAGAGGGATTAACAAAGGCTATAACACAGCTAATGACAGCAGAGAATGAAAATTTGGGGCTTGGATCCTGCAAAGTGGCCACACATAGTAATCTGCAAGATCCAGGACTTAAACAGAAAACCAATTAGCCTGACAACAGGATTAGAGAAATGAATTGTGGAAAAAGCCGCAATACATCATAGATCAGTAGTTTACAAAAGAGGGATGGAGACAGGAAACAACATCACATTAAATCTTGCAGAGACTAATGGAGAAATTCCATCAGGAGCCCTTTGCATAGGCAAAAGAAACTGGTAAGTCATCTTCCAGTGGTCTACTCCTACAAGATCTCTGCTAAGGGGATCAGAAAAAAAATGTAAGAACCCCAGATGATCTGAAGAGCAAACAGTATCACACAGAAACAGAGCTGATATCTCTAGGTCAGGGCTTCCAGGACTGCAGAAGTGCTGAGGCTGTTGACAGGCCAAACCAGAAAAAGGGCACAAAGGGGTTTTTTACAGTGGTCTCACACAAAACAGGTAAGAGAGAGAAATCTGGTTTGAGACACCTAAGCAGCGATGTGAAATGTGTCTGTAGCGCTCCTATGAGGAACACTGGGAAGAGGTAAAGTCTCCTAGAAAAGACACAGAATAGAATTATAGAAAAGCCTGAGTTGGAAGGGACACATCAGGATCATTGAGTCCAACTCCTGGCCCTGTGCAGGACATGCCAAGAAGCACACTGGAGTGGCTAGGGGGTCCAAGGCAGTCTGTTACTCTGACCCGGAAAGCTGCAACCTTCCCAGAGTGAGGGTCCCACAAGGGACAGCCTTCTAAGGGAGTCTTCTGGCAGATCTCCTACCCACTGGATAAACCTCAGCAAGCAAGCAGCCAGAGGCTGCTAGTGATCAGCTCTTAGTGATTTCAGCTCAGTGATATCAGCTTTGCTTGCAAGGCTATCCCAGGCCGACTCAGGGACACAGAGACAGAAGCATCGTACGGCAAATTCCACAGAGATTCCTTTATTATCCAGGAGCTCTGTGAAGGGAGCCAGGAATGACAGCTCCCCTGAAGAACTGGGAGAAGCCAGGGTTTTTATGGGGGAAAGCAAGCGTGGTACCAAAGGTGGAAAGACCAATGGGTTACAAAAGATTAACGTGAGTACTAAAGCATGGTGGGATAACAGAAGCCTTTAGGATAGCTCACCATGATAATGGAGAATGTGCCCACCTAAGGGGCATCTCTCCACGAGGATTGAGATAAACTAAACACAGTATATTCAAGGGATATCCCTTCAGGGCAGGGCTGTGGGCAGAGCTGTGGCAGGCTTATCTGCCTCCACAGCACACCATGTGCCTGAGAACATTGTCCAATGGAAGATGACGCTGGACTTCAAGACACAGAGCTGGAAAGGGAGACTTGTGATCCCTGAAAGGAGTGCAAGCTGTTAGATGTGTCCTTGGACTACTCCTCACACTGCAGCACCATATTAAGTCCTGAACACTCATCACTGCAGAGTGATAAAATCCTCATATCCTCTCCCACTTCTTCCACCACGCAGATCTGCTGCAATATGAGATCTGATGCAGGGCATGGGAAATTCTTTCAAAAATGCCCCCCAAACTTTGACAACTTCAGTAAAGACACTGCCAGCTGCAAAATGAGAAGCTTCTCTGGAAGAGGAGAGGGGTCATTTTAATGAAGAGCAAAAAGGCAGTATCAGAAGGAAGAGCAACAAAGCAAGAAAAAGTCTAGATGTGGTCTCAGTTTTTTTCTTCACCATAATGGAGCACCATGAAGCAGCTCCACACAAAGATAGAGTCTACACCAGAGCCAAGCCTTTAGGGCCTGTGTTGTGAGAAGCCCTACAGAAAGTCAAACATTCTTTTGCCTTGTCAGGCCCACATGACTGGGCTTGGCACTCTCAACAGAACACCAGGTTGAAGTAGAATCTGCAGTTCCTGCAGCTGTAGCCCTGCATATGCCCAGATCCCTGCCATTTCTATAGTCACCTCCTGTGGGATGACCTCCTCTGCTTGATAATCCCTTTTTACTGGGGGATGCCCTTGAAACCCTTGAAGTGGGGCCCAGGGATGCACAGTACCCAAAAGCCCTATCTTGTTGATTCTGCACACCAAAAAGCCAGTCTGACAGCTGCCAGAACATTGCAACAGCATCTATTTCTGAGCCTTTTTCCTGAGCAAAAGTAATGTCCATTGTGCACTGTTAGTTGGCTCTACTTCCAGAAGCCCCCCACACAACCAATCCCGTAACTGCATGAGCCTCCAAGGAGCAGAGATGATTCCTGAAGAAGCAATAGGCAGCTGGTGGGTAGAAGTCATCACTGCATGGCGGATAGGATTCCACAGCACGCTGGAGATGGAAATATCACCTTAACAAGCATGGACAGCCCCCAATGGACTATAAAATTCATTTGGAGACTGAGATAATTCAAAGGAGCCAAGTGGCCCAGCAATAAAAGCCGGAACACATAAATTTAAATTCAGAGAGCTCTGCAGTGCTCTAGCAACAAGTGACAGAACAACCCCTCCCCACACAGACCTATCCGGACCCATCTAAAAGTCACAATCCAGAGATCAGAGAAAGATGTACAGAAACTGTGTTTTATAAATGGGGAGGAGGGCCAAGGGACATAAATACAAGAAAAGTGCTTACACATTTGGCACATGTACAGAATGTGTACATGGCAGCTGTGCAGGGTGGGTATTGTGCAAGCAGCTTTTCATTAATCACATTACTCAATCACAAACTAGCATGTAGAAGATGCTAAATATTGTTCTCTATTATGCCAGGGCAGACCCTTTCAAGACAACAATTTCACACTATCTGAGTGTAGCTGAGGGTGGATTATGGCAAACTGCCTTTATTCTGCTTTTTTGTACAACACAAATTGTCTTGTCCTTCCTCTCTTCTGTCCCCACTGGGATTCCTCCCCAAACTGCTCAGAGAGTGCTTCCCAAAGCACTTCACTCTCAGAAGTTAGTTTGCCACTCAAGATGAATAGCCTAAAATTGTGATAATAAAAACTTTATAGCTCTCTATCATGTTCATTCATGCTAATGCTGTCTCTCACTATGGATATAGCAAAAATTTCAATGCTGGAGAAGAAACAGGGGGTTTCAGATGGCCTCACAGGCATGTTTTTCAGCGCTGTAAAAACATGGCAGTTCAATATACTTTTACAGCAGAAAGTGTCCATCAAGGTCATTAATGACTGAGAGAGGAGACACAAGAGCAGAAAGTTGCTGATTGATGATGTGTCATAGCTTGGAGATGGAAACTGCAGTTGACATGATCCATACATCTCCATGTCCCCACAGGGAACTGTCCTAATCTAATGAGACAGGTGTCTTCATGAAGAGGTCCCAAGGGCAAAAAAAAGAGGTAGAGGTCTGGCAAGTGACATCAGGTGCAACTTGGAAAATTGGAGGGTCTGGGAATAGGGCTGATCTCCCTGTAGCACCTCAGTGCAGAGGTGAGGACTCTTGAGGCTTGAGGGACCCACATGGTGCAGAATGCTAGTTACCCTTGATGAGGGAGGAAAGCGACACTGGCTCAGATAGTAATTCATTATAGCTAGTCCACCAGTCAAGGGAGTCCTTTGTCAGGGTGAGGCAGCCACTCTCACTGATAAAACAAGCACAAGCATTTTGATTTCCAGGCTCTGTGAGTGATGGCAGATACCACACCTGTCCCCAGAGCTGAAAAGCTGGGATCTTCAGCACCAGCAGAACAAGCCTTCATCTCACAGGAATCATTTTACTTTTTAACAAGTGGCAAGGGCAGACATGGACAGAAGATGACAACTTAAAAAGGGTACAAGAACATCTAGGACTTGAGTTTAACTACCACTGTTCTTTTCCTCTCCCACACAACTGGTCTTTCCAGAATCAGACCTCACTGTGATTTATTATTATCTTGAATTTTTTGTACAGAGGCAGCACACGGGAGCTGTATTTACAGAACCGAAATTCACTACGATAAGTATTACACATACAAAGACCAAAGATACAATCCCTGTTCCAAGAACATTAAAAATCAAGAACAGATTAGGGACCAAGACAAATATTGCAGTGTGATACACCTGAATTTTTTTTTAAACCTGCCTTTATAAAGGAACAGAAAACACTGGTGACAATAGGGTTAAATATATGTTTAAGGAAACCAGATGCCTTTTAGGAGCAGCTGAAGCTGGTGGGGAAACAGCTGAAGACATCTTTTCTAGGCATTTTTCTGCCGTGTACTTTCTACTTTTTTTTTCCCCCTACTTCTTCCATCCTAATAAGGGCACTTGCAATGGAAACCAAGTTCTTTGCTGTTTCTGAGGTCATTTGCTCTTGCTACTTATTTCCCTCCCTACACATCATGAGCCAGTATGTGAACCGAAGGTGCTGTGGAGCAGAGGAAATGCTGCCTCCCAGGAATGGAAATGGCACTGCATCACCATCCCTCTGCTTATGAAGTACCTCTCTTTAATTTTTTTTTTTTCAGAAGGGTTTGTCCTCTATATATAACAGTGACCACCGAGATCAGACTTCAGTGTGTAGGTCAAGCTGGTCAACTCAATCTTTGAACAGGTCTGATGATTTGAGTTAGTGAAATCTTAACTGGATATACCAATCAAAACAACTGTGAGACCTGTATTAGGTCCTTTTACCATTAAAGCTTAATTTTCTAAACTGAGCAGAACAAGCTGCACTGGGTAAACATATCCTTATAAGCAATAGCTGTTACAGACCTGGGGGCTGCATCAATTTAACCTTATGGAGTTCAGATAATATAACTAAAGCTTTCAAAAACTTGTGATCTTCTGTGCACCCCGTTGCATCCCTTTCACTGAGATCAGTCCCAGCCCTTCTCTGCCCCACAGCATGGAGTAAAGACAGCTATTTCATAAACAACCCATGTTCTTCCTCCCCTTTTGATGGTGGGGGAATCGCATCAGAAGACATGTCTGAAAGCAAATCCTCTTCAGCCTGCAGTCCCGGTGAGCCTCAGCAATCAATAGTCATGGGAGGGTTTTCCCAGGAGGAATGCCAATTGCTGACACAGAGGGCTCCCCTAAGCTGCCTCCTATAAGGACTCTGGCATTCCCCTCAGATGGTGGCATAGCCCACTGCCATCAGCCTCAAGTGAAAATTTGCCACTGCCAAAGCCAAGTGTCTCTTCCAGTCCTCTATGTAGTTTCTCTTGGAAAGTATCCGTTATTACTTGCACAGGAGGATTTAGGGCTGAGCCAGCCCTGCAGTTTCCAGAGATAAGGCCATGTCCCTACCCTTGTATATGAGTGAAACAAGCACCTAAGGTGGTCAGTGAAGAGCAGGATGTACTCTTTTGCCCTCCTCATCAGTGTAATCATCCCCCCAGCATTCCCTCCAGCAGGTAATTTTGATGGAGGTGTTTCTGCAGTACCCATTCTGGGACTTTTCATTATGACAAAGCTTAATGGGATTCCACAGTCAATTACTCCTTACCCATTTTTCTGCAACAACACCATTGCACAACCGCTAATAAGAGAATTACAGGAGAGAAAGGCCTTTGCTTTGTATATGCAGGAGATGTGTCATTTGGCTCTTCAAGTGTACAAGAAAAGAAAAGATTTAATTTTTCAGCTCGTCTCTTTCCTAGCTCTTCATCCTCCACAAGATGAAATAAACAGAGGGAAGATGTGCTTTTTGCATAAATTGGGGATGTATGATTGATAACATGTTATCTTGTCAGCTGGAGACACCTGCATGGCAGGTATTTATGCTATCAGAAGGGCTCTAACTGGTGAAATACAGTTTGGTGCCGATAAGGGGACCCAGGGACTCATGGCACCAGCCCCATGAGGATAGGGGGATTAATGCTGATATTTTGCAGCTTGCTTTTATTAAATTCTGATTCCTTTTGTGAAGTGAAAAACAGAAGAAGGGAAGAGTGATTGGTTTTAAGCAGATAAAAGACACGAGGGGTGGGGGTGGCTGGTAGAAATAAGGCTGATGAATGGCCAGGGTATCTCCTGGGAATAAAAGCAAAAAGTATTAAACAATTTTCTGATTGACTAGGTCTTGTCTGTCAGGCAGGGAATCAGAGTGGGGGGAATGGGTTTGGGGAGCTCCTGAGAGAACAAAGATGCGGTTATATTAAAAGCAGAGCTAAATTATACAGGTGGGGGGTGGGGAAAGAGCCAATTTCCTTAATTTGCTGGGATTTTTAAACATGCAGTACTACTAATGTTCAGGCACTCAGCTCCCAGCCTAGCCTACTGCCATCAGTTTCTGCTTAATGTCCATGGTAGGCACTGCTACACACAGTGACCAAGCTCCTTGAAATACTCATATTTAGGATAAGGCTTCCTCCAAGCAGGCAGCACACAGCAGGTTATGGCAAAGTTATGTACGGGGGCTCTCCAGCTGCAGTACGAAGGGCAGGAGGGGGAGAACTGGCAGAGCTGGTGGGGGGATCCTTGGGCTAGGAGAGCCAGCATGGTTTCCACTCCTGAGCATTTTCAGGATTAAACCCTTAGGTCTTTGCTTGTATCTGTATCTTATAAAAGAATCATTTGCAACATTCATGAAAGAAAAGCCTTAAGAACTTCAGATAAGCTCAGGTAATACTTTGCAGATTCTGTGGGAATACCTCTAGGGCTGGAAAAACAGTAGCAAAAAAACTGGGAAGGAATGATCCCATACACCACAAGCATTAGTGAGGAAACATGCCACACTAAGCACATACCGTGTGTGCAGAGAGGGTTTCTATCAGCTGCAACCAGAAACAAACCATGAAAACACAAAAAGGCTCTGAGAATGTTACAGCAAGAAAGATACAGCGTCACCCTTTCATAGGATGGGAAGGTTTGTGATGCAGACACAGATGGATCCTTTCGGTTATATGATTCTGTTTGTGGTTCCCTGGGCATGTATTATTAATATGTTACAGAGTTTTAATTAGAGCTGAGAGATTCATTCATTGTGAATAATTTATGTGATTAATTTTGCCTTGCTTCTGTTCATGAATTGTCCATAAGCAGTTTGTAATTTTCTCAAATTTATTTGTCATTTGCAATTATTTGCTGACTTGTCTCAGTAAATAATTCTCAGCATATTGTTTGTCCACAAACTGTCCCTGGATAGTCAATATTCAAAATCAAAGCTGGGTTAGATACACTTCTGTTAAATATATGCAGTAATTCCCTTTGGATGTGTCTGTTTTCTGACTAACCTTTAGGATCAGGCTTCCATAGAGAATACTACTTTTTATGAGTTCAAATTTTGCTTCCTGCAAATAGTCTCTAATATTTACATAAAATTCACTGTTCCCATGAACATTCCTGGCAGTCAATATATTCACTATAATACACACAGAAGAGACCACAAAAGGAGTGTTTTATACTTGAGGTAATTAGTTCTTTTGTTACACAGTGCCCCAGTCTGTTCCTGGGAGACCTAACTGAACATTTGTTTAGTTTTGGGGTATTTTTTCTGGTTTGTTTTGCTTTTCCAGCTCTACTGGTCAGGGGTTATGTTCTCCTTAAGTCACTCTCTCATGCAAACCGTGCTGCATACTAAATACGTTGTCTTTGTGTGGTGCCTTTGCCAGCCTGTTTCAGAAGTGAAGCAGAACATAGGACATTAGGATAATCACCATCCAACCAGAAAGAGTAACCGTCATTGCTGGGCATGCCAAGCCAGTCACTGCTTGCTCCAGCCTGTGCTGCCATGAAAAACTTGAGGCACAGAAAGTGCCGTACAGCCAGGCTCACTCACATGGATGACCCCCACTCTGTGGTAACAGAAGAAGCTTGCCTGCTCCATGTGGGATTTTTCCTTCCATGAAACAAAATATATTGTTTGGCAATGAAGAGAGAAGTTTCTCTGCTTGCAGTGCTCAAAACCCAGCGTAAACAGTAAAAGGCATCTCTGCATAATTACTAAGTAACCTCCACTTGGTTTTGAATTATTGGCTTGTGAGGGAACTATGGAGAAACATCACCATCATCTGACAACATGCAGCAGGAGTTGCTTATTTTTAAATCAAGTTCAGCAATGAAGACTCACATATTTCAGCGTTCCAGAGCAGCTGGAAATTAAATATTGCTGTGAAAATTCTGTGGATGCTCTTAGATATAAGAGCATACACTCTTATAAGGGTTTGTAAGCACATGCAGTCATAACATAACCAGGGATAGCACAGATAGAAGTGACCATTTGTGTCACCTAGTCCAGCACCAGTGAAGCCAGGACCATATCATTCTCTTCAGCGTTTTTTCCTACAGCCTAGTCCAGACTGGTTTTAACTATTGCCAGCTGTGAGATTCTTACTTAATCTTTTCAGGACTTCACATATTTCAGCCCTCAGTATCTAAGTTCTCCCAGGCAATTTCCATCTTTCCTTTTCCTTTCCTTAAAATTGCACATTTCTCAATGCAATTGTATAGCTTTTATTTATTACATCCAGATATAACCTGACATACCTGTGTTTTTCAGGTTGATTGAGAGTTTCATACCACTTTCTAGATCAGCATACCAACACCTTCCATGTTCCATTTGACCCATGTGTCCCCTTTAAATCCTCACACCCTCCAATCCAAGTCCCACCGAGGTCAGTGCCAAAAACCTCTGGTTCTTGGTGGGTCTCATACACAACTTTTGATAGTCGCAACTCACACATCTTAGACCACAAGAAGCCAAGCACTTCTGTTTCCTTTGTCCCTCAAATCAATCTCCCAACCATCTGGCTGCTCCTGCTGCTCAAATCTGATTTTTTTTCCAAGTCTTCTTATGATATTCTTCTGCCTTGGAGACTAGAATGGACAGTGAATACCACTGCCATGCTCTGGATTCACTATTTGCATTTTTTAGGGTCTTAGCATCCTATAGAGCTTTGTGGGTACATGCAGTATGAACATCCTATAAGGCTTTGTAGACATTCTTTATTAACACACAATGGAATCTATGTAAATGCATTATTAATACCCTCTTAGCTGGCAAGAGAATGGTGATATTTTCTTATGAGAAATGTGATTGTTTAATATCAAACAGTATTATTTCAAAGATTTAATTGTGTAATTGGGGTCAGTAATCGCTCAGTCATCCTCAGAGCAAGAGGAACTTGCAGGGTAAAAGATTTATTGTCCTGACAACAGAGAGCAAATTTTAATATTTCTGAAAAATTGAGAACTATTAATCCTGGCATGTATTACTCTCAAACACAGTGAACTGATAAAACTTTGATCTAATTTTCTCTTTGAAGGGGCATTGATGGGGTGTGGGGAAGACTGTTAACTGCATGTGGCCTTCCGCTGGAAGCACGGTGGAGCACAAAGGCAAGGCACATTCAGCTTCACAAGAGCTCTCAGATTGGGCACAAGACAACTATTGAGAGAACAAACTGTTCCAATCCCACTGTGCTGCAAGGGGAGGAAAGACAGAAGTGGTTTCCATGACCACAGGCAGCTTGGTGGTCATCTCTGGAAGGGATGCTATTTGCATTTGCACCCAGTGCGCACACACTTGTCTGTTTCTGGGAGTTCCAAGCAATATTTGCAATACAGATCAAGTAATACATGTGCCAGAGGATGATGAGGTGCATACATGCCAGTTGCATCAAACATATGGGTAATTAGTCTGTGTGAAGCTTATGAACTCTGATACTGGGAGCTTGAATATTAGTAGAAACTTCAAGCTTTGTTTTAATGAGAAGCTCTGAAACCTTCTCTGTTAGTTTGGTTTTGGGTTTCTCTGTATCTAAGTTGAACTAAAATTCACAGAGGGTGGCAATGATAACAAAAAAAGGCCCATTCAATTTTCATGGTGTCCTCTCAAATGGAGCACTAAAGCAAAGCAAGAAAGAAAAAGAGCACCAGAATGTGTGGGGCATCAATGGGGACATACTGCAGAGATGACCAGTTATTACAAAAGCAAGAGTATTTCCCTGGACATTTGGAGAGGAAGGCTTTCTGTGAAAACAGAAAGGCTACACAACTTCTGTGATGGGCACAGGGTCACAGTACTCTTGGATGCCAGCAGGGAAAGGTAGTAGAGCATGTGTTATTTTGCAGTATCTAATGAATTATACAGCAGTGCTGGTAAAGAGAAAGAGTTTCTGGGATTTTTGAATGTTTAGAGTTCTGTATAACTTTGCTTTAAGTGACAAAGGCCCCTGAGGGAGGGGGTCTGCAAACTTCCCCTACCTTCAAAGCCAGAGCCCTGGTAAAAGGTGGGCTTTGGCTTTGGAGCAGTGAGGATTGGCTGCAGGGCTTGCAGCAATCAAAGCACAAGACCGAGTTTCTGTGGAAAGAACAGAAAGGACACCACACAGGGCAAGCGCAGGGCAAATAAATGAGGCAAATAGCCTATGCAGGCCAAAAGATGCCTGGACACAGCTGCAGCAGTCTGGCAGGGAACCACTTAGAAACTATATCAAGGCTATACAACAGAGATGAAAGTGCAGATACCAGCTTGTAAATACAGATGGGCTGCTTAGCTTTTTACAGATGTGGGCCTTACATTTGCAGCTGAGCCCTGACACCTGCTAATGAGAAAGACTATCTGAGAGACTGAATATATTGAATTTATGGTAGTGATCCCTAGGCAGTATGTGGTTTCCAGACATTTAAAAAGAAAGAGCTATCCCTGTTAACAATTCTTTAGTAACCCCTTGCTTTTAGAATATTCCCCAAACAAACACAGGAGCAGAAACAACTTCTTTCTCTTAGGCTAACTTTCCCTTTCCCAGTTACTTTGGCCAAGTATGTGGGGATAGCCAAGATTTAGACCTGCATCTGAATTGGTCTCTAGATCCAAAATTCAGTGACTAGATGCCAAATTTGAACACTCTCAGTTCTACCTAGGAGCCTTTGCTAATAATTTCTGGACATGAACTTTTTAAAGTTTTGAGCCAGCTATGGAGAAACACAAGATTTCAGGCAGAATTTAAGCTCTCTATATCTGCTCAATGTATCCAGCCAGGCTGGCTAGATGTGACAGCCATATCTTATTCTGAAAGGCATAAGTGCAGTTTTGCCCAGCTTGAATGACAAAAAGTAGTAGACTTTGCATACAAGACATTATCATGTGGGGGAAGACATCTGGGTTATATAAAAAAAAGATTTATTTTCCCATTCCTTGCACAATGTATATGACATTTATTTTTGCTTTCCAAAGATTACAGGAAAAGAGATACAGGATATCTCAAGAGAGAGAAACTAAAACTTGCAAAGCAGGTTTTTGTAGCCCAGAAGGACATGCTTACTAAGTCTGACTCCATGATCCCAGAATCATGTTCTTCTGTGTACAATCTGTCCTGTGCCCCATTAAGTCAAAAGCTGAGACCTGCTGGTAAAAAAAAAGCCATCAGCTCCTGCAAAATGCTGCTCTGCCAGTTCAGCCTGGAGATCTCACTGCTCTTTCTCCAAGCAATGCTGAAATTTACAGTTTTCCCTGCATACAATGACTGCCATTCTCTGCTTTACTGAAATAACTTCCTCCAGCAAATGCCAAAGAGTGTGTTATTAGACCAGTAACTCACTCCTGAACACAGTGATCCAGGTATGGCAATCCCCCAGCACACGCAGAACAAAAAAAGAGCAGCACTAAAACTCAAAAATTACTCCTCCCCTCATTCCTTTCCAAATTGTGTGAATGCCAGATCCAAACCAAGGCCAGTGACAGAGGACATGGAGGAAGTATCCTTTGCTATGTTATCTGAAAGGAAAAAAACTTGGCAAGGCATGGCAAGGCTACTAATTCACAGAGGAAGCTGATGCAGTTAAAAACACACATTGCAGCAGGACAGATGGTGGGTTTATGCAGTGTCCTGCACTGAGGAGAGAGATTCACGATGCAGCAGAGATTCTTCAGTGGGCTCTGGCTGACTTAGCCCCAGCAGAACTCTGGTTTCAAGGAAATCTATTTCACCATCATTGACAGCATGTGGCTGCCACCTCCCCTCTCTCCCTAGATGATACTGGCTCCACTAGCAGGCACAGGAGAAATGTTTTGTTCTTCATCTTATCTCAGTGTCTCTCATTAGGACCAGGTAATTCCCCTTAAGTAATTCCTCTCCACTTTGTATGTGTGTGTATTGTTTCTGTGTCCATGAGTGGTGTGTGCACCTGTGTATGAACCTACTGTGGGTGACCTGTATACGCACACACACACACACACATACACACACATAAAATGTTTATAGGAAGTTAACTCTCTTATTCAGCTAGATTAAACGTGCAAACCCTAAGCAGCAAGATATCTCTGTTCTCTTGCTGCACAGAGACTGACAACTAGAGGATAGGTGGGATGTGAAATCATATCACCACAGCATTTTGAAGAGGCAGAAGAGATTACAGGCCACTAGGCTTAAATATTTTCTCTAGGGCTCCAAAACATCACTATGGCCTCCTTTTTGATTCTAGGGAAAAAAATCTATTACAAATTGTTAACAATGTAAAGGTACCATCATCTCCTGTACTTGAACTGTGGAGGATTCTTCCTAACACGTCCCTGGTCCCCATCCATAAATACAGCACTCTTACCCTTGCTCCCTGCTGGCCAGCATGAGGGCATTTCACCTTGCTCGTAGGAGCTCATTAAGATGCAAAATATGACAAGCTGGTAGAAAAGAGAAATACACACATATTTCATTACTGAAAGGGAAACAAAAAGAGGCCTGCAGCAAAGCAGGATAATAAATAGATTATAAATACTTCTGTCTAGTGTTAGTGCTCCCTTTTATGCCAACAAAAGTTTCTCAGAATTAGGTAGGAGGTAAGGAGTAAAGGAAAAGCAATGTGTACACTCTGTGAAAGGACCAAAACTCCAGCATGGTGATCAAACCACTCAGGCAACTCTGTCGACATAGCAGAAAAACAAGGGGAAAGAAAAAAATGGGGAGGGAGAGGAGGGGGAAAATCAGGACTAATGTCAGCTTCAGAGCAGAACAGCATGAAAAAGAGATGAGAAACATCAGAGGAGAGAAATTATTAGCTGAGGAATAAATGTATTAAAAGAGCAAATTTACAGTCTAAGTGGTCACACATGTCTCCTGTGGGCTTGACAGCAGAGTAAACCTGTCATGGATACAGACTAGTTCTACGGCAAGGCAATCTGTGGGAAAAAGCTTTGCTAATCCATTCAGGTGGTGCCCTGCATGATCTCTAGGATGCTCTCCCCAGCACCACCCCCTCACAAAGTACAGCAGAGGTCAATGAGGACCCTGCTCGCCCTGCAGGGGCAATAACACAGGGAAAGCTACCAGGAGAGACACAAGGAGCATGTGTGTGCTGCCTTGCTTGACAAGCAGGACTACATGTCCATCAGCTCTGAGTCATGTGTCTGTGACAGCTGGATGCAGCCGTCTGAATTCACAAAGTGCCATCCAATTTCCCTCCAAAATCTTTCCTCTTCTCGTTGGTGTGTTTCATTGCTGCTGCTCCTAACAACTGTGTGCCAAACACTTAGAATTATGTGCCCACTTGCAGCCACTGCAACACAATTTATTCAGCTCACCAGTAATCCTGAAGCTGGCCTAGCTTGTAGTCTGATTTGCACAAAGCCCAGGACATATAGTTCCCAGTAAATTCTTAATCCACAAACCAGTTTCAAACCCAGCAGGATAACTAATCAGAGCTCCCACCAGTCCTCCCTTGCCTCCTCCGCAGAAACCTTGGAGTCAGCTGATACCCCCAAGTTAGTTTCAGTCTGGGCTATTTCCTTCCTGAACACAGTGCATCAGTGTGCTTGCCAAAAGCTGGCACCTCAGGCATGGTAACCAATTCTCTGTGCTATCTGCAGAGGTTTGGTCATGGGATAATGAGAACTTGAATTCAAAACCCACTGAAACTATTATTGCTATAAAGAGGGAAGGAGGGAGAGCTCGTGAGAAGAAGACAGACACAGAGGTCTATTTCTGACTGCAGGTGCATAACAGGGAAGCAGTCTTAAATACTCTGACATCTGAGAAGGGAATACTGTCCCTCTCTAACTGCTAAGCCACTAGGGACATGCTACTTGAGCTTTGCCATTTCCACTTAAAAACGAGGACTACCTCTAGTGCTTGAAGCATGAATCACATGCAGCTGTTCGATGACCCACAATAGGAGAAATGAAAAAGCACTCAATGTAGTTGCATTAATTGCACATGTACATCATAGTGTGCATACTTACTAGCATGGGGAACTCACTGTTGCCTGGGAGAAGTAGAACAAAGATTGAAACTCTTTGCTTTCTGTGCTATTCTCATATTACAATTTTCAAGACATGAATTAAAAAAACCAAACTTGTAGAAGTGACTGTTGGTGTGATAAAAGAACAAGGAAAATTAGTCTTATTCTTCCCAAACTTTCCCTATCAGATCTCTGCATGCTAACAGGGATTTAAAATTCTCTATCCTGACAAACCAGTAGCACAACCAGCTCCTACCCTGCAGTACTGTCACAGCTTGCTTGTCCCAAACTCATATCAGAGGGTACAATGATGATGGCACAATGTTTTTATGAGTATATGTATTCTCATTTTGGGTATGAAGACAAATCTCTGTATCACCTCATATTGGATCCACATTTATGTGACAGATTTCTCTCATGATGCAGGACTGCAAAGGGAAAGGGGCAGGAAGTTCAAAATGCATACATACAGTTGGCAGCACAGGGGACACAGGTGGGAGGAGCAGGGGACAGGCTGAGAATACACTACATGTTTTTATCTCTCCCTGAATCCAGCAGCCTACTAAATCCTGAGAGAGCACCACATGGCCTTGAAACTTTGCAGGGAGCTGCAGTTCATCCCCAGCTGTGCCCATGTTGCTGTGATAAAGTAGTTGCTGCTGGCCAGGAGACAACTTTCTACTGACTTGCCCATCAGGCATCACCTCTCTTGCTGAGCTCACTGGGAGTCATGATGCAGAAGGTGTCACCAGAAGCAAGGATGGGGCCAACCAGCTGATAGGTTGATCTGCATTCTCCAGCAAAGAAACATCGCCTAAATCAGTAGGTGATTGCAGAAACTCAGCAGTAGTGGCAGCACTTGCTGAGATCATTAGAGCTCTCTGAATAGAGCTGTTTTCTCCAAAAAGTTAGAGCATAGTTATCTCTGCAATAAAAAACTGCATGGTGACATACCACCTCCTTTCAGGTTCAGTCTTGCCAATAGGCAGCAGTCTCACAAATAAAAAAGTCTCACAAATAAAAAAGTGTGAAATCCTTAACTCTCTGCATGTGCATGCACAGAATTTGTGCTCCATTGCCCCCTAAGGGGCACTTCACAGAGTAGGCTGAACTGTGTCCTGGCAGTAGAAGCAGAGAAATCCAAGCTCATTCACTTTTACCAGAGGAATTTCAGTGAATGATTATTTAAGAATGTGGTAATATTGAGGAACCAACAGAGAACAGTCTATAATTCGCTAGGCACTGTCAAAGCACTGATCGAGAAACAGCTCCTATTTAAGTGCTCACACTTTAGTAGCTAGACCTGACACACTGCATCACCTGATGCAGTGAGTTACAGGCATCATATATTTTAGGTACTTGTGTTTTCTTGTCTTGTTTCTCTGATATCTCAGTGCCTTGTGGAAGAGTATTTGCATTCTTAATGCTCCTTTAAGGCAGATGCCATTGCTGTATTTCAGTGGTGAACTTGGGCAGTAGGGGACTAAATGACCTGTCCCACATTCCACAGGCTGTATCTGACAGCAGAAAATTGAACCTTCATCTCTCAGATGCCAGACAGCCTCCTAATTTGCCACCCCTTTGTTCTTGTACCTCTCGTCTAGTTTATACATAACAATCAGGCAGCTAATATTCTTTGCGAAAAGTGGGAGCTTTTCTCCTGCTATTTCCATTCTTCCCAGTGCATATAGTATTTACCTTCAAGATCCAAGCCCCACTGAACACACATACTCCTCTGACACCTGGACAATGTTGGAGGACTGCTCTGATGCCTTTACTTTCTCTTGTTGTCCAGATGATGAAAATGTGAAAACAGAGAAATAAAAATGCACTTAAGCAATAACCCTTATAGTAATCTTAGGAGAAGACGAGGTCCTGCAAAGCAAATGCTTACTTCAGGGCTGCTCAATAAAGCTGAGGGAACTGCTTCTTGTATTTCTAGTCACTTTGAACATACGCCCCTATGCTTTTCTTCTGCCTTCTGCTCACCACACGGGCTGAGCCTCTGCTGAATGCTATGTGCTGCTTCCTGGGCTGGTGGACTCTGTAAAGGTGGGTTGGCATTTTTTGTTCCTAGGTTTGACCACTCACCTCATATGAGAAGAAAAAAGTCCTTGGTCCACAAGAGGAGACTGTCCAGTGCACATCCCACAAGAAGGTGAGACACCAGAAAGGCCAGAACAAGCCCACATAACTCTTTTTAAGCAACCACCATCTTTCATAAAAGGCATTAGAGCTCAGCTTTCCCTCATGAATCACAGAAGAGTGAGGGGGAGTTATGCCGTCAACCTCAATTCTCAGTGAAATGGATGTACCTAGGCAGCTCAAGCCCTCTTCACATCTTTAATAAAGCCATTTCTATCTACCTGCCTGAATACAAGTCTCTTTGGTCAAAGGTCCCAGCTGATGCCATTGGTTTTGTTTTCAATACACACCTCACACTTAGGCTGCTTTGTGTTCCTTTGCACTGTGCAATAGAACAGTTCTTGATGAACAGCAGCCTCCAGAACGATGGCCCCCTCCCTCCCTGTTGCTAAAACTCAGAGATGGAAAAACACCCCAAAAGTCACTGGGATTGATGAGCTGTTAGCAGCACCCACATCTTTTCTCAATGTTACCTTCATCTCATGCAGGACCAAGCTGCAGTGGGTGGATACCCACTTACCTGTGGGAGTCGGCCTGGCTGGGATACAGAGTCAGCCAGATTTCACCAGGAGAGAGCCAAGCATTGAGTTCAAGCCCTGGGAGACATTTGTTGGCCTGGGGCAAACCTAACTGTTCTTCCCACAGTCCTTAGTGTTATGTTAATTGGTTTAAGTTCTGTTCCCCTGTTAGTTACTCATTCTCCATATATGGTCATAGTTCTAGAAAATTCTGCCCCCGAGGGTATATATTGTCATGCCCTGCCCTTGTTTCAGGTCCTCGGGGTTTGTCCCATACAGCAGTCGGTTTCTGGGCATCATCCCTGTTTTATTTTCCATTAAAGTTATTTTGTTTTCGGCCAACTCCATTGTTCCCGCCCCTTTATTTTCGCCACTCAAACCTTCAATACTCCAAACCCAAAAGTTTTGTTGTGGCCACCCTCACCGCAATACTTACCTACATTTGCCGTAGTTCCCATAAGTATAGGCATTTTTAGATTAGTTCCTGGGCTCTGAGGAGAAACACAGGATTTGTACAGTCTCTGTGTTCCTGCACAGTTATCAAATTTACGTTCCATGCCTGCATCACTCACCCTACTTCCACACAGCTGCCCAGTCCCACACCCTCATATACCACCACATGCACATATCCTCTCACAAATTCAGGTTTGCTGTCATGTTGCCATAAACACATTTTGCTTTCTGGCTCTTCCTAAATGAATGTGTCTCCTCCACTTCATTTGCACAGGTCCTCAGAAGGCACACTAATGCCATCATGCTAGCTGAAGACTGAAGCTCACCCTTGAGCCTGAACACTTCATTTACCATCCTCACCTTCAGGTGCCTTACAGTATTGCTCAGGCTTGGTCTGTGTTGTGCTACTACTGAGAGAGAAGGAATCAGTCTTGGTTGAGAGAAGAGAGATGGTTCAAACCTAAACCCTGTCCAGACAGACAGAGATAGCTGATGGCCATGTCTGAGCTCATGCTGAGGCACAGAGCACAAAGACAAGGACTGATGAAGTGAAAATGTCTTGCTTGCACATCTCTTGCACACTGTTATATCTCCTCTGCTAATAAATATTAATTTACTGAGGCTCCTGCTGAATGTCACTTGTCTTTAAATGTCTCTTGACAATACTCAGTCTTCCATCTCTCATGGTTAGATAGGAGTGATGAACAAGGAGACACAGTAATCTCTGTTCCAGTCCTACAGTGTACTGCAACAGGGAAACAGATGGTTTAATATATTCTCTATCTTCCTCTTTTCAACAAATCCTGATACTTGCAGAAGTGCTAATCGCCCAGAACCCTAGGGGGTAAATTTTTGCCCCGCCCATGTAGAGAGTTCCCATCCCGTATTTTTCACTATTCTCACACTGTTCATCCTGATTCCCTCCCCTGAAAAGACCAATTTCAGAGAGTAAGGAGAAGAATAAGCTTCTGCTGCCATTTCTCTGTTTGGTTTTTCCAATGAACCAGTCAGAAAGTACAAGTCCCCTTGCACAGGTCCACCCTGACTAACCATAAACAGAAAGAGGCAGACTCCTCTAATTGTCACCAGTTCTTCCCACGTGATGCTGCTGTACAACATGCAGTCTGTCACAGCAAATGGCACATGCTGACACAGCTCTTCCCAGCCAAACCCACGGACCACAGTGACAACAAAATTACGGAACAGCCTGGTCACTAAATTACCCAGCAGCTATGAGACAAGCCTTCTGAATTGCCTTGTTATTATTTCCCTAATACAGTCTGCTATAGCATCTGGCAGTGTGGTGTGTTTCAGGGCTAAGCATGCAATAAAACGGTGTGACTAGATAGTTAACTGTCTTGTGATAACAAGGTAGGGATTTGTAACCAGCTAGAAAAGTAGAGCTTCTATCTAACAGAACACAATCCAGCCAGGAGTGCTCAGGCTGAAACACACATGATTACCCCCTTTAATGGAAAATCCCCATGTGAGATTTCAATGGTGGGCGAGAAGGGAGGCATAAGGATTAGGGCTGTTTTTGTTTTTCTCTTTTCTTTTTCAATATTAATTCCCTCATACTGGCTGGTCAGCAGACAGCAGTGATTACCTCTGTCAGGGAGAATGGGGAGGGCAGCTTACTGTGGTTAGCTCTCCAGGGAGAATTGAAGGGGCCTGTGCAGTTCAAAGCTGAACTCCTGGAGACAACAGCTGTTAGGGAGCCTCCTACTAGATTCCTATGGTTGTGACAGCATCACACATTTCTCTTCTGGGGACTGGGCACATGGGGATTGACAACAGAAAAAAGCCTACCCAGCCCCAGCTGCCTTCTCTACCCTGATCTATAGAGACCCCTCCCAAGGGTGAAGTGGTGACACTCAGAGAAGAGCACAAGTCCCGTATTTGAAAGTGGAAGTCCTGAGCTCAGGGTAAGAAAAGAAGGTGTGATCAGTCTCACATAAATTAACTCCACAAAACTCTTTCAGATTCTAATTAACTGGCAGCCTGAAGGACCAAGTAACCATCATGTAGTTACAGGAAAGTTGCCATGTAATTTGCTGTGTAGGTGGATACTTGGGATACTTGTCACGTAATTACTATGTGGGTGAAGGGGAGTGTACAAACGTTTACCATGGGTGAGTTAGGACTTTTACAGAATGGAAGTAGGGGGCAAGCTGACTTCTCGTGTCCCTTCTCCACCTGCCAGGAGGAAATAACCATGTCCCCACAAACATCCCATTCATGACTCTTATTATGGGACATAGCTGGAGAATGAGTTGCTTTTTCGCTACTGTCTGTGCAAACAAACCAAAAAAATGGTCGTTCCTACCCTGAGGAACAGCTCACACTTGATAGGTCAGGCTGTCTCACAGACAGATTTCCCTAAGGGCCAGATTCTCCACAGATGGGCCCCAACACACTGTGGTATGAGACTGAATGAGACATAAGACCTTTTCACTCGTAACCATCTCCAATCACAGCTTAGTACTCTTGCCTGGTATTTATCTCCTAACAGCTGTGGAATTTGGTTTTCACATTTTATTGAAGCAGCCCTTTGATTTCTGTCCCAGTCCCTTTCCCTGGCACTGTTAACCAAACAGGTAGGCAAAGATCATGCAGTCATTTGCAGTTATTCCATATGCAGCTCTGGGACAGCTCTGACCTTTTTCTGTTTGTGTACAGCCTGTTTGCATGTGTCCAGCAAAATGCATTCCCTTGCACCTCATACACACACATACACTATAGTTTTAACTTTGTTCTCCTTCTGCATCACCCTACAATGACTTGTGAAACTGAACGCATCCTTTGTATCAGAAGGGGTTTTGTAAACCTTGGTTGGCTGGACATGCAGGGAAGCTCTTAAATGGAAATGGTCTTACACTTAAATGGAAATTGGTTTGAATCTTCTTCAAATCCAGCCATTTTCTTCAGCTCACATGTTCAGAACTCTCAGACCCTGTTACATCTGTGATAAGCCAGGTTCCAGTCTTAGACACCCTGCTCCCTTAACATCGGGGTACCTTGGTGTTTTTGTCTACTCCAAGCAGCCCTATTTCACATCCTTCCAAGAAGAGAGATGCTCATGACAGATCTCCACAGCAGATCTACCATGGGAGAGCTCAAAATAAGTAGTGGGCAGATCACTCATTATGAACAATTTGTTGCAGATTCTGTCTTTTTTTTTCCCCTGCTGATAGGTGGTCTCTAAACAAACTTTTATGCATTTATTATTGTTTATTATTTATTTATGCAAAATTGTTCAATGAATATTTTACATGGGCAAATTTCAGTCTGGGTGTTTGTAATGAGCTTTCATTCAATTAGAGAAACCTGAATATTCATAATGTCTAACTGGCTATCTCAGTCACATGGTATTTTTTTCTGTGCCCTTACTAGAAGACTTAAATTTTATTAACTACTTCCATCCCAAGGAAATTTCTTCTCTGGACTGAAAGGATGAGAGTGATTGGTCTGAAGGTGTCTTTCTGAAACACAGGTTGTTGCAAAAGAGACAAGTCTGAGGCTATGTCTCTGTGGCATAAAGCAGAGCTTTGCCAAGATCTGCAAGCCAGTTTTCATAATAGAAGCAGTGTCTTCATAGCAAAACACCCCAGTTATGCTCATGGAGGCTTTTTCCTCTCTGGGGTTAAGTAGCCAAGCAATACACTAGCCTAGCAGACAGTTAGGTTGTTTTAGTCTTGGCTGCATGTCTTTGCATATCACTCCTACTTACTTGTAGATATACTAAGGCTAAATTTGGTCATGTTTGATGCAGGAAGCTCCACTTCAGTTAGTCCACACTCCAAACGCTTCATCTAATTATCATCCTGATTATCACCCCCTTCTATTGTGGAAACATCAGATAAACTGCTTCCTAATCCTGGCTATCTCTCCATTGACTGTAAAGAGCCCACAGCCAATATGGCTACAGGTATTTGTGCTGTAAGTTGCAGATATTTAGTAATAGGCAATTTCCCTCATTCTGAAGTAGAGGTGGACATTATCAAGCTGCCTGGTGCTCAGGAGTAGGCATAGTAGAAGGAAACATATTTGAACTGCAAAGAGCATGGCAAAGTCTCAAACCAGCATCTCATTCACTTTGTGATGTGCCCAGAGTATCAGAACATGTCAAGAAGGAAGGAAAAGGGCAGAGGGGCAGAACTAGGAGAATTTGTGGCATTACCCTATATATGATTTGGTCATTTCAGCCTTTTCTTATGCACCTCTGTCCATCTGGAATGGTCACATCAGAGAAAAAGGAACTAAATCCCAGACCCTAAATCTATTTCTACCCTCTGGTTCCTGCTGCATGACAGGATGGATGTGCATGCCACTGCCACAAGGCACACACAGGCACCTGGAGAGGAGTACATGACAGGAAAAGCCTTAAAGTCTGTGGTGCCATTTGGATCTGTTGCTCTTTTCTGAAAGCAAGCTCCAATTCTACTGTTCTAATTCTTTAGTGTGGGGCTAGGAATCAAACTCATTTTGGTTGAACATGCAATTGAATGCAGGGACACAGACAATAAAATACTCCAGCACTCTTTCCTCAGTTAAAGAAATTACATTATATTAATGCAAGGTAGCTTGGGTTGACTTTACCTGCATTAAAGCCAGGAAATTTAAAAAATTATGGTTCCCACAGCAACCTTAACTCACCCATGTTACACATATCTAATAAGGCAGAGTGAACAGCATACACATGAATATAAAATACTACTCAAGCAAATCTCAGCCATCAAATTCCATTAATATTGATTTGTTTCTTTTAATAATAGATTGTCCCATCATTGCTTTCAAGAGAGCTTTTTATGAAACTATTTTTTTAAGTTAAGATTAAAAAAAGAAAAACCCAGCATATTTTATTCATGTTTGATATTTAAAAGAGGCGACATTGTTTCTCCATATGAGGAAACTGACAAATAGGTAGAATTCAGTCCTCGTTTTTACTGTATTACAGTAATTTCAGCTATGGAGTTTTTAATTAAGAATTTCAAGCCTAAGTCTGATGACAGCCAGAAGAGACATGATCAAATTTATTGAAAAAGATATGAGATATTAATATCCTCTTTCACAGCCTAAGTTTCCTTTATTTCTATCACTGAGCTGAATCCAGTTCTGGGGATAAGTCACCTCATTGATGGGTACCAGACTAGGACACAGTTCATTCAGGGCTATACTAGACTCCTACCCAAATTAGCAGGATCATTAAAAACAAAACAAAACAATGCAAAACATAAAATCAAATGCAAAGGGAACACAGGATCCTGATCCAACATCTGATTCAATAAAGGGATAACTGGTGTTAGTGCATGCTGCTCAAGATGTTGCATGTGTGTTGAAAGTATCTTTTTGGTACAGACACATGAAGATCAGCTACTTGATGTCCTGAAAGGCACAAGTGAAATGAATAGCAAAGCTATGTGGGGATTCTAACCCTAAATAACTGGAGATGTTGTGATAAAGCCTGAGAACACTGATGATGCTATAAATTATCACCTTTCACAACGTGTCTTACAGGAGGTCTAAACTGAAAAGAAATGAAAAGAAATTGTGGCCAGAGATTAGGACTCAGCAAACAGACATGGACAACCGGGATTGCTCTGGTGGTGCTGCACAGCTGCTTGGGCACTGTGTGGCAGGAGAGCCATGGGGGCTGCAGGGGAACCCTGACTGAGCGGTGCAAAGCCAGCCAGTTTGTACAGCACACGGGAAACCCTGGCAGTTCTTCCTAAAGTAGATGGCACCTGGTGACCACCAATTTTAGCATCTCTCTGGCCAAGAACCATAGTGCTCACAACCCTGTGGTCAGATCTCACTGCACTCCATAGCAGCACTCTGAAGTCACTGCAGCTTTGGTCTTAAAAGACACCCTCAGGCACAAAGAAAAATGAATGAGCACCAGCAATTCCGCTAGTTCTTTGAGAGTCATTCAGTCAAGGGAAAAATATAACGTCCTTTTTCTTAGACCCTGACACCTGACTCAGAAATGAATCATCAGGAAAGAAAAAAAAAAACAAACAAGCCAAACAGCATCCTAGACTGTGTGCCTCATTTTGTTTTGGTTTTTAAAATAAATGAACCCCCCAATTTGATTCCAAAGTCCGTGTAAAACCATCTCCCTCAGCCTCTTGTTTAAAGTTTGCAGCTCCTCGTTTAAATTGACTTGCTAAATGTTCGAGCAATGCCTGGTTGGAGCACTATCTGGTCCATCGGAGGAGCCTGGCTGCTCACGTGGCAGCTCTCATTAGCGACAGGCAGGGACTCAGCTGCGCCGTCTTTGATAATCCCGGCTCCACTCTCACAAGTACGCCGCAAAGCAATTAAAACAGCAAAGGGCCCTTTTCCCCCCCTACCATCCTTCTTCTTCCTCCTCCAAAGCTGAATAAAAATGATTTGATAAATCATTCTTTTCAGAACTAAACATTCAGGCGAAGGAAGGGGGAGGAGGGAAAATCCACACAGGGGAGGCAAGTCGCTCCTGAGGACCTGTTATTATACGGGCTAATGCCCGTATCCGCAGCTCGGCGGCAATCAGGACAAGTCCTAGGATGCGGGGTGGGGCAGTGGCACAGCGATGCTCACCGCCATCCATCTCCCGCTGCTCCCAGACCTCTGGATGTGCTCCGTACCCGCACATTTGTGTGCAGAATGGATGGAAGTCGGGCAGGTGTTTAGGACAGTGTCAGCCCGGTGGTGTTATACTGCCTGCCTTTAGGCACTGCTCAATTCCCTCAGCATCGTCTGAATTCGTCTGACTTAAACTAGGGAAGAAAACCCTCAGGAGGCTGATACAAAACACAGTTTGGAGGCACCCAGCTATGCTACCACTGCCACCAGGGCAGGAACCAGAATTGTATGTTTGAAAGAGTTCTGGGGTTTTGCTGCCTGTCTGCAGTGTACCACCAGTGCACCGTGCTTTTCTGGGACTCACACACACTGAAAGAACCCTCCTGATTACAGAGAAGTAGAAATGATGGGAAAGCCTGGGTACCAGCTAGATTAGATTAAGTGATGCACTGAACTGAAGTGCCTACTGATTAATGTGGAACTAACACAAGACCTCCTGCAGGAAGCAGAAACAAAGATGGGACTCAGGGACTCAGGAAGAGAGGAAGGGTTGGCATGGCAATAACACAGCTCGCAGTCAGAGACCTGCTTCTGCAAACTGGGCTTGGCATTCACAGAAGGGAGCACCTGATGGCCAGCGATTGAATGGGAAGGCTTAATTGAGACTGCACTATCCAAGAACAGACATGCTAAAACATTAGCCCGTACTTAGGCTCTGCGTATGTTTTTCAAATGTATCTGTAAAATGACTTTTATTAAATGGGATTCTGACAAGCGCTTGAATTTACAATCTGCTCAGCAATCAAGTACCATCATGGGGATTGGCCTACCACCTCTGAAACTCTGTGTCTCTCCTTACTTAGTCTGTGATCATGATCTGGTTCGTGAGCCAGGCTTTCCAGCCCTCTTTGTGGGAATTATATGCCATTTCCCACGGCTTGAGCAAATGCAGTTTGTAGTGAGAAGACAGATGCAAAGAAAAATGGCAATTTGGAAAAAACACTCAACAAAAACAAACCAACACTAACAAAAGTACTGCACACAAAGTTTTCCAATCAGCAGCATATACCCACTACAATCCAAAATAAAACAACTGTAAAGCTGCAAAATCCTGCCTCTTTTCCCCTGTGTCATAAAACCACCTGAGTCACACCAGGATGCACTCTGAGTAAAGAAGGGTTAACATACAAAATGTTGTATGCAATGTCTTCAGAGAAGAATGCTCTCTTTTGCTGTCACCTGCAGAAATGCTAACGGTTCATCCATTTAGGTGACATCTCTGACTTAGAAAAGCAGTTTCAGAAGAGGGGAAGTATATCAGAACATCTGGGAGGTTAAAAGGGAGAGAAGCTGGGAACTGGGAGTTTCCTGGCAGCCTCAGGTGGATGCTAGGCAATGATGCATGATAAAGAGGCATGGAGAGAGAGGCAGAGGGTGTAGAGGACACAGCACAGTTTCCAAGTGATCATCCATCACCAGTGGCTCTGCCTTCTCATTTTTGTGCCAACAGGTGATGGAGCCTCATCCATAAAACATTTCCTGGGTATCACTAACTGGAAGACACATTGGAGGGTTACATTCACTCTGCATAAGAAATAACTTCCCATATGAAGGAGAGAGCTTCCACTTTCAAACTTCCCATGTTTTCCTCCTCCCCACCTGTCCCTGCATGCTGCACCCAAGAAATCATCTGTCTCCACTTACTTCTCCTCTCCTCAGCAACTGCTTGCTTCTGTGATCCATACCACAGACTCCTTTCCATAGTTACCTTTCATGTAAGTATTTTGTGTATTTTATGTGTTTGTTGTTTTTGTGGTTGTTTGTTTTTTTTTTTTAATGCAGGCTACCCCACATACATAGACCTATGGAGTCTTTTCATAACCACAAGAGGAAAATCAGTTTCCAGCATATCCAACAGCCCCTCCAGCTCTTGGCTCCCCTCAGCTCATCACTCCCTTCTCACATGCTCCTGAAACCATTCCTAATTCATACCCCGTACGTTTCAACATTTCAACAAAAAGCTCCCAAATGTGCACACTCAGTAAAACACAACAAAAGCATAACATCGTTGTTTAGCCTAGGTGACAGGACCCTAATGACTACAAGAGTCAGGATTATAGGATCTCTTATGCTTCTGCTCCCAAAATAATTAAAACAGAAATATGTAGGAAGGGGGGGGAAAAAATGTTATAGCAGGCATAGCCACTAACGAAATGATTTTCGTTTAAATTTACAAACAAAAAAATGGCTGGATGATTCCTTAAGTACTTTGGATTTGGGATCTGAAACATGATTCAAGTTACACCTGGTGGAATCAGCAGGTTCTCCTGTAATATTCTGGAACTGAATTATTGTTTTGACAAAGTTCTGCATGCATCAGCAATGTCGGCAGCCTCCACAAACAGGAATTAAGTCCTTAAGTAGCAGGGAGAGCAGAGGGGCTGCTCCCATGGAAGAGGGTGGGGCACTGCAAAGATGCTGTGGGGAGCCCGAATTTGGGAGGGCTGGGAGGATGGTGAGGATAGAAAGGGGAGGGAGGGGCACTGGGTGTTATGAATTATGTGCAGCAGTTGTTTGTGGCCAGCTCCCTCATGACATATTTTTCACTAGAACTAGAATTCAACCATTCTTAATACCAACTCCTGTGCCATTTATTGCCTGACTTACCAAACCTAGTTCACTTCTGCAATTGCATTCCTACATCAGCAAATTGATGGTTCTGACTGCCAACCACAGCTGTCAGCCATCCAAGTGTTTCTAGAAATGTATTGCACTTGATGTTACGATGTTTACTTGTCTCCTGAATGAGATGTGGAGTATCTGGATAGTAGATGAATATCACCTGTAATTAAATGCTTCTAAGAGATAAAGTGGCTACAGAATTAGGGTGAGTGTATGTCTTGAAGATGGATATATGCTCTCTGAGCACTCTGCCTGTGTTTTGGAGGATTAAACATCATAGAACTACGGGAAGCTAAGAATGCAAAAGGAAAGGACGATGCAAGAGAAAAAAAAACAGAGGAAAAAGAAGACCTAGAGACAGCAAAGAATGACAGTGAGACAGAGAAGGCTACTTAAAGAAAGAAAGGCAGGGCAGGTGGAATCACTGAACGAAGAAATAGGAGAAGGAAAGAAAATCTCTTTAGAGAGCCACTGAACACAGTACCCCACCTTCAATCGTCTCCTGAGGAACAAATGCTGACCCTACTTCTTTCCTGGCTTGTCAGGGACTGTTTGGCTGAATAAGTCCAGCCCAGCAGCCCTCTCTCGCTCTCTCGGCATTAATATATTCATTTCATTATTCAATTATTTAAAACATTTCTTACATTCCGTCTATTTCACACAGATGGAGGTGGGGTGAGCTGCTCCCTCTCTCTTTAAAGCCTGTGCTGCAGGAGCCTCGAGGAATGTAGGGCACAAAGCACTCCTCAGCCCTCCCTCCTCCACCAGCTCCACCCTGGCTCCAGCACCAGATGCTCCCTTCCGTGCACCTCAGATATCTCCTTTAAAAGGACACGTGTGAGTGACCACTGCCACTGCAGTGTCCCCTGCATGGCACAGGGTGCTCTGTTGTCACTGCGAGCCTCACAGGCTGACAGAGAGAAGCAGAGGGACTGGAAGCTGCTCTCCTGTCAAACTCTGCTTGCCCATGCAGACAAGCTGCTGCCTCACGATGTGTAAAATGTAAGGCTGCAGGTTACAGAGAAACTCTTCCTCTCCATTTGTCTATCAGCTTTTGAAGGGCTAATTAGCTTGTTAGTCATGATGTCTCTCTCAGGCTTCCAAACTACCATAAATCTCCTCCTTTCTTCCAGGGGAGCATTAACTTGGATTCTTGGACGGGAGACCTCCAAAGACAACTTAAGGTGCTGAAGGCAGCAGTGTTCATGAGTGAGAGGCTGTCATTCCTCCTACAACATCATTAGCCACCATGTCCCAAAATGATGCTGAGAGGGGCCATCTGTAAAGCAGAGTCCTTGACCATTTGCAATTACAATAGAATCAATAGGTTTTACACAGCACTGCCCCACAAAGAATATTCCTAGAATCTCATAGAATAAAATTGAAAGATCCCTGCTGAATCACCTAGCCAACCCCTGCCGCCTAAAAGCATCAGCCACATTAAAATAATTCCTGAAAGCTGTTTTTCCAACCTATTCCAAACTCACAGCAGAGCAGGGTCCATGTCTCCCCAAGGCCTTCCCCTCCATTATGTCGTAGCAGTATCTGAAAATAACTTTGTTACCACATGGGACTTTTCCTCCTCTACCCCCATGCACACCCAGGAAACTTAACAAGCATTGCCTTACACTCTCAACTCATCATTTTGACTCCCATCAGACTTTGTGCTACTGTCACTGTCAGTTTTCAAGAGAGGCTACCTAATTAAAGGTATCTCACACACGAAGAGTAATCCCTGTCCTCTATTTGACTAACAGTCCTTGTTTGCCACAGCTTACAAAACAGCCAGGCCTACCTGCTGGTCTCCGTACTGCCTGGCGTGAGCTGCTTGTTAAATGGCACTGAGGAACAGGAAATTCAGCTGGTCTTGAGTGGTACCATCAGTGTGGAGTTTGTCTTGAGCTTCCCGCAGCTTGTCAGTAGAACTGGGGTAGTATCCAGCCCCCAAAATCTTCATTTGAGGCAGAGCTGGGTAAGGATTTTCAGGGAATCAACCAGAAATCTTTAATTTAGCTTAGCTATTTTTTTACCTGGAAGAAAGAATTAGCTATTTGACAATGACTTTGCTTTTGCTGTACCTTTATTAGCAACCCTTATTGTGTTCAACTCTTGTGGGAGAATTCCCTCAGTGCAATTCTATTCAGGCAATTCTGCTAGTAATCTGCATGGTTACCAACACTAAGGCATTGTAGGAGATAAGGGGAGAGCACTTGGGGAATTCAGCCTTTTGCTCAGCCATGAGGATTTCCTGCAATGCATTCTCAGACTTTGTCCAATTCTGTGATAAATGTTCTCAAATGATGGAGTGTTCAACTGTTCCCTTTATAGGGAAAGTTCCTGAGCCAAGAACAACTCACTGACACAAAGTGAATCTGGATAATCAGCCCCACTTGCATTCTTTCCCTCCTGATGCTAGCTAAAGCTGTGTAAACAATTTTGAATGAATCATTTATGAACTTAATTCTACCTTTTCCAATTCATGAACTGTCCACTGGCGCTTCCCAGTTTTGTTTCCTCCAGCCTATTTTCTCTTCAGAATCGTTTGGGTATGAACACAACACAATTCACTGAAGTCAGCAGGATTATTTCTTTGCATAAAAGTAAGCTCGTGCTTTAAAGCTTTTGTTGAACAGGGTTTGTCTTGATGGATCTTATTTGTTTTTTTCTTTAGAAACTATCTATAATTTTCAGCTTACTTGTTAGCAGTTGAAATTTTACAACTGTCTTTTTTGAATACCAGAGTAATGTGGTACGTTTGCATAATCTTGAATGGATGAAAGCAACTCCTAGAGCACTTAACTTCCTAGGAAACCAACACAATTCAAAATGTGTTTTCTCAGTGCTGCATTACCAAAACTTCAGTACAGAAAAAGTCAGGAGTCAGGCCCTCAAAGCTAAAAATCATGAAGTTTTGGGGTTTTATTCAAATAATAAATGTTAGGTTCTTTTCATTAGTCTCCTTGCTTTTTAATCTTTCAGGTCCATTTTCTTCATCAAAGCACAAGGGCCAGAAACATGCTGCTTCAATGAAAGAAAAGAAATCTTAACTTCAACAGCAAGGCTTTCACAAACATGGTGAATACAACAAGCCTCACAACAAAACATGAGTGCTGGCAACAGCTAACTAAACAATTATGCACTAATAATACAAAGTAAACATTAGGTTGCAATGCTGAATTGATTGCTAGGTTTTCTACTACAGTTCCAGCCGGGGACTTCTTTTCTGAGATAATCACACAGACCAAACTCAAAAGGGGTAGAACAAAATCAGGTCCAAATTGCATATTCAAGCCAGTGCTGAAGGAAGGATTTTGGCTTCTAAGGTATATTTACTCCCTATTCAGGGTTGCTCTAAACACTATCTTTTTGACCAGGGTGCCTTTCCAGTATATGATCCGTAAGTATTGTGTTCATCTCTGTGCCAACTAGGCAAATACCTCATCTCCAATTGTAGGGTGGTCCCTTTGCTTGCTGTGACAATGTCATTCCTCTATCACCTCAGTCTAACACACGAGTATCTAAGGCACTGCTCAAGGATTGGATTTCTTTTTCCAAGAGTGTCTAACTCATCCCCTAAGCAGTGCCCTCTCCGTTCCTCGTACCTGTTTGGAAAGAGCAGCAGCCAAATCTGTCTCCAAGAGCGATGTGAGCACTCCCTCTGCTGTCACACACAGGCTCCAGGCAGCTGGGCATTCTGTAGCCTTGTGCAGCTCCTGCCCTACCACAACTAATAGCTATTTGGCTGGCATTTGTCTCACAGTGGAAGGGTTACTGCAACACATACTGGCAACGTCTGGCCACAGAAAACTCAAGTGATGGAGATGTTTCTAACCCTCTCGCCCCCGTGAGGCCTAGTGATTTCTAAACTGGGGGCATACATGGGTTGCCTGCACTCTGTGAAATTCAATTTATACCAGTAGACAAGAAGTCAAGTTCATGATACCCAGAACAGGAGAGCAGATGGCTTTATGCTTTTGATTTTTTCAAGTGAAACCATCTGGCTAAATCTCTGTGGCTTGTGTATGTATGTGTGTTAGCAGAGAGAGACACAGCCCGTTTCCCTGTTGGGGCTATGCCTGCTGTCACAAGGGAAGAATTTTGTTACTTTGGAAATGGATCCTGCCCATCCCAGCCTTTACAGACAGGGAGGAGGTATCAGTATGACTGTTGTCACTAATACCAGCAAATGAGGTGTGGCACAATAATGCATCAGCAAAGTTGTGGCCTTTCCTTACTTTCCTTCAAAACCAAAGCCTGCTAAGGCAATTCTCACACATCCACCTGATAGGTCACAAGTCAGGAGATCTGACCTGATTTATCACAAAGGTTGAGAAAGAGTGTACCACCCTCCGACCAGCAATCTTCCCCTTCCCTCCTTAAGCCTTTACGTCATGTTCCCCCATCTTCAGTTACCCAGGTATCCAAGCACCCATACTCCCACCTTTTCATCCATACAACAGTCTTGAAGAGCTTGGGCATTGCTGGCACCCTCGTTTTAGAAATGGGCTTGAAGCCCGGACAGACTTCTCTCTATCAGAGGGGAAACACATGATAGAACAAAGCCTCACGCCACCTAGCTTAACTCCCTAACACAAGAGATGGCAAACATTTTCATAGTCTGCTGCCAAATTTGTTTCAAGTGAATCAATAAGCAAGCTTTGAAGTTTATTTTCACTGTTTCCAGCCCAAGTCTTAGTTAAAGCTCAACTTGGCATTGGTAACAATGCTCTGACAATGCTGCTATTCCCACTGGGCAAACATTACCTCCATGACAGAAAGTTCCTGAGCTGTCTTCCCACTTGAGGCAGGATGCTGCAGTGGTTGATACCCAGCCTCTCAAAGTCTCTCCTGTCAGTTCACCAGACCAGGATATATTCCTGCATCAAGCACCTGCTCTAGCATAGCATTTCCATACCACAGCCATACCACTTTGCCAGCCCAGGAGGAAATGTGCAGATACTGCCCCATGCAGGGCCTCTGTTTTCAGCCCATCAAACCATCTCCTGGGATTGATCCTCTCACTGTGTTTACATTCAGGTTCTATGGGCCTTGGGAGTCCTGCTTCCCATTGCAGGCAAGTTCAGGCTCATACTACCCATCACTCTGTTGCTTGTGCAGCTTCCTGCCAGCAGAAGGGGAGTCTCTTGGCTCTGACTACTCATGGAATGCAGACAGCAATATCCTTAGTGGCTACTCACAGTGTCACCAGCAAGATTAACCTGCCAGATGAGCAATATACCCTGCAACAACAGAAAAATGTCTCCCCTACTTCATCCTACCTTACCCATCCTGGAGCAGTCAAATTCCCTCTTGGAAGCAGAGCTTCCCACAGCAAATAGGCAGTTAGATGCTCATACAGGACTCTTCTCTGGGAGACACCAATGCCTGGGCCCAGCATGTTTCTCTGGCACAGAGGGGACAGTGGGTGCAGCACTTGGGACTCACTCTGGCACCCACAACCAAAAGCATGGCTGGGGAAACCAGTACCAGGTGGATGAGCAGTCACAGAGAAGCACTGTGCACTGCATTGGATTGAGGAGAGTGCATGATGTGTGTAACTATGCTGCTCTCTGTTGGCTGCAGTATAGGGAACAGATACAGCTTCAAATGCTGCTCTTGTTGAATTCAAGTGGATCCTTTAAAGGGCTTTACAGAACAAAAGAGTATTTGGGAAATTTTTTGTGCCTTCCTACATTGTAATGTGAAGATGGCAAGACTGAAAGTGCATGAATTTTATCCTCTGTGCTGGGCAATGAAAATTCAGCTATGGGTGACTGTGAAACAATTCACAATCAAATGCAAACCAGGAAAAAGAAATCCAGACCACATGATTTCCAATCCCCTACCATAACCAGCCATTCTTCCTCATTCCTTTATCTTTCCTTTTCAATTTCCCCAGGCAATTTCCACATCCTTGCTCTTTGGCTTTCCTTGTCAGAGCCTTCAGCAGAGTGTTTCTGCTTAGCAATGCTCTGCCTGAAGCAAATGGGGAGCACTTGGGATGAGGAAGCTGATTGGGAATGTGCTGAACTAATGATGGTCAGAGCTCAGGACAGAAAAAAATGGAAGCAAATGCAGTCCCCCAGTGCTAAAAACTAATAAAAATGGTAGTTCAGTCTTTATCTACAGCACAGGTAATTTCTCACAAAGCAGCCCCTATCTCCCTCAGAGAATTCTGACCTATGGAGTACATGTACATGTACCTGTGACTCACCAGTCCCAGATGCCATCCCACACACATACTGCATTATTCTGTTCTGGTCTGTTCTCTCAGAGTGTGGATGTTCCCTGATGTTTCTGGCTCCTTCTCCATGTCTTCCTCTCCCAAACTCCTACTCACCTAGAGCTTTTTGTCCCAAGTTGCTTTATAGATAGAGATGTTGTACAGCCAGTTGCTCTCTGCTCACTGGCTTGTGAAGGCAGGGAAGGCTTCCAGCAGGAGAAAACACACCCAGAGCTAGGTTCTACTATAGTCTTGACTGGCTGGTGGTTATTTATCAGAGAAAGATGGAGTTTTTTGAGATGTGTTTTGATGCTGTTGTCAAATAAAGCAAAGATTATAAGAGAAGACATGTTGAAAAGATTATGAAAGAAAAAGATGAAAAGATGAGACACATGATAATTTTTGTTTTCAAGACACTGTTCAGTCTACTGTTTCATTGTCTTCCCTACATCAGAGGGAGGGAAAGTTTTCTCAGAAAATTTACATTGAATTTACACTAATGGTCTTGACAAAGAATATTTTCCATGAAGGTAAGCAGTTCTTCCCCTACATTGTTTTGCCTCTCCCCCTCACCACCATGACTATTTCTGCAGCTGTAAAGGAGTAGTCCACATGCATTCCCTATATGCCTCATGGACCCTACTTCTTTCTAGCTCAAAACCAAATACCTGTCTCCAGTGTAATCATCCACAGTCAAGGCAAAGAGCTTCAAGCTTATAAGAGAGGGGATGGAGATCCAGGTGCGCTCAACTTTTGTTATCACGTGGATCTATTTAACAGTGTCTATAAGAAAAGACAGCTCAGAATTACACCCCTGGCTGCGCCAAGTTGCTGAGTTGCTGTGCCATGCTGGATGCTTCACTTACCTCTGTTTTCCCTTCAAAGATAAAAATGAAGGTTCACACCACACTGTGAGAAAGGACATCAACAGTACCTTCATTTTTCTGTGAAGAGCCAGGGTTCATGCTTTCACATCTCCTGCACCTGCTGCAAGTGGGGAAAGGTCAGCCCTACTCGGTGAGCACTGCAAAGACAGCAGAGCACTGGTGCACTGCTCTTCTTTGTCTCTTCTATGAAGCTGGGTAGAGAAACCCTTTCATACAACACTGCATGCTCAGGTGTTATAGCGGATGAGGCCTGCTCAGCTTGCTGAGGACAGGGATGTGTGTGAGCATTTCAGAGGGATCTTTATTTTGCACACAACCCTGACCCTTTTGTGCGGACGGTGGTACAGTCCGTCCTGCAATGTTTTGCATGAGGTTGCAAAGGTCGTTGCAAAGGTCGTTTCCCAGTTGCTGCCATTCCACAAGATACATCTTGGAGATGCCACAGGCATACAGTGGTGCCTGTGGCATCTCCAAGATGTATCTTGTGGAATGGCAGCAACTATGGAATGGCAGCAACTTGTGGAATGGCAGCAACTATGCCAATGTCAAGTCCGGGCTGCATCCCTCCCCCTGCTGGAGAATGTGGGGCAATGAGACCTCTATGTACAAGAAAGCCGTCCAAATTGAAAACTCCACATGCACACTCTAGCAACCAAAACACCCGAGGAGGACACCTGTTTACAGCGTTTCACCTGCCTTAAAGCAAAGCGAAGGAAAGAGAAGGAAAGAGAAGAGAAGAGAAGAGAAGAGAAGAGAAGAGAAGAGAAGAGAAGAGAAGAGAAGAGAAGAGAAGAGAAGAGAAGAGAAGAAAAGAAAAGAAAAGAAAAGAAAAGAAAAGAAAAGAAAAGAAAAGAAAAGAAAAGAAAAGAAAAGAAAAGAAAAGAAAAGAAAAGAAAAGAAAAGAAAAGAAAAGAAAAGAAAAGAAAAGAAAAGAAAAGAAAAGAAAAGAACCAAGCCCAAAACAAAAAAACAACCCACTGAACAGCAACATCTCCCGTTGCCAGCAGATGGCAATGGCAGTCCACTTGTTCATCGCCGATCCCGTTCCTGGAAAAGGACACATCGATGCCATCTACAGAGCACTCCTGGGAAGCAGTCTTTAAAAAATGCTTCAGCTCTGTGCAACAAAAACACTTTAAAAATCGTGGGAGAGAAAATAAGGCCATTTCATGTGCAGGTCCACCACCTAGAAGCCTGGACGGATGGCAGATTTATGCTGCACAGGACAATCTCTATGATTTTCTCATTCTCCCCTTTTCATTTTCCCTTCATAGAAATCCAGTCTAGAATATTAAGAGAACAGGGTTATTTATTTATTTATGCATTTTCAACTTTCCCGATTAATGAGAGAGTGTTTTCTTCTCCCCTGCACATTCCAGTCTGTCTGGATGGGAAACGGTAGGAATCCAGCAAGGACCAGACCATCTCAACGGCAGTACAATGGCAGCTCCTCCTTCTCCCACCTGTAGTCTTTCTCTTTCCCTCAGTTTTAAATGAGACCTTGAAATGCCCTTGAGCTACAGGGCCTAATAAACTAACATTATTACAGACAAATGCTGAGCAGTTCATCACATTTGTGTGGAACCTGCAATTCTCTCCTGATAAAGATATTCAATATAGCCTCTTCTTCTGCCCCATTGAAAGATAAAATACCCTCAAGCTGTGGGGCTGCTAACTTTGCACTGACGGATCATCCAGCCAAGAAGAAATCCTCCAGGGCTTCAAAATCTCCCACTGAACTCAAGCAATAACTTGAACTCAGCCCTGCAACTGTGGACCCTCACCAGAGAACTTGAGGCTGCTGCAGGCAGAAAGGCAAGGAGTCCTGAGCATGACATGAAGGACTGCAGGTAGAAGACAGCTTTAATGACAGCCAGCCTGGGGCAAATCCCACTTGCAGGGGGTTGAACCTGGTACCACAGGAGAAAAGGTACTAGAATCTGCAAATAAGGGGGTGAAGGCATCCTTATCTGGATGGCCGAGCACAGCATCTCCAAAGTGAGTAATTATGCATGTCTGGACACTGAAGGTCCTCTAGCAGCCATCACAGCACAAGGGTCACTTGAAGATCAGGCTGTTTAATTAAAACAGGGTGTAGAGAAGATTCAGGGGAGTGAAACTTGCCCAAAGACAGCATGGACTGCGCAACCTCTCTGGGAGAGCTGCTAATTAGAGAGTAAGAGGCATTGCTTCTGTAGGGACGTGGACTGATCTCTGAGACTCCTCAAACAGGTACTTCACGGTGACTTGTCTTTCTAGCATGAATAAAAGTCCCATCACACGCCTTGGCTGAACTGGACATATTTCAAGTTCCTCTCCAGCTGGCTAAGTGATTCCAAAGTGGGAGGCAAATGTCCTTGAGATATGATTTCTCTTTCAGACATTTCCACCAGAGGCAGAATGAAGTAAAAACACACCTACGCAGCACCCCTTTTTCACTTGCGCTGATAACCCGCACCCTCTACATGGCAGTCATTCCCCAGGCAGGGAGCCACTCCCTCCACAAGTGTATTGGAAAGCACAGGCCTCCAAGTGCTACATGTTGACAAGTTCAAGGCACCCTGAAGGAGGAGAGGGCAACAGGGAGACAGAGGAAAACACCAAACTAGAGGTAAGATATTCCTCAACTGCAACTCCATGCCTACCTTGTCTATGTCCGCAGAAAAAAAACTGAGCAATCCTTTCTCACTCACTTCCTGCTTCTGAGGATCACACAATGAGAAGATAAAAATGGATATAGTGAATTACTGCCAAATGGTGAAGATCAATGCTGTGGTTCAAAAGGAGAAAAGCCAATAGATCTGTAAATGCTAGATGGTTGTGAGCCTTTCAGCCTTTATAGAAATGGTTATTTTAGACCATAAATGGCCAATTTACTGCATCACAATAGGTCACTTGAGTCAGGCCGACCATGAGGGGGAAAGGGAGAGGGTTTATACCCAGACATATCTGAGTTTGCAGGTCTTACCTGTTCACTGCTTTATCTGTCAGCAGGATGCTCTAACTGGTAATGGAGAATGTAACTGTTCAATAAACAAGAAGACCACAACACATTAAAAGGGCATTTTTCCACAACAGCTTTGTCTGTGCTTTCATGCAGTCCCCTGTCCCAGCTCTTCCAGCACTAGGTTCCCCACCAGCTCTGTCAGTGCCCTCCTTGGTTTTGCAGTCTCATGGCTCTTGCAGCCCCGAGAACCCCACTAGTGCACCCAGGCATTAAAAACTGTTCTTGATGTTCACTTTTATTCATTACCCCTTCAGCAGGGAAACTGATTTTTCTATAACAACACCAGTGTAATGATGTTTTATGCAACTGAAGAGAAACTAAAAACATACATTTTTTAAAGTGATCTCACTGAGGATTTCCTACTCAGCATCACAGGGTAACAGGCATGACTTCGACTATACACAAAATAGAGCACCCATCACCTTGCACAATGCTGTTTTGCATGCATTCAGCCCCAGATCTATGCACCCAGAAGGAGAGCTTGTCATTGTAAACTACAGCAGAAAAGCTAATCCCATGTGACAGGTAGTATACACCACACTGTGAGCCAGAAGTTGGCTGGCATCCTGTTCTTTTAGGGTGCTACCGTCGTGGGGCAGGGAAGCCATGCTCATGTACCCACACGGAGAGCTCTGAGATGGCAGAGCATGAAAGAGTAAAATCCCCAGAGCCTACTGCAAGCACACATGGGCATACATTCCAGCAGATTACACATGCACCTCTTACATCTTTTGGCAAACACAACTGAAAATTGCTGTGGGCCTGTTTACAGACAGGGAACCAAACAGTGCCAACAGCTAGACAGACAAATACCCAGAGACCTCAACTAAGCCAGCTGAAAATCACAGAAGTGTTGAAAAAATCCTTCATAAGGTATAAAAACTGTGCAAATTCACCCATGTGCTTTGTCAGACAGGAATGAAGAGGAATGCACACGGTCATTGGCAGGCAAATGCTTTTGTGCACCAATATGGAGCCTCATGCAGCCCTTGAAATGTACTCTGCCATGCAGGGGGGTTTACACAAAAGCAACCTCTTACTAGAACCATAGAAGGAAGGATTTAAAGTGTTTGCCAGGCCTTAACACTCCTTTGAAGCAACAACTTCAGGTATAACCTAAATGCAGTGGGTATTGTGGCAGCAGACAAACCTGGAAGCATCTGTAAGGAACATATAGACATGTCTAGGTATGAAAGAAGTAACATAGCACTGGGGAGAAGGATGCACTCACAGCATCACAGGGCAGCAGGGACAGAACCTGGCAATTCTCAGTCACTTGCTGCACAGGTTTGACCCTGCATGGCAGGGAGGAAGAAAAGAAGATGCTCGCTCTTTCCACCATTTCAGAGTGGAAGTGCCTCCTGCAGAGGCCTTTGAACCATCCAGCAGCACAGTGACTGTTCTCAGTGTCTTGCAAATTATATTATTGCACTGTCAGCCTTCATGGAACCAATGGGAAAGGGCCATACAATCAGGTGATGCAAATCAGTTTGGCTTTGCTAAAGCCATCAGAAAAATACCAGTTCCCAGTACTTGATGCTCAGTCTCTGATGCCAGTGGTGAGTTCAGCAGTGGAGCTCAGCTCACCTCCATAGTGACTCCTGCTCAATATTCTCTTAGTTTTATGCAATTTATCATGTCAGTAGTTTTATGCAACCTATTGCTATGCACAGCCCTGACACTACTCAGAGCATTGTGTCATCCACACATCATGCAGTTTTCCTGCAAGAATATAAAGAAAAGCCACTGATTTTCTCAGAACATTTTCATAGGGGAAAAAAATATTTTCAGGGAAAACTCTCATTCTGCTTAAGCCATGTAGCTTATTACCATAGCAAGCTTCTACCACAGTAAGTGAAAGCAACAGCTGCTGCAGAGATAACACAAAAAAGTAGATGGATGGACACACCAGTGAGTGTGGGTACGCATAAATGAACCAAGACAGAGGAGAAAGTCTGATCAGTGAAAAGGCTCCTGCACCATCAGAGCAAACAGGAGCTTTAATCTGCCAGTTAAATGAATGCTGAGGCATCTCTACCAAAAGGAAGGTGTCTGCAGCACAGCTGGGATTTGACCTTCAACTTCTCTCGTCTGTCTGCAGAGCACAGAAACTCTGGTTTCCTCATGCTCCTCCTACAGAACAAAAGGAGGGAGGAAGAATGGGGAAAAAAAGACTGCCAGAGAGGCCCTAACTCATCTCTTACTCTTGGATAAGTGCAAATTTATGCCTCTGTCTGCCTTTGAGTCTTTATTATCTCCTTAAGTGGCTAGCTTTGTACACAATTTATTATAAAAGCCTGGAATCTACAGTCAAATTATAGATCAATTGAAAACTACATAGAAAACAATTAACATCTGGCAGCGGTTTCATCTATAAAGCTGTCAGAGGCTTTGCCAACCCTGAATTCCCCTTCTGACACCCATATTTCCTCTCCCCAAACTCAGTCTCCTCTTTTGCATCTCCTGAGTCTGCGGGAGACTGAATATCCCCTCTGCAATAATGTGGTGGCAAATAGCTGGCTCTGTACCAGCAGGCCACTGTGTGCAGTATGAAAACTAGGCTTGAATACAGGATAATGCCTCTAAAGAGATGACTTCCATCAGGTTATACAAAGGTAAAGGAAAGCTGCAGCTACCCCATTGTTCTGGAGCTTCTGCCACCTCCTTCCTGAGGTGGAAGGCAGGGCAAAACCAGTAACATTGGTCTGTGTTTTGTTTCCACTGCTGATGACTGATTTGCTTCTCCATGGTGTCAGAAGCCTACTAACTTCCCAAGCATCTCTGTCCAATTCCAGCAGTAGTCCTCTGCTAGGCAGCCATGTAAAAACCATGGGAAAGATCAAACATGGTGACAGGCAACACCATTTGCCAAGGAGAAGCCTACCTTTCACAAGGTCTCTAAGTCTTTCCACTGATAGTCAGCTCTCTCTTCCCCTCAGCTCTCCTTGTTTTGTGTCAGTGAAAGGAGAGCAATAAGAAATGGAGATGGCCACAGGCAGCTCTCCAGGCAGTTTTCTGTGAGACTCTGTCCTTTTTTTGGGGTCAGAGCTTTGGTGGCTGAAGGGTGGTCTGATGAGACCAAAAGCAGAAATCAAGCAGAAAAGCAGCATAACAGTTGCGGATACCCTGTTCTTCTAAAAACTTTCCAGTCATTCATTCCTGAGGATAAAAGTTGTCTTCAGCAGCATGTGCCTCCAGCCTTGTGGCCAACATGTTATTCCCTCCCCACACAGAATTTCACCACTCTTTGATTTACTGGAGAATATGAGAGAGTTGGGAGTTCAATGATCATGAAAACCCCTTTGTACACTGTCCCATTCTCCATCTCTCCCTCTCCGCAGACCTTCCACAGCTTCCCACTTCTCCATCTCTCACCTGCATAACTCAAAGACTCTGGTAGTAGCAAGCACTTACATGGGTACTGAGGCAGGAACACTGAACCAGTAGGTAATACAGGTTTCAACAAAGAACACCTGTCTTGGCTTTCCATCACGTGATGTGATGGGAGTACAAGAAAAAAGGATATTTGCTGAGTTCATGCATGCTTCAGGTTGGAGAGCTATTATCCACTTTTGAGGTACAAGGTGATGTATCTCTGGCCCAATGGGCCAGGCCCTGCTCAAATGGGGTTAAAAAGAACAGAGGTGACGCCAGTGAAGGGCTGATTGCAACATTCCCAGATGCTACATTTTAACAGTACTTCTGTAGAAATAATTCATTTTTCTGCTGTGCTTTTTAGTTTTCATCCTGGCTGAAATACTAGAGTTAAATATAAAGAACACTGTAGTCTATGTAAATATACACTCATCATTTTTGGGACAGTGGGGAAAAAAACATACTTTGGACACTTCACCCATCCTTCCCCTTCCATCACTCTCCAGATATGCATCCATCCTTACCAAAATGCGGACAAATTGCTGCAGAAGTGAACTCCCTGTTTAGACAGCAGAAACACTGAACTGAGAGTGACAGGAATTGCTGCACCAGAGTAGCTCTGGAGATGCTTGTCTCATGGAAAGCTGGGGAGAGGAAATAGATGAGTGGAATGTGCAAGGAAAGCCTCCGTCCTTCAGTGAGCTAAGAACAGCTGTTGTTGATGATGATTGCTTCCTAATTAGCTTGCTCTTGTATAAGCTTGATGATTTTATGTACCTCCAGAGGAGCAGATTAGCTCTGAATTCACATTGTATCCATTTGTGAAGAGTACCCTATAAATTATTTACCTAAGTCTCAGAAATATTAGATCAAGAAAACTCTAAGTATGGCTAATTATATGGCAAGAATAACACAGAGTAGAAAGGCTTGCTGCATTTACAAGTGCACAGAAGTGATAAAATACTTTTAGAAGTTGCTACGCATATCCCATGATGCTAAACTTGCTACAGGTTTAGAGCTGTGATCTTAATATTTCTCCAAATCAGTTTTTGTATGGCAGAGGCACACAGAAATCCAGCCACAGATTTTTCCTTCAAGAGGCAAAAAGATATACAAACCTAAAACAAAACAAAAAAACCCCCAAGTCACTATCTTCAAGCACATAAGGTTATCATGGCCATAATGAAACAAAATGAATTTGAGTGTATACTGGTAAATGGCTCTAAACTTCATAAAGACTCTAATAACCTCTCCCAAGTTCCTGGCTCTGAATCAGTACTGGTTTAAGTAGAATAACACAGTGATGAATCAGCTATGCTATAATTTTCACTCCATTTTTTGCTATGCTAGTACATTGTTACTTCATTACTATTGAACCACTATATTTTCTCTGTGCTTTGTAACCAGCATTCTGTTAACCCATTGTGAGCCTGCAGCCAAGTGTAGAAGAGCTGATATTGAGTTTCATGGCAGTAGCACCCCAGTTATTATTTGAAAATGAAAACAGACATAGCACACTTTAGTGTTTATAGGTCCATTTATAAGTCCTTATTTCAGAGTGAAGATGATTTTCAGAAGGGAGAAAGCAGAATGGTATCAGATAATGCCCGCTTCAATTAGGAAAAAGAAAATGTGACACAACATGGAAATTGATATGGGAGAAAAGTAACTAGAGAGAGATGAGTCCACAGAGAGAGTACTACGAAGTGCAGTGGGGACATCTTTCCCCATTACTGATTGCAGCACACATTGACAATGGGTGCTAGACCCTGCTTCGAATACATCTTGGTCACTTAGGCTTCTTTTCTCTCCTTTGGTATTAGAAAAATATTTTTGGCTCTTGCTGGAGTCAGGCTACTGAATACAACATATCTTTTTTCTGGTCCAATATCACATTAATGAACAAAGGTGTAACTGAGAGCTGCCACAGTTCAATCAGCGGCACTAATCTGTGAATACACACTGAATGCTTATGACCCTGCTCAGTATCAATAAAACTAAATGACACTGCCAGGAGCAGACACAGGTGTGGGAACACGTTTGGTTAGGAACTTAAAATGTGAAGAAAACCAACGAAGAAAACAGCAAGACTTTGCAGATGTAAACAGGATACCCAAGGCATATTGTTTATACATTCCAGTTCTGCAAGAACAGTGCTAGGATCAGGCTCTGTGAGACACAGTCCATAAGGTATGGAAAACTCATCCCTTTCTCACCCCTTGAGTAATTTCAAATTCAAATTCCCTGACTTTGCCCAGAATTTCTCACATTGTTCATCTCGACTCTTTGCTTTTGAGATAGGACTAGTTACATTCCTGTTTATTCAAATGTGATAAAGAAAAGCTTCCCTAAATAGCCAGGGATACACAATTGCCTATCAACAGGTAGCATCTGTCTGTCCCATGGTAGGAAGACAACCCAGAGCTTAATAGATCCTCTTCCAGATTGAGTCTGTCACAGACCGGTATTTCCTTTTTCCAGAGTCTGGGAAAAGGCATCATGAGACTCCTGTTGAAATGGACTTTAGGATCTTTAAAAAGCACACAGGGCAACTGTAGAAAATTTAGAAGTCCAGTACCACTAATGGAGCAGTCTTTGCCTCATGTCTTGTAGCAGAGAGATTCAGAGAGGACACACATACCATAGTAAAAGAATGTTTCATGGTTGAAAGGTTAATTTTTGATTTGATTTGTGTCAGAACTATTGTAGATTTGATGGAGGAAGGTGATGGGGTGGAGGATTAAGATATTCTGATTGAGGAAGAGAATGATTACTGAGATAGGCACTCATGCAGGGAGAATCTCATGATTCCTCCCAAAAATTTATCTATTTGATTTTCTTGTAATGCTTTTCTGTTGCTGGCTCCAACCAGTAATCCTCACACTCCTAATACATGCAGCTTGTGGCTGTGTTGCCCCCTTTCCCCTGCCCATGGACCCTTCCTAGGCTATAAGTCAGTTAAAGGCTGTGTAGATGGATTTGCTGTGAAAGATGATAAAAGGGAGGGGGGGAGGGGGGAAAGGAGGAGGGAGTTTAAGAGTGATGGCAAGCAGTTGCAACCGAAATCCAGAAGCTGAATCCCTCATGCTGAATGTTATCTCACAGAAAAGTAACCCAACAACCTTGAAATAGAGCAAAGCCCAATTTAAATTCATTACATTTAAATTAAATTTAAAGCCCATGTAAATGATTGACTTAGTTAAGAATATGTCATGCGGAAGAGAAAAAAGCAGCAGCAACATGCCAGGCAGCTTTGGCTAATTTTATAATTCACAGCAAAATTTTTATACTCTGATTGCAATTTAAAAAAATACGCATATAACTTATTAGCATCCATATTAGAGCCAGAATTTAGACTTCTTCCCAAGAATTCACTGAATGTTCTGAAAACTTCACACGCTTCATTTATTGAAACATGTCTACTTTGCTGCAGTAAGATGGACAGGGACCTCTATAGCAGGTATAGCTGAGAAAAAAAAAGAAAAAGAAAAAAGAACATAGAATAAATGCAATTATTCCTAAGTGGAATTTTGTTTCTCTCTCAGGACACAAGCTCTGAAGTGGGTAAAAATGCTGCAGGATCCTTAACTACCATGACCTTAATTCCAGTGCAAAAGAACATTTCACTTTTATTCAATTNAGGAGCAGATTAGCTCTGAATTCACATTGTATCCATTTGTGAAGAGTACCCTATAAATTATTTACCTAAGTCTCAGAAATATTAGATCAAGAAAACTCTAAGTATGGCTAATTATATGGCAAGAATAACACAGAGTAGAAAGGCTTGCTGCATTTACAAGTGCACAGAAGTGATAAAATACTTTTAGAAGTTGCTACGCATATCCCATGATGCTAAACTTGCTACAGGTTTAGAGCTGTGATCTTAATATTTCTCCAAATCAGTTTTTGTATGGCAGAGGCACACAGAAATCCAGCCACAGATTTTTCCTTCAAGAGGCAAAAAGATATACAAACCTAAAACAAAACAAAAAAAACCCCAAGTCACTATCTTCAAGCACATAAGGTTATCATGGCCATAATGAAACAAAATGAATTTGAGTGTATACTGGTAAATGGCTCTAAACTTCATAAAGACTCTAATAACCTCTCCCAAGTTCCTGGCTCTGAATCAGTACTGGTTTAAGTAGAATAACACAGTGATGAATCAGCTATGCTATAATTTTCACTCCATTTTTTGCTATGCTAGTACATTGTTACTTCATTACTATTGAACCACTATATTTTCTCTGTGCTTTGTAACCAGCATTCTGTTAACCCATTGTGAGCCTGCAGCCAAGTGTAGAAGAGCTGATATTGAGTTTCATGGCAGTAGCACCCCAGTTATTATTTGAAAATGAAAACAGACATAGCACACTTTAGTGTTTATAGGTCCATTTATAAGTCCTTATTTCAGAGTGAAGATGATTTTCAGAAGGGAGAAAGCAGAATGGTATCAGATAATGCCCGCTTCAATTAGGAAAAAGAAAATGTGACACAACATGGAAATTGATATGGGAGAAAAGTAACTAGAGAGAGATGAGTCCACAGAGAGAGTACTACGAAGTGCAGTGGGGACATCTTTCCCCATTACTGATTGCAGCACACATTGACAATGGGTGCTAGACCCTGCTTCGAATACATCTTGGTCACTTAGGCTTCTTTTCTCTCCTTTGGTATTAGAAAAATATTTTTGGCTCTTGCTGGAGTCAGGCTACTGAATACAACATATCTTTTTTCTGGTCCAATATCACATTAATGAACAAAGGTGTAACTGAGAGCTGCCACAGTTCAATCAGCGGCACTAATCTGTGAATACACACTGAATGCTTATGACCCTGCTCAGTATCAATAAAACTAAATGACACTGCCAGGAGCAGACACAGGTGTGGGAACACGTTTGGTTAGGAACTTAAAATGTGAAGAAAACCAACGAAGAAAACAGCAAGACTTTGCAGATGTAAACAGGATACCCAAGGCATATTGTTTATACATTCCAGTTCTGCAAGAACAGTGCTAGGATCAGGCTCTGTGAGACACAGTCCATAAGGTATGGAAAACTCATCCCTTTCTCACCCCTTGAGTAATTTCAAATTCAAATTCCCTGACTTTGCCCAGAATTTCTCACATTGTTCATCTCGACTCTTTGCTTTTGAGATAGGACTAGTTACATTCCTGTTTATTCAAATGTGATAAAGAAAAGCTTCCCTAAATAGCCAGGGATACACAATTGCCTATCAACAGGTAGCATCTGTCTGTCCCATGGTAGGAAGACAACCCAGAGCTTAATAGATCCTCTTCCGGATTGAGTCTGTCACAGACCGGTATTTCCTTTTTCCAGAGTCTGGGAAAAGGCATCATGAGACTCCTGTTGAAATGGACTTTAGGATCTTTAAAAAGCACACAGGGCAACTGTAGAAAATTTAGAAGTCCAGTACCACTAATGGAGCAGTCTTTGCCTCATGTCTTGTAGCAGAGAGATTCAGAGAGGACACACATACCATAGTAAAAGAATGTTTCATGGTTGAAAGGTTAATTTTTGATTTGATTTGTGTCAGAACTATTGTAGATTTGATGGAGGAAGGTGATGGGGTGGAGGATTAAGATATTCTGATTGAGGAAGAGAATGATTACTGAGATAGGCACTCATGCAGGGAGAATCTCATGATTCCTCCCAAAAATTTATCTATTTGATTTTCTTGTAATGCTTTTCTGTTGCTGGCTCCAACCAGTAATCCTCACACTCCTAATACATGCAGCTTGTGGCTGTGTTGCCCCCTTTCCCCTGCCCATGGACCCTTCCTAGGCTATAAGTCAGTTAAAGGCTGTGTAGATGGATTTGCTGTGAAAGATGATAAAAGGGAGGGGGGGAGGGGGGAAAGGAGGAGGGAGTTTAAGAGTGATGGCAAGCAGTTGCAACCGAAATCCAGAAGCTGAATCCCTCATGCTGAATGTTATCTCACAGAAAAGTAACCCAACAACCTTGAAATAGAGCAAAGCCCAATTTAAATTCATTACATTTAAATTAAATTTAAAGCCCATGTAAATGATTGACTTAGTTAAGAATATGTCATGCGGAAGAGAAAAAAGCAGCAGCAACATGCCAGGCAGCTTTGGCTAATTTTATAATTCACAGCAAAATTTTTATACTCTGATTGCAATTTAAAAAAATACGCATATAACTTATTAGCATCCATATTAGAGCCAGAATTTAGACTTCTTCCCAAGAATTCACTGAATGTTCTGAAAACTTCACACGCTTCATTTATTGAAACATGTCTACTTTGCTGCAGTAAGATGGACAGGGACCTCTATAGCAGGTATAGCTGAGAAAAAAAAAGAAAAAGAAAAAAGAACATAGAATAAATGCAATTATTCCTAAGTGGAATTTTGTTTCTCTCTCAGGACACAAGCTCTGAAGTGGGTAAAAATGCTGCAGGATCCTTAACTACCATGACCTTAATTCCAGTGCAAAAGAACATTTCACTTTTATTCAATTGAGAGAAGAGTTACTGCATTTTTGAACCTTTTTTTACATACTTAATCTACTGACAGTTACCACCGACACCAGTGGGCACCAGGTCGCAGTCTGAAGGATTATGTCACAGAAGCTTTATAGAACTACATGATTTGTAAGAATATTAATGATAACATTAATAAATTAATTCAAAATATGCTCTGTGCATATCTATGCCCTCCCTGCTACATCACACAATGATTTTATTGGGTTGGTTTTGGTCTACTGCACCAAAATTGCTTTTGTTTATTTTTTATGAGAAAAATGGCCCTGTATACACATTTATAATCTTTGTTATATTCCACCATGCTTGCGAAACTTAGAAATACCAAAATTATGACACTGTGGAACCGATCTTTTAATCTGTTACTATGTGGTCAGAATAGGATAATTCAGAAGAGACTGAGTAGTCTTAAAATAAGAGTATTCAGGTCACATAACTCTCTCTCATAGTTTTCACTTCAAAGGTAACTTTTATTTTCCTGCATGAAGGAAAATGATGAGCACCATGGCTGAGCGAGGCATCCTACAGTTAGTTTGACCCCAATTTGATGAATAAGAGATTGCCCCAGTGAAGTGCCTCAAAGACATACTCTACCATAAAACTGGGAGCAGCCAGGGATGAGAAAATATAGGTGTTTGGAAGGAAATGGGTTAATACTCATACAGAAAAGCAACTGTTTCTGCTGGGACTCATACATTATTGTTTTTCAGCAGCCCCTCCAGAAGTGTTATTACCTGTGTATGGCTTTTTTGCTTTTCTTGCCATCGTTTTTTCCAAGATGAACAGGAGCTGGGTATATCTTGTAAATAGAAGAGAGTGAAAAAGAACTGTACATGCTTCCGTCTGAATGCCATAAGAAGAGACATGCTTTATAAATACAATTGTTTTGCTTCATTTAATCTTCTTATTGGTGCTGGTTCCAAGCAAGTAGGACTTCAAGAGTTGGTCAATTTAATGCAAGAGGAATGAATGATGCAAAAGGTCATGAGCTCTGTTTCTAATTTAGGCTGTGCTGCTGGGAATCAGGGGTAACACAGCTGAAAGCAAAGGACAAGCCCTTGCATGAAAACAGCACAAATTCAGAAGGACCTCTCCAAGTCCTGCTGTTGCTCCCTTCACAAGAAGCCAATCTGCCCCTGAGGCAAATGCTCCCAAGAAGTATTAAATAAACAAGAAGAGAAAAATAATTTACTTAGAAACCATGGGTCTTTTTCCAGGAATACAAAGGCTTCTTTTCCCTTTTTTTTTTTTTTTTTAATAGCATGTAGTGAATCTGCTGCCATAGGAGGCTGCAGGGGCAGATTGTATCAGCAGGTTAAACAGGACAATACGAAGAAATGCATCTCCTAATATCCCCAGTCCAATGACAGTGTATGCTGGAGGAGTACAAGGGGAGCTGCAGAAATTGTCCAGATTCTTTCCTGGAAAAGCTTTTATTTTGCACAGCCTGCAGAAAAGGTACTGGCCTAGAATACTGTTCTTAATCTTGAGGGAACTGCCTCTACTCATGGATAAAACCTCATCCTCCTGAAGAGCAGAGTTGCATCAGGCTGCTACAGGACAAGAGCCTAAGTCAGGGGCAGCCATCCTTCCTCACCCAGTGAGTGGCACTTGAAAATCCTAGCAGCACAACCATGTAAACTCTGTCTTTGGATGTTGGTGGATGAAGGGCTTGAGGAAGAGGTCACACATGGGAAACTGTCTCCTCTGAATCTTCACAGCTACAGCACAAGATGAGGCTGGAGATGCAGCTCATTTCCACCCAACAGTGTGGTCACTATGACCCAACAGTGACATAGCATCCAATGCTGAGTTGTTTCCTCCTCCAAACAGGCATCTGGATTATCCAGCAGCAGCACTCTGTTTCTGGTTTAGTAACACAACCCCCGTCTGAAAGTTGCACTTGAAGCACACCCAAGTAGCAGTTCATTCAGTAAGAACAGATTCAGGCAAGCAAAGGACACAGATCTCTTTCCCTTACTCCCTATGTCTCGACCCTGAAGGGCTTTCTCCCATAAAGGCTCATGGCTGAGGTGCAGCACAGAGCCTCTTTAAAAGATTGCAGTGCCCTACTGCTTGAAGAATTGCTCTCAAAAGTAATCAAGCATCTCACAGAAAGGGGTCTTGAAAGCTAGGCACACCAATTTAAAGATTCAGCTAGAAGATTTTGACAAAGCTCCTTTAAATGGAGCAGATATTTGTCTCAGTGAATGGAAAAATACGGTACGAATTAAGTTTGCAGAATGAGAACATTGGAGGAAGCGACCTGCATTGACTGGTAGCCAATACTGCATCCCTCATGATGTGTAACTAATAACAGCATACTAGACATTCGGCTTGTACATTAAATATTAATAACGTTTTTCTTCTGACTCATCATTAAGCCAGAGCCTTGCTGCACAGAGCAAACTGATTTACAGACCATCCATGGCAGGCTCCAGTGCTGCCCATGGTGCTCAGCTAAACACCTGCTGTCCCAAGGTTTGGTGAGGGACCAGCAGGTGAGCTAGGTCAGAAATGGGAGGCTTTGAAGTGCAAGAAAACAACAACCCAGGCAGGTAGACAGACAGACAACCCACTCTTCTGACTGCACCTCTGCCCAAAGATAATAGATAGCATGTGAAACCAATCTCTGCAAGAAGCCCAAGTCTGACTGCTAGGGGTCCGAGGATGCGGCAGATGCAGCTGGTGTGCAGTGTTCCCCTGCCCATTTGCTTCTCAGATAAATCCAATGGCACCTCTAACCTTCTGGGGAAGCCTTCCTCAATCAATGAACACTCTCAGAACACAACTATGACTGGTACTATTTTCATAGTGAGGAAGAGGACCTACTACTCTCTTGAAAAAATAGTCTCAGCCTTGTTTATACTAAAAAGCTGTCTGCTCCTTTATACCTCTTCTGTTTGCAGACAACAGTTTTTACTTCAGTTTCTACTTCAGAAGCTTACACTGCCTGCAGCTAGAAAGAACTGTTTGCCTGATCCATGGAGAGCATTTTTCAGGGAGATTTAGACAAGCCATTTCTGAAATATGGGACTCAGCAAGCTATAGGTGATGTATAAAAATTGGAAAATGCTTTCAGTGATTCTTGGTGACACCCTATCAAAAAAGCAGATTGTCTTAGAAGCTTCAAATGTTTCTTTGAAAGAACCTGGTGAATTCAAACAGAATGGAATCCATTTTGAAAAGGTGAAAAAAAACCCTGAGAAGTGAGTCAGTGATGAAATAGAAACATCAGAAGGGTGTCGGATTTTTAAAGAAGGTGCCAGACATCTCTCAAAGAGCTGTGCTTTCATTTAAAAGACTAAATAAATAAAAAAGTATTAACTCTATAGTCCTTTTCTCCTATGAAGTTTTCAAAATGTAGGTAGATCACTGGAGGGTTTTTTACACATAATGTTTTTTTTTAGAGGAAGATGTGTGATTTATTTCATTCTGAGGCCTTCAGGGACAGGGGGTGAGGTGGGAGAGAGAAATGTGTAAGAATGCCAGACAAACCCTTGACACTTTCCCCATGATACCTAGGAGTACTCTTCCTTCGCTTCCTGGTTTGCAAAGATCCTAGATCAGCTGTCAATATTTCTCAGAGAATACTGTGACAGTTCAGGATTCAAAAGGCCAGAGGCCTCCTTGGTGGTCTTTGACAAATGACTTGAGAACCACTTGTGCGCAAATTTCTGAGTCTATAAAACAGAAAGAGTAAACTACACAGGCCTCTTTCCTCATCTCTCTGAGGTCTCTTGTGCCATGGAGTGACACAAGGACATGTTTGTGTCCACCTATATGAGTTTGCAAGCGTTAATTGTACATCTGCATAGGCATGCAGACATAAACATTTGTGATTGCTCCCATTACATTCATCCTTTCTTTCTCCAAGTCACAAAGGATAAATGCACGCCTGCACATCCTCCATCATTTTCTAAAACCCACATTTCCTTCCAAATATAGTGCTGTGTTCTGCTGCACAGACTAGCTGCATCACTGATAGAAACTTCCAGTGTTACTCCGTCACCTCTTTTTATCTGCAAAAGGCTCATTAATACCTTCTACATAAAGGTCCCTACCTACAATAATATTGCTGTGCTGGTCAGCAAAGATTGATGTTTACAGGGGAGAGGTGCCATATTGTCAAAGGTTTATTACTCTTTAGAAATCTGCTCCAGAGAATTATAAAGGTATAGACAACTAGCAATTTTTAAAGTAAGTGAATAGAGTGCATGTTGTGATTCACCATCTTTGCTCTTTTTTGTTCATATTGTTATTATCATCTCTGTTTGCTAATTTGCAGGGTGTCACTGTCACACAAGAATTTGCCAGATTTTCTCATATTTCTGTGTTGCCCTTTATTGCTCAGCTGTTTTGAGGCACAACAATGAGATAGCTCACTAAAAACGGGTACTTTTTAAATTGCTTTCTGGTCAGAAGCAGGGGATAGGTCCTGTACCTGTTAGCACAAGTGCTGAATCAAAGCCTGCCAGCTACAGAGCTATCTCCGAAACTCACATCGCCTATCAAAGCATCATGTGTTCATGTAAAAGCACTGCCAAGGCTTGGATCATTACCCAGAAACAATTGTCAATAAAATAGCATTAGAAACAAATCAAAGCACCAATAAAAGATATTTGTTTCCAGATGAGGTCTGTATGCCAATTACAATACTTCAAGATCTATGTAAGAAGAGATCACTTGACCATTCAAAAAACATAAGGAAGAAAACCAAGACAGAAGGGAAAAAAGAAAAACGTAGCATCAAGGGAAAAGTGATCTCTGCATGGGATTGCTGTTCAGAGGAACCAATTTGTGTTGATGAGTTGGACATTTAAGAGCTGATAGCATGTTGTGCTGTCTAATATGACAATGGTGGCTATGAGATTTCTTCAGCAACAACTTTATTCACTAAGATCCAAGTACCAGATAATGAACTGCACAGATAGGCACCATTTCTCTGTGTCAGCGTTAGAGGCAGCAGGTTGTCAGCTGAATTTTCTTTGTTCCGAGGCTGAAGGCTGGGAGGGAGCCAAGTTGGTTGGTTCTTTCAGGAATCTTCTACACATTATATATTCTTCTGGCAGATGCTGGGACTCACAGAGCATCCAAGCCCTCATGGGCTTTTCTTCTGAGATAACTTGGCCTGTTAAGGCAGGATGAGTGATGTGCTAGGAGACCCTGCTCCCCAGGAAGGTAGTGGAGCACGCACCTCCTTACCTCCACTGTGCAGTGCAGGGGAGTGCCCACACCTTGCACACCCTGTGCGACCTCTCTGCACTGTCCCAGTAAATAAGTGCTGGGTGTGGAGCTGCTTCTTGTGAGACACAGGCTGCCTCACAACTGCTTACTCTAAGCACCCAAAAAAACCCTAACACATCAGGGACATGAAGATGCTGTATCTTCCAGATGCTTTTGTTTAAAATTATTATTTAATGGTTACTCTCCTGCCCCCTCATCACTATCTTCTTGGGTTTTGTTTATTTCACAGAGTTTTCTTACCTCTAATGGCTAAGCTAGAGGGGAAAAACACATAATCTTGCTATATAATTTCGATCTATCTCCCTCCTACTCTTATGGTGTAGAGCAAGCATTTCAGACTGCAAAAAAAAAAAAAAAGGCTGAGAAAGTGTAACCAATAATGCCAGTTTCAGGAGAAGAAAGCTTCAAGAAATAAAAACCCAAACCCCAGCACATCAGGATGAAATAATTGAGCCATCTAATTGCCTGCACTGAATAAACTATGAAGCAGGTGGTGATAGTTTCTGGAAGATTTAGTCTTAAAATATTAGTAATACAGATAAAGGATTAACATTGAGACTGTAGGTGACTAATCTTGACTGCCTTTTTTAACAACAGCATTGCTACCACCATCGTAAAGGAAATTAGCAGTGATAATTAGGTCAAATCCTTTATGTCAGTAATCCCACTTGAAGATATTTTCAGAAGGTTGGGGGTTTAAGGCAATTTCCTGTGTGTGTCTGAGAGTCATTAATTAATATTGATACTTAATGTATTCCAGGCTTACATTTATTTCTTGGTTATACTCAGAGCTGTGCCCAACCATCTCATTTGAGATAATAGTTTAGTCACATTAGAAAATAACTATCCATTCAGCATCAAAAATTATCAAGCAACAAATCAGAGACCTGTAAAATTGTCTTACATATTAGAGAATTGGGTTTCTCTGTATCTAAGCGGTTTGTCTTTTTTCCTTCCCATGGAATTACCCTTAAAACCCTGCATTGAAAGTAAAATTAATCTCACTTTGTGACAATATTTCTCCCAATGACTGATAGTGCTTATGTCATTAAGATTCCTTCCCTAAAGATCAATTTCTACATTCCTGAAAACAGTGTCATTACTTTCTTCTTAATAATTTTATACACCTTTATGTAGAGAAGAGGGAAAAAGGGAAGGGGTAGAGAAAATACTGCAGATTCACAACATCCCCACCCCCCTAAAACAAATAAAATTATAATACTGAAAGCATATGACTTAAAAACTTCAAAACTGTTGAAGTCAATTGTATGGTTCTGAGGGCCTAAACAACTATTCTGCCATAGTCCCTTCATGTTTTTGTTTCTAGTGGTTGAAGATCCATGAACAATCTCTCCTCTAATGGTACCCTTAGCTCCTTATTTCTGGTCACCTCAGTAGGCTAGACTAAACCACAAAAATCAAAGAAAATAAGTTATTGTTCAGTTAAATCCCAGTTTACCTATCTCAAACCTCCTGCTGAGGTGTTGTACAAACTCAGATGAAGAAAATACTTCAAGGTTCTTGGAAAGAAACCATGCCACAAAAACTACCTTTAAGAGTTGCGCTTTGCTGATCATTCACCAGTCTGACAAAAGCAGGAATGGCCACTTACCTGAAAATAAAAAGAGAAAGAAATATCCATGATTATTCATGCTTTTAAAGGAAATTACACTTTCTACAAAACAAGGAAGAATAAAATGATCGTGGTGCACTGGCAGACTGCATGTGGGATGCTCAGGGCTGCAAAGGCAGGGAATCAACCTGAACATACAATGGAAGAACCGTGGGATAAAACCAGGGCTGAGGGAAGGATAAAATTGGAAACCATTAGATTTGTAAACCAGTAGCAAAATATGAAGACAATTTTTCTGCTTGCAATGATGTCCCAAATAAAGGCAGCAGTCACATTCTCTGAGGTTTCCTTCCTATTTTCTGCCTTTCACCCATTTCTGCTATGAAAATTTTCTTCCAACATACAGGTTGAATGAGTCCCATTCTGCAGATTGAAGGATTTCATCTCTGCGATACATGTTTAGCTCAGTGAAATATTTTATGAATCCTTCCATGACATTTTTCTCCTGCCCCCTCTCCACCAAGAAAACCAAACAAAAAAAAGCTGGAGGAGTCTGCAAACAAATTCCTTTCTGTGCAACTTGTGTACAGTCCTATTAGCAGCAACAGAGCAGGCCATTTATTGGAGAGGGAAAAAAGGCTTTGTTTATGGCAATGGATTTTAATCCTCCTGGTGATAATTTATTTCATTGGAATTTTTGCAGAGTTGGCGATTACACTGATGGAAATCCTCTGAATGGACTGATTTTAAAAGAGGTGGGGTGAAAACAAGTGGCAGTGCTTATTTTTTGAAAAATATTGTTATTAAATATTTTGAAACACATTGATAAAATGTGTTTGAGAGCTATGCTGCAGTAATTTATAATCCAAATTAAATTTCTATTGACAAATGGCAATTTAATCCAGTGACTAACTTCAACAATGTGAATTCCTCTGCTATTTCTCTCTCTCTTTTCTTATTTTCTTTTTTTTTTTTTTTTTTTTAAGACATAATATATAGTATATGAAGCAGGATATGTGCTGGGATAACCAGATGCATTGCTGTTGCTCAGACTTATTTTCTTCCTAATCTCCCCAAAGGATACACAGCTGGGAGTAACCAAACCAACTCCCTTATCAACTTCAAGTATGGATCAACCCTGGGAAATATCCACAGGGAATCCATTCTGCATAAATACTTGGTTAAAAGTTAAGCAGTGTCTTTTGCATACCTGAAGTCACCCTGTCTACTCCCAAGAAAATCCCCATAGGGGACAAAACCCAACACAAATCCTGAACTCTTTTGAAATTAATTCACCTAGATGATTTAAAATAGAAACGAGATCATGATCTTGTCCTTGACATATCCTTAAGAAACTAACAAAGGACTGAAGGATCAAGCCACCCACTGTGCTGTCTGTCCTTTTGCAAACACATCCCAAGACAGATGTACCTATGGACTTGGAGATGCCAAGCCCTTGGCAGTAACACTGCAGAGCTCCCAGCTGTAATGGGATACTGGGAAATCAGATCATCCTACATTTAAACTGATTTCTATCACTGATACTCTTTGTAGTACAGAGGCAGCATTAAGTGCAATAACATGCTACTGCATGGTCACTTAATTCTAGAAGTAAATTCAATATTTGCTGGCATCCTCTATCCAAAGATACAAAGTGTGCACATGTATTGGAGCTGTTAGTTAGAATTACCTTTGCAATGCCTCCTGGGCAAAACCAGAACAGCTTAGGCATCTGTCTGGGAAGAAAGGGTTGTCATTCCCACCCTGTACAAAACTGTTTACAAATTGCTCTGTCACTTGCTTTGTATTGCCATTATAGCCCAGTTGCTGCCTTGGGCACTTGTGAGTTTTCCTACAAGAAATAAGAGGAGCCTATTCCCATTGCTTGCAATATTTTCAAAGAAGGAGCTGGGGTAGAACAATGGAAACAAACACAATGTCTTTGTGACACCACTTGCATGTAGTTAGAAGGGGTAAGGAACAATGCCAATGTTCTTCTGATACATCCAGTGGAAAACGATTTCTTAGGCAAGCTGTCCACCAAGTGCACTATCTAGAGTCCCATTAAGAACTCCAAAGTTCTTCCTTTAAGATACAATTTTATCAATTTATTTTGGAGTCTTGTTTTCTGTCTGTAGGAAGTATGAAGAGGAAAATATGAATACAAAAATACTGGAGACATATTAATTTGGTTTTAAACCTCTAAATGTGTTCAGTCAAAGTTCAATGGGTTCAGGACAGGATAAACATTGATAGAGATTGTCTGACAGATGTTATCTTAAAAAGCAGACCTGAGTGACAGAATATCTGGGAGCTGTGTTCAGTGTTTGCATTGGCTCATTTTGTGACCCTAGCAAAGCTTGTGCCCTGTCCTGTTAAATGATACTCATCAGGACAGTTCCACCATTTGTTAAGTCTGTTAAGATGTTTCAAGAGATGAAAGCTACTGTTTTCTATCACACAGTATGACCAACTGGCAAAACTTCACTGCTGTAACCGGACACAGTAGGGCCATGACAAAATCCACCTTCTGACTCAAATAAGGACACAAACTTTGGTTGCATTTGTTGTGAGAAGGATCTCCCTCAACTTCTCCTAAGGAAGCTGTTTCACTTCAGTTAAACAAATATTACTTGCCCAGAGCAAGACTGAGTGTAACTTCTTAGTAACTTCTTAGTAACTTCTTCTGACTGTAACTTAAGGCTCCCAGTTCTGGTTTCAGGGAAATGAGCAGGATTTTACATCTTCAGTTATTCTCCCCACTCCTGTAATGAAAGTTTGCCTAATTCAATTCAAGCTTGCAAACATCTGCAGGGTAAGTGACACGAATACATTGCATTTTGCAGCAGATACTCATCAAAAATACTTCCTCCAGCTCTTGTTCCAACACCATCTGTGGGAGAACCTTGACTGGGTTCACTGTGCCTCTACAGAAATACCAGTGGCTGAACGTGATGGTGGTTGTGAGAGGCAGTGACACACACTGCACCCCAACACCCCTTCTGCTGGGCCCAGGCTCTCCCTGAGGTTTTCTCTGCACAAGCTGACCTATCCTTCTCCTTGCTTAGCTGGAAAATTTTGATGAGAAGGGAGCCCGTGGTGGGATGGCTGAAAATGTAATGCAATCAGAAGATAATGACTTCAGAAGGAGAGGGGAGGGAGGGGATAATCAGCAGAGGCAGATGAACTCCCAAGATATAAAAAAAAAACCAAACTCTGTTTTCATGCAGATGTCCCTAGTAATGAAGAACAAGAGAAGAGAATACTGAAAAAGAGGTGAAGTGGAAGCTGATTTGTTTCTAAATAATACTATTTCAGAGTCTTCTATGGAGGCAAGGTGCTTCTTAAACTACGAGTATCTGAAAACACCCCAGACAAATTCAGACCTCTCAGCCATCTCTCTCTCTCTCTCTATTATACTCATATCCATACCACAATTTAGAGTTAGCTTGGTGGGAACTGGGAACAGGAATATAAAATATGCAGGGAACATCCCTCTCTCCCTTCAGGCTCAGGTTGAGCTAGATGTCTATGAAAATATTATGCAAATGTAACAGTGTTTTCTTTGGGCAAGCCATTTAACTGGAGCTTTCAATACCTCAGAAGCCTGGAGATATAGGGTGCAGGTAATGATAAATGCAATTTATTTACAATGAGCATAAAAGAGAAGGTGTAGGCAGATGCTCCTACAGGTGATCTCTTCCCTGCTCACCCCACACACTCAATCACAGACTTCAGCCTTTCCTTCACGATGCCTATATGCTTCCTGGGGTAACAGGTTTCCAGGGATCATTCTACTCAGAGAATGTTCTCTCCCCATTCAGATTCTGCATTTTGTATTCTGTACAAAGTCAAACGTATGTGACTTCCACAGGCAAGAAGCTTTAACTTCAAAAACCAAAACAGTAAATGACCTGACCTTGGCAAGCCTCATACAAATTCTGACCCAAGCTTCAGATGTGGAAGAACCTGTGAAGATTTTCAACCCCTTTGATGAGAAACTAGGTATGGATGCAGTAATACATTAGGCTTCCACATATCCTCCCTAGCTTAATTGTATCAATGATTAATGTCAGCACCTCTAACCAGTACACCTGCACTGCTGGATGTGCAGCTACCAAATCTGATAACAGACTGCTGGGTACCACAGGGGGTTGCTGTGCAAAAAAAAGAGAAAGCCAGAAAGTCTTCCAGTGCACATTTTTAGAGCCCATGTTGTGGCTGATAAAATCAGAAGCCTTGACTTCTCAGGTGGTTCTATACCTCTCCTTTCATCCTTCCATATACTTGAGTGTAGGTGTAGCACCAGCATCCTGAACAATTCCAACACGTCTCCGTATGCTCTGCCTCTTTTCATTCCCTCAGCAGATGAAGTAGCTAAGCTATTCTCCTTTTCCTCCACTAAATGCCTACTCTGTTAGACAGTGCTGGCACACTTACATCAGCAAATTAAGCTGGGATGGCTGAGGGCATTATAGCCTGCAGCTCTCCATCAAACCTCTCTCCCAGAGATTGCAGATTCCACATAAAGGACAACCAAACAGCTCCTGGGTCAGCTGCTGCACTTTACAGCTCACTCGACTAGCATGAACCAAAATGAAGTCAGCTTACTTTACCAGGCTGGCTGTAAAACTGTGCTAGGGAAGGGGCTGCTTCATAAGCCATTCAGCTGTCCCTGCTGTGGGGTGGCAACATCTGGCAGACGCTCGATGCTGAAACTGCTTGCCCCCCATAAACTTCATTAGTTGCTGAGTGAATGAAAAAAAAATCACAGCCTGTTCCATCCCAGAAATAGCTGCTGTACAGGAAGACTAGCAGGTGAGGTGACCTCTATACAAACAGGCTTCCAAAAGATGATCAAACATAGGAAAGGTGTAATGAAGTAAGTTATTCTTTATTATTACCTCTTAGATCAAATAGTCTCTTAAAAAAATAATCCTTTTTAATTTGTTCTAAGAAAAAAACATTGCTTGTAAGTATGACAACAGCATTACTAACTATGAAACAATTTTATGCCAAGGCACTATGAAAAATGGCTTCAAGTCTAAAATAGGTCTAATAAAGAGTTAATAAATTACTTGGAGTTAAAAAAGTATTTAAAATTATAGTTTACTGAAAAACTTCACATTACTTTTTATTAATGCCATATAAAATAGTTGTGTAATTAGAAATTAACACATAAGCTGACACAATTTACTCGACAATAATGCACAGGATTCATATGGCACTTAGCATCCCCAAAAGATCCCAAAATACTGTGTTAAAAAAATGTGCCAGGATCCAAGTGTTGCTACATTCAGCCCAGGATTTCAGCCAGCTCTGGGCTGGAAGCAGTTAAGCACTTATTCTAGTACATCAGCACTCTTCAGGAATTTAAGAAGGAGCCTGAAGAACATAGCACTTGACTCAAGGAGGAAGGCAAAATAATATCATTCTTCAGAAATACAGTTGGGACACAGGGGTTTGTATTGTTTCATTCACAATAAATGATGATGACACTTTTTCAAAGCTGAAGAGTACCATTACTTGCAGCCTGGGCCATGTCAGTGATGTGACACAACCCAGCCCATCTCAGGGCAGAGTTTCTGCTTCTGGATTTCTTTGTGCAATTCCTTATGGTAGTGTGGGGTTCCTTGAAAAAGAATGTTTGACTGACTACACTCAATCTCATCTAGTTTACAGAGACTGATTGAATTAGAATCAGCAATAATGAAACTAGAAGACAGTTATGACTCCCATGGAAAGTGCACTTATATCCTATTACTGTACAGGGAAAGTGTTAGCATGAAAAAAATAATTCTGTGGGTTTTGGAGCCCCTTTCTTCCCTTTTACCTTGTAGTGCTTGAAGTGCACATATTGCAGTTTATTAAGTCTGTGTGATAGGTAAATTAAAAATCTCTACTTTGGCTTCATGTTACAGAGGAGAAAGACACACCAAAATTAGTAAGTTTGGGACAGAACAGGCAAAACCACCTCATCCTCATATGCGTTTTAACAAGTAGCTCATCTATCACACTTGGAAATAAGGAAATTTAGAGTGGATTAAAAATCTTCCTTGGGACAGAGCACATTTTTAAAAGGAAATGAAACAGCCAGTTTTGTTTCACCAGTTCAGATCACTGAACTCTGCCCTGGACAAGTAATACCCCACAGTGAAAAAGCTGCTGTTGAGATTTGGGTGGAAGTATCTGTGTCTGCATTGCTGAAGGGAGAGCCAGCAAGTGATCTCTAGTGGATGCTAGCAAAAAGAACCCTACACACTCAATACAGCAAATGATGCCCCTGTGTCTGAAGTGCCACAGGTCATGCTTAAACCACATTTTTAAGAAAGTGGGCAGAAGGCTGCAATGGTTTGACAAAAATAAATAAAAAATTTGCAAATACTTAGCCCTGAGATGAGCAACAGACTGGACAGATTTACAGCTGCAAGTGATTCCATGATACTTTAGGATTTTTTTAAAAAAACATTACCATCCCTTTTTTAAGGTCACAAAATTAAAGAAACAAATATATGTCCCCAAATGCTTCTGCCTACAAACCAGAACCAGATTCTGCAAGGTTAAATTGGTCCAGTTTGAAATTTATTTGTCTATGGTTTCCCTCAGAAGTTTCAAATTCAGTGTTTAAATGCAAGAGCCTTCCAGCGAGGTGTATGTTGTAAAAGCTTGAGCAGTTTGCATGCAACTCCACAGTCACCTGCCATGTTTGTTTCCTCACTTGCCTGAATGAATCTTTAACTCCTCAAAGCAAAACTTGAGTGCAGGTATTGCCAAAGGTGAATTCAAAATTTGTTGTCAGTGAGCTTCACCTGAAAGCTACTCTTTCTACAAACCTTCCTCATCATAAATATGCTCACTGAAATAATCAAGGGATATGGATGCCAAGAGAGTGTCAATGCCATCAAGACAAATTGGTGAAAGAACTGAGAAAGCTACTTGACAGCACTCATTCAGCTTGGATGAAGACTACTTAAACATTCCCCCTGCTTTCCTGTACCACAGGAGATCCCTTGGCACCAGAGTGCTTGTGCTCTGCCTCACACAGTGCCCTGCCCTCCACGACTCCACCGCCAACCGTGCAGGGCTTGGCTACCTGAACTAAAACACCTGCTGGCTGGCTGCAGCTGGAGGCTTTCATCACAGTTGCACATCTGCCTTGACAGATGGAAGGGGGACACATTTATCCAAAATGTTACATCTTTCCACTGTCATCTCAACTGGGGAGTTCAGCTCCCCAATTCCACTCCGCAGTGACATCAACCACAGGCTGTCAGGGCAGATCGAACACAGGAAGCCTTCAGGAAGAGTTGAAAATTGTAATAAGAGCATTATCATGAATCAGCTTGGGATTGATTAAACACTGTGTCATTTTGGGATAGCTCAGCCTCTGGGCCACAGACTGTCAAAATGAGAAATATGGACTAAAAACCCTAAAAATGGTTTAAATCTGAAGCTGAATATAGTTAAGAAAGAAACAAAATGATTCAACTGCAAGGGCTTCAAAGCAGACACCTAGGGCATTTTAAATCTTATATAAGATGTCCTCAGGCACTTGACAGATCTTTTACCTTCCTTGTGAGCAAGCTAGGTTACAATGTTAAGTCCTTCTATTGAATTCTGTCTTCTGTCCATTTTTACCATGCTAGACACCTTTCCTATCTCAAACACTGTGATGTCAGTGTTGACATTTTAGGATCATAGCAGAACCCAGCATTTCCTTGCCTATTTCTGACAGTAGCAGCTGCCAGTTATTTAGCAGCATAATTTAAAAATTATTTGGAAGAAGACTGTTGCATCTGGCATGGTATAAAAGACCAATACATAAATCACTTTCAGAATACTCAGGATGACTGCAGCCAAAGCTTCTATGCATAAAACCTACAACACCAAGCCATCAACATAAGAACATAGCCAAATAAGTCCACTATGATTTGGCAAAGGATTGCTATGGTCATCACACCTACAGAAACAAAACCTGGTCATTCCTTATGAGATGAGTGGCAGAGGCAGAAACCACACTCAGAATCTGCTTGCTAGCTTGTTTCAGTGCAATGCAGAGGTTTCAATACAGACAATTTATTTAACAATGAGGTAAGTTGGAAGCTCTACTGCTAGGGCCAAATAATTTGAAGTAGAATTGGTTGAACACTTCAAACCAACTCTTACCTGGTCAAAATGTGATTCTTAGTGGAAGGCAAAACACTTCAAGTCTTGGGAAGACTGTCTGAGGGATGTCAGAGAGACCCAAATCAAGTACTTAACATTTTCATTCCAAAAGCAGAGCAGACATTTTAACACAATTGTGCTTCATTAGAATGCTTGAAGAGTTTTGGGTGTAATCCAACATGGATCAAAAGCAAAATTCAGAAACTCGGAAGTTGTTGTGATACACAATTATCATTCTCCAGCCTGCCTGAGTTTTGCAAAGGCTGGGGAAGGGGAGGTGTGGGAGGGTAGTTGTTGCTTTTTAAGATCAGCATTAGAAATTGAGTGATGCCAGAGAGAGGAGATTCAAAATTTAAATGTGACAAAGTTCAGATGTGTGTAGGTTCTAGTTTGTAGTCTGAGCTGTTAAAGCGATAACACACAGGCTTGAAGCAACTTCTAAAATTATCCCTAAAAATCAGAATGTCTCCTTCAGAGACAGGGTCCAAGTGTGATCTTTTGCTGACAACAGCTCTGAATCCAGCTACTTAGGGATCATCTCTATGGATTCCCAGATATGCTGATGAGCTGGCAGTTGACAATGTGTGTGTCAGGGATAACATTTTGTCATATGTATCAACGATGACATTTAATTTCTGCATTAAATTTCTGCATTAAATTTCTGCATTAAATTTCTGCATTTATTTTCTGGATGAAAACTGTCCAGTCCCCTAAAGAAATAAAATGCTTGTTAAAAGCAAGAGCCTGTTTGATCTTCCCTTTGTGGAATTTCAAGCCTCTGACTTGCAAATCTTGTTCAACTATCATCTTTGAACCACAGCACTAGCCTTCTGTTTGCACAGAGGCTTGTGCTAAGTTGACAGATTCCAATGGCCCAAATAGGCTGTCCTCTCACTGAGGGCACTCTCATAATGGTACAAGGAATGAGAATTAGATCTTTGAATTTCTAAGTGGCTTTGGATTTAGAAAGAGGCTCTCAAGTCCTGAATAAGATGTACAACACTGCCAGGAGGAAAGGTACATGCACTGATCTGACTTCCTGTACCCAGCTCCCAACACTTGTCTCAGTATTACCCATTTTGCACTTGGTTTCACATTTAAGTACAGAAACATGCTTGCTAGTACTCAGCTGTACTGGGTTTGTACGGCCAGGTTTTGGTTGCAGAGGACTATGGGGGGGGGGCTTCCCTGAGGATCTGCCATGTCTGATGGGGCCAATGCCAGCTGGCTCCAAGATAAATTCACTGCTGGCCAAGGCTGAACCCATGAGTAATGGTGGCAGAGGCACTGGCATAACATATGTAAGAAGAGGGGGGGGAAAGCTGCACAATAGCAACTGCAGTTTGAAGAAAGGAGAGACGACATGTGAGAGAAACAGCCCTGCAGACACGAAGGCCAGTTAAAAAGGAGAGGAAGGGGATGGAGGAGGTGCTCCAGGCACCAAAGCAGAGATTCCCCCGCAGTCCATGGTGCAAGACCATGGTATGGCAGCTGTGCCCCTGCAGCACATGGATATGCACAGTGGAGCAGAGATCCACCTGCAGCCCATGGAGAATCCCATGTACTTCATGTGATCCATTGTGGTTTCGGACCTAGAGAGAGGGAAAAAAAGTAACAACACACATGGACCTTTTTAGGGAAAAAAGGCCAATTTTATTGAGCGGAGAGCTTGTATTTAAAGCATGTTACGAGAGACTAGAACAGGACAGTAGCTTATTGGCTAATTGGGATAAACAACCAAGAGACCAGGCCTCAGGATGTATCCCATGGGAAAACAACAGGTGTTAATCTTTATTATGACTAGCACTCTGTTTTTCACCAGATTCTAAGTTGTTTTTGACCATTTATCACCTTGGGAAATTTCCTTTCTGTCCGCAGCTAACATCAGCTTCTCAGCCTGGGAAGCAAGAAGGATTCAGGCTTGAGAGAAAAGATTCTCGAGCTGTAATTTTGCAGCTCCCTAGGTGTCTCTGTCCACAATCCATTATTTACTTTTACGTTTTCAATTAGAGATACTCTTCTCAGTAGCACTGGGGCACAGATGCTTCCTATTACTTCTCTGGTAAAAGTAGTGATCAATATGCCTGAGTAAACAAATTCTTTCTCAGAATGGTTGTAGTCTCAGTCATTGAAACATCATCTCTTTGGTTTGGTTGTTTTAGGGGTTTTTTGGGGTTTTTTGGTTTTTTTTGTTTTTTTTTTTTGCTTTGTTTTAGTTTTGTTTTTGTTTTTGTTTGTTTTGTTTTTCTCAATCAACATTCATGGAGTAGGATAAGAAGGGCAGCACTGAGACAGAGGAACATGGAAAGAAATTTCAGATCCATCTAACAATGTCACTTGCCTCTCTTTGCTTGATATGTGTAACAGTGTCTGTACAACACAGTTCTATGATAGAAATATGATGGCAGAAGAGAAATGCAAGGAATAAGCAAACCATTCGAAGAAAGATGAGGTTTGGTAGATTTCATATGCTTTAAGGTCAGAACAGAGGTTTAAACAATCCCTCCTGGCCTTCTGTTTGTCACAGGGCTTTCATCTTCACCCAGCTATCCTTGTACTCAGCTCAGTGAATTCTCCCTAACTAATTTCTTTTTTTCTTTTTATTAGCAAGGTATCCAGTCTTGAGCTGAAGGTGATGAATAGTTAGCGTGCCCTAAGGGAGTTTATTTCAGTGTTTGATCACCTTCACTTTTGAAAGGCTAAGCCTAATTTGAATTTGTCTGACATCAATTTCTGTGTCTTGGTCCTCACTGTCCCTTTCTCTACTAGATTAAAACATTCTGTAACATTCTCATTTTTTTTTCTAAATGACAAAAATTATTCTGTGTATTAATCGAGTCCCCCCCCACCCCCCTTAGTCTTTTCAGATAAATTCAAATGATCTTGAAGTCTAATGGCAAGTAGTTTTCTCCAACCATCAAAGTCATGTTGCAGACTTTTCCTCTATCCAATACTGCATCAAGCTGTGAAAACGTAGATACCAGAAAAAAGACAGTACTTCTGAACTGGACTCAACAATGCCATATGAGAGAGAAAACCAGTTCACATTACATTTTCTTAGTGCTGTGTTCATACAGCTGTGGTCTTTAAGCCCCTTTTTACTATTGCACCACTTGGGAAATCTGAGCTCTACTTGCACAATACCTTATACCTCCTTTCCAGATACAGTCCTGTCATTTGAAAGCAAGGTCTGCTGCTCTAAATACCCAAATTCATTTTCGGTGTGCTACATATATTTGTATGAAGGCATGCAGCTTTTCAGAGCAATCCACACATTAATTTTTTACTGCCATTATTTTTTGTATTCTTCTACTAATCTTTGTGTATCCACCCTTTTTATCAGCACATATACTCCCAGATCATCGATGAAAACACTGGATAAAATGGGGCTTAGTACTGATTTCTCAGAATCCCATCTGGAACACTCCCATTTGCAAATAATTTCCCATTGACACATGCTTTTTGAGGCCTATCATTTTGTTTTCTCTCAACTCATTTAAACTCTATTTTATTGTTATTTCATAGTGTTAACTTTTTATAAGAACACCATGAGGTATTATAGCATGTTAGGAAAGTCCAGATCTGAAGACATCTTTATGAACTAAACTTGTAATTCCATGGGGAAAAAAAAGCAAATTTGTTTGAAAAGCCAGTTTTCCTTAAATGTGTTGACTAGTGCTAATGATATTCTTAACATCTTATTCTTTAATCACTGGATTCTATATGAAATTTGCATTCTTTTATTATGGAATTATTTAAAAACAACTGCACTACTGTCATTCAAGTCATCCTGGCAGTTTTGTCTTGAACCCAGCAAAACATTAACATTCTTATACAAATTCTGTTACTCTTCCACCAAGATTTAAAGTTAAGATCTGTGAGCTGGAGACCCCCTCAATCAACTCTTTGACATGAACTGCCAGAGACTATATTTTTCAAATGTCTATCCTTAGTGACCATCGCTCAATATCCATCTTATTAACAAGCTCAAAAAGACCTTGCCATCCTCATAGTGGAGGAAGAGTTACCCAGCCTAAACCACATGCAACAGGTTCCTAAAAACTCTTCTGCATTTAGGACTTCAGTTCACTCTACCGACTTCCCCTCCCACCTTGGAAACACTCCAGTAACTTCCTATCACACCTTGGAAATGCCCCATATGGAACATCTAGAAAAGAGCTGGCATTACATGAACATGATGCAAGTTTTTTCGCACTTCCTCAAAAGAAATGCAAATGAATGCTTTGCTGAGCTGGAATCCAGTAGCAATGGTGCAACACGGACAAAAAGAAAACCTCTCCTCTAAAACACTAAAATGCTTTTTGCCTTGCAGCAGACTGTACCATCAGCCTGGCCAGCCATCTCTCTGACCTATAACCCATGCACTATCTCCCATTCAGACATCTTTCTGAGTCCTGATTTGGGTTTTGTATAAATCTCATGGACTTTTGCTAGAAGCCACAGCTAAGGCATGAATTACTGGTCCATTTTCACTACAGCCAAAACAGCTGCGTGGGCATATATAAGCCTACTCTTTCATTAACAACAACATCCTTTTCCTTGCCTTAACACTGCAAACTTGTCTGACTCAAATCAGTGCAAAAAGACAAAGGTCACATTCTCTTCCTGTCATTTGGAGTATGTTGTACCTTTCTCCAAATGTTTCTTTTGGATTTGGTAGGATTGGCTGAGCTGTCAGGGTGCAACTATATTCCTAGCTTAAACAGTGCCTGGAGGTGGTCCTGGGAATGGAGGAATAACGAACTGAACTGCTAAACAGTCTAGTAAAGTCCCAGCACAAGTCTGTAAGCACCCCATGGGAACTACTACTACTACTACTGCTACTCTGGGCCAGCCATCTTCCCTACACTTAGTAAGTTTAGTTTATTTCTCCAGCCATATTCTGACAGGTCACCCTCCTCTTAGGCTTCAACACTTGTCTGTTTCCATGCATGATCCTGGAGTTTTGACTTATCAATAACTGTGAAAGGCTAAAAGCAGCTTCATGCAATGTACTATTCCACCCCTATTATTCATTCTCTTGTTCCCTAATGACAAGCCACATCTTAAATGTTATAATCAAGTGCTTTATGCCACCAGGTTTCAATCAAGTCAGACATGCTGGAATTATTCTCATCCATGAGTATGCCCTGTGCCTCCTTTTCCCTGCTGACAGTCCTATGAGAGTAGTGCTCATCAAAGCAAGAGATAATTTTCTCTGTGCATTATTTGTTGCATTCGTTCAATTTGTTCGAAGAATCCTGAACCTGAACTCATCTTGTGGCTGCAACCTTAGCAGTACAGTAACATCCCTAGCCACTCACAGAAACTGCTGGGTACTGAAAGAAGCAACTGTTTGTTGTTCCTGACTTTGGAAGCAGTTCTGTGCCAACTCCATTGTACACCAGATCTAAATACAACCTCAGAACTGCCCTGAATTTTTCTATTTTGTACTGTGCTCTCCAGGCTATTACATGGGAAGGATATGTCTGGAGATAAATGCACTCCAGATACATAATGGCCTAGTACATTGATAGCTGCATGAAACTGGTACTAAATGAATAAAATATCATACTTGGCCAGTTACTCCTATAATTTACCTTTAAAAACACCACAAATGAGATTCTGTAAGGGAAGGAGAAGCACAGTATCCCAGTTCAATTTACTACTACCTCTCAGTTTGATTACTGCTGGGGTAAAGTTGAGGGGGGTTGAGAGGAGAGAGACAGAAAAACATGAGAGATGTGAGACATGATTAAAGTATGATCTCATCCTATTCACACTGGCAATGCTAAATTTAACTAGTCAAAAACCTCCTTTGATGTGGCAAGAGCCCTCAGCCGGAGCCGTTCTGCCATAAAGATGTTTATGTTGAGACAACTTCTAATCTTAGGATTTCAGGTCAAGGTAATCCACAGTATCTGACATCTCTAAAGGGCAATTTGTCGTCCTCCCTGACAGAAGACCCTGAAATCGCTAAATGCACCAAGCACACTGACAGCTCCACCTTGTCTCCTAACTACCACTTGTCTTAAAGTAGCTCTCATGGCCTCAACTCTAAAAAATAATAAAAAATATTCTTCTTTAACAGCCTCAAGCACACAAATAAAACATAGTTTTGGCTTTGTGTCTCAAGAAGCCCTGTTTTAAGAGTTCAGACCTGTGATTCCTTGAAGCAAGTGTGCTTTCAAAAATGAAATCTCTAGTCTGAGATCAACAGGGGAAAGATCAGGAGACTAGAAATAAAATCAGCTCTTAGCCTGGAGAAAGTGCACTCCATGAAAGAGCCTACTGGATTTAATAGGGGAATGTGGGCATTAACGGCTTTCAAAAGATCACAGTTTCTGGTTTGAATGAAGGATAATTTTGACCTTTGGTATGGATACATTTGGCAACCCACTGATGTCTTCTAGCTAGTCCTTTCCATGAACAGTATCTGATAGATCAGCACCCTGCTTGGTCCTGATCGGCACTCAGAAAGAGAAAAAGACTTCAGAAAATGAGTCCTAGGTTTGGCTATGACTCAGGACAGCTCAGTTGGGGTAAGTGGGGGAAGTTCATTGTACTGCTTAAAAATCTCAAGCTTCCTTTCAAACAGTACTGCAAATATTTTTCCTGCAAAGAAAGTTTCTGTAAAGCCACTGTATCTGACACATAGTGATAGGGCAGGCCCAAGACAGGCACACCATGAGCAAGGCCATGCAAATTATATCAAACAATCTGTCAAGTACCCCAAACCTCACCAGGGAAACCACAGACTGGTATTCTCATCATGTTTGCCATCACTATCCTGCCTGAAGTGAAGCAACTGGATTCCCATCCTTACTCCCACGTTGCCTCCCATGTTGTCCCATGCAACCTTTTCCTATTGCAGTCTCTAGGTCTTCACACAGTTCCTCCTACAGTTCACAACACTGAGATGTGACATTACCTCCTGCAGCCTACACACACCTCTCCTTCTGACGGACAACCACTCTTGAAATAGAAACCTGTGTGTAGAATTTATATGTATTTATAACATGTATTAAAATGTATTTATAACTGAGTGTGTTCTTCTTGACATAAAACAATAAAATAGCTAACAGGGGCTATGCATGACAGGTTGAGATGCCTGTCATGAGAGATGTCCATGGAAAAAGGAGATGTCAGCCCAGTTTTGCAAACCTGCATCTCTGACAGTCCACATCAGGTGTGGAGAAAGTGAAGATGAGGGAGATTTAGAGAAATGGTCACAGAGAGTTAAAGAGAGGAAAAACAAAACCTTTTAATTCCTTTACCTAAGAACTAACCTCTCCTTCTGTGTAAAACAGAAAAGGCTGAGCTAGTGCTTTTGGGTTTGATATTTTTTTTTTCACCTTTAATTATGCATCATCAGTGACAAGCTCATGTGGAGCTAAAAGCTGGATCTGAGCATGAAGCTAATTTTTGGAGCTATTGGCTGTTCACTACCAGGAATAAAAATGATTCCTTGTCTTCCTAGATTTGGTTTAAGGAACAAAACCTCTTTGTCTCTCCCTCCATATTAGCTGCCTACAGACAGCTCCATTTTCCATTTGTGCATGTAATTATCCCTTCCTATGTGAGCTACTTTACATTCGTGCTTATTGAATCTCAGTTTATTGATTTCAGCTCCCTTCTTGAATTCATCATAGTTGGACTCAGGGCTAATCCTATTCTCCAATGCATTGGCGATTGCTTCCAGCTTTGTGTTGCATATGAATTTGATTAGCATACTCTCTATTCCGTTCTCCAGTGAAAACGTTAATGAAAACATTGAGCAGTATCAGATCTAGAGCACATACGCACAGGGCTCCATGCACCACTGCCTAACCTGACTCTAAACCTTTAATAATACTCAATACTTCTGGGGTAGGGACAGTCAACTTAACAACACCTGGGTAAGCAATTTGCAACATTTCAACTGAATTTATATTCTGCAGGAACAATTAACAAACTTGGATCAAATGTAGGGGGAGGTCAAGGAAGCAGCATTTGAATTGGGCAAGTACAGAAGTTTGACATTTAGAGTTAGAGCTCAATCTAAAGGTTCCATAACAGTCCCTGAAATTTCAGCTTCAAAAACCAAAAACCTGAGAAGGCACACTTGTATTTTTGGCAAGTTGACTGCTATCTCAAGCTTAATCTCATTGGTGTGGCTCTTCTCACATACTTTTAAATGATGCCAAATGGCAAAGTAAGCTAGTTCTAGTGTGAATGTAACTTCCCAGAAATAAAAGGATTTAGTATTTAAGGGTTAGTTCATGCTCATCTGATTAATCAAATCATTCATTGTGGCCAAAATATATTGGAATGGACATGGACATAATTGTTTTCATATTCTAATTTACGGAAAATGAAACAGAATTTCTCATTTTTATGGGATTTAAGCTGTTTATATCCATGACCATTTCTTAGCCATAAAGCTTAGGATTTTTCTTTGTCTTTTCCTTGGGGGGTGTGGGGTGTGTGTGAAGACTACATATTATTTTACATCTTAGTTCCCTCCCCACATGGGTTGGTTATTGAGCCAGGCATTCACCAGTGCTGAAGTTTAATATAGAAGTGCTCAATTTTCCCATGTTCCCTCTTGTTTGCAAGTTTAATTCTGCCATTCATTTCCCTCCTCTCTCTGTCCTGCCTTGGGAGATGAGGCATTACAATTTACTTTACTTTGCCTCTTTCTCTTTTCTAACAATAGAATCTCAGCACCCATCAGAAGACTGCCCAAACACCAATCCCTGGCCAGCAGTAAGGAAGCAAGATACACAGAGAGTAAAGTTATTCTGTTTATAATGAGATTAATCTCTTTCTGAAAACTACCAGACATGCCCTGGAAGGGCTGACTTATTCCTGGCTCAAAAAAGATGCATCCAAAGATTGTAGTTTTACCCTCTGGAAGGTATCATATGGCAGACTGTTTTTAAAAAGTTTCCTAACTCTCTTCCAACCCTGCCCTCAAATTTCTGTGTTCATAGCAACTGTTTCTTCCAGAAGTGTGTTGATGCAGAACTTCAATGCTCTTACTCTACCTCTTGCAACAGCTCTTTGGACCATGCAGCAATGTTCAGAGAATAACACTGATCATTTACTTCAAAAGCCACATGCACCAAGCCAGGTTAATTTTCATTATCAGTGTGTGTTTGGATCTGTGATACCATAACATAGTATCTCATTTCTGAGGGAGGCTCACAAGTGGCTCTAATTTAGTATGAATAGAACAATAATGCCATAAATTTTGTTCTACTTGAGCAAAGGGTCTTTCTGACCTACAAAGTGAAAACTTCTGTTCCAGCTTTGAAAAGTTGCCCTGGAAACCAGATGTAGATTGTACCACCAAGGATGATGTATCACTGCATCATTTGTCCTGTTCTTATCATTCTTTTCAGCTAAGATAGAACTGCAACCTGTCTCTGGCCTTCTCTTATTTACCCTCACTCTCTGTTGAAAATTCTATATATTTTACTTATAAATCTATTACTGAATCTTTAATCCATCTATATATAATTTATGAGTAATTATAGAATGTCTGTTAATAAAGAGCACTGCTCAGATATCAACTCACACTCCTTTTGCAACCTCATGTGATGAAAATCACATTTAGGCAACTCTACTGACAGTGGCAATGGCCTCTGCAGTCTGCAGAGGGCCAGTGTAGCTAAAGCTGGTCTGATACCACTGTATTAGAGCACAGGAAGGTTTTCTCAAACACTACCACATTCAGAAGGCCTGGGCAAAGTCAACTGGTTCCTACTCTTACCTGCATCTGAAGCAAGGGAAAAATGCATTAAGTACTTGCATAAATTAAATGTCTCAGTATATCCAGAAACAGCACCCAGGATGTCATTCAGTCAAAAACCATTGAAGATGTGTTTAGCATCATGTTGAGTAGATGGAAACCGGTGTTAACCTGTACAGGCTCCATTTTCCAAAAGAACAGATGGCTTGGAATACACTTGTCCATTCTCATTTTTCAGTCATCTCATTGACTACTTTGCTCTTCCACTCTGCAAAACCCTTAAGCCCAGGAGGAAATTCACTCAGCTGCTACAGAGGAGCTTTTATCGCACTTTCACTTAAGAGACTATCTATGACCCTATTTATAACGTACCCATGTTCTGAATAGGGTAGCAAGGGAAAGAAAAGCTATTGTCTGAATTCCTGCATGGAAATGGAAGCACAGGCAAAGCTCCCGAAAAGACTTAAATGATGCCTAATGATGGGGGTAATCACAAAGCACTATTCTCAAAGGCACATGCCTAACTAATCCTCATTGACTTAATTGAAAGGTGAGCGACCAATGGAGAAGTTTTTAGCCTTTCATTGTGTATTTATCTGCATCATGAAATGCCTGAATACCTCTGGAAATCTGGCCCTTGGCCTCCCTCCCATTTTAAGAAAGCAAAGTAAGCATGTAGAAAAGCAAATCTGAGGAGTTTGGACTCCTCAGTATACGAGTATTTTCTGAAAAACAAGTGTAAACTCTATCTCTATTTAAAAATACTACTGTATGTAGTTTATGTGGAAATTCCAGGACTATTAATTGATCTTTTTGACCTCATCATCCTACTCATGAATTTATCCTTCTCATTCCCTGCAAACTCTTGAGTTGGGTACTATTTACACTGTTTAGATTAGGCTTTAGTGAGTACTGAAAGCTTTACGTTTTCCTAATGAGAATTGAAGTAGAATTGAAAACTACAGGCTTTGTTTAAACAAGAACAATGTGAATCTGTCAGAATTCAAACCAAGCTACAACTGAAATACTGGCCTATATAAAAGCGAAGGATGAAATATGAACATGACTGAAAAGCATTCCTGCAAGATACAATCAGCTTTAACCAGTCTCATACAGAAACGGTAGCTATACATGTGCAAGTATTATACACTTAGTAGTGCAGAGAATTCACCTTATTATCTTACAATGAGCAAAATAAATATCAGTTTAAATTTGTAAAAAATACATGTAAGAAAATCAAGACATTTCACACAGGTGGAACTGTATATAACTGAAAATCTAGATGTGTAAATCTTCAGTGATCCTTCCATGAAGAAATGAGCCAGAGAAAGAATAGAAGAAAGAGACTATGAACAGGGATTCTTTGTTATGGAATTCAAATAACACTCCATGGCATCTCATCAGCTGATCTGGGAAATCCAGGGCAATCCTTCACCATTACGCGGCTTGTGTCCTTGGCTTCTCTTACCTTTTTGTGCTGTTATAAGCTCTGCTGAACTTGGTTCTTCTAGTGGAACAAGGAAGTTGGGGAGAATGAGGGCAGAAAATTAGTTAGATACATTATAAAGCAAAATCTTGCGACATTTCAAAAAAATAGTTTCCCTGCTTGCAAATTCTCTCAGTGTGGGCTCCACACTGTGTGGACTGGTGAGTTTATGTCCCTTCTTTTTTAAAAACCCTCTTCGGCCTCCAGGGGAAAGGACACCGCCATCTCCTTTCACAGCTTCCCATCACACAATTACTTTTTTTAGTTCTCCATTTCTACCTCTCCCAATCCATTTGCCTTTTCTGTCACAACCTATCTGTATACCAGTGTTACCCACAAGCTTCACAAGGTAACATAACATAATCACTTTTATGTGCTTGTCTGCCTTAATCTCTGGAAGAGTTCCCTGCAATCACTCTCTGGGGAGTTCATTTGTTAGATCATTCCCCATTTGGAAGAGCTGTATTTAACGTTTATGCTACGGAAGAGATCACTGGCAGGTCTTTCCAAGTCCTGCTCTAGTTGTTGGAATCTGTGTGAAAAGGAGCTGACTGCAATCCTTTTGCTGAAAAAAAACCCCAAAAAGCAGCATTGCTTTTTCAATAATTTCATTGTTGCTTTAACATGAAGAGAATAAATTAGGCAGAATGGGTCAATTTCAAGATTATTCCTCTATAGAGGGAAAGGTTTTAAACAGATCTGTTCTGGCCTCAAGTGACACAAGCAATTTTCAGGTTATTGATCTCTTCTTAGCATAATTTCTTTGTGATTATTTTACCTCTCCATTCTTGCCTCATCACTCCTCCATAAGCACCCTCCAAAGGAGTGGGGATCTATTCCTCTTTTCTGGCTTATGCACTCCAGTTTACCTTCCATAATTGCAGAAACAATGCTCAGTGAGTACCAGAAGTTTGGAGACAGACTTATGGAAGGAATAAAAGAAGTTTTTACGTGCACTGTTCATTTTCTACTTTCCCAGCCATAAGTGAAACAACCATCCCAAATTCATGCTGATAAAACTTTTAGATCCCACTATGAGAGAATTCGATAAAAGCCTGTGACATCAGCTTCACACAGTACCAATCTGTTCTAATCTTTCCCAACAACTGCACTAAACCATCAACAGCAGTCCCACCCCCACAAATGCTCACAGCAGTACTGCTCTGAAGATGTAGCTGGAAAAAAGATCACCAAAAAAGCATAGGCAAGGCAGGAAAAGACAACCTCACAAAGACCTAAAATAACCCTTCTGTAATTAAAAAAATGCTTTTAGAACAAGTCCTACACCTTCTACTAGGTTCAATCCCTGCTCACTACAAAGGAGACCAATGAGTTTATCTGGCTGTTTCCATGCTAGCTCACATAAGATGGTCTTGGAAAGCCCCCAAGTAGAAGACTCCACAAATCACAGGACACCTCTGCCATTGCTGCACCACCCTCCCAGTGAAAAGTCTTTCCTAATGTCCCATCTGAACCTACCAAGCCACAGTTTATTGCTGTTGCCAGTGTTATGCTGTCTACTGCTGCTTACAAAAATTTGGTGCTTTCCTAGAAATTATTCATGTGCCATAGGCTTTTAGCTCACCTTTTAACCTCCTCTACACTAAACAAGCTTAGATCCTTCTATCTATTTTCATGGGACATGTACCATAGGCCATAATTATCTTAGTAGTTGTCTCCACTAGACCCTCCCCAGTTTCTCCATATACTTCCTGAATTGTTGTGGCTCAGATTTGACACAGATTCCCCCTGGTTCACTGAGGGAGATGAAGAGTTCTGCAGGAGTCAGCTCTTATCCTGAAGACCTCACTGGTATAACTGGGCTACAACAGGAATAGCATGCCCAGCAGGTTAGGGGAAGCTCTTCCTTCCAACAACTAAGTGAGACTGAACAAAAGTGTGAACCTCTTCTCTGTAAGATTCTCTGCTTGGTAGGGAACTTTTCCTGGTGTCTGGAAGTTTCCTACTATTTCTCACTTCTCTTTTGAGCTCCAGAACACTGGTTCATAAAAGGCAGCATCGCTTTGCAAGTGGGTTGCTTTTGTCAGAGGTAAGGATGGGGTTCAAGCAAATTGAAGTAGAGGAAAGCCTGGACCTTGGAGTTCCCATGTCCATGATGGATGTTATTTCCATTAGGCTTTTGAGCCAATGGAGAGAAAGCTGTCTTACCTACTCACTTGAGCAGTCTGCACTTGGAGTGGATGTTGGATCAAGCAGCGCAAGGAAGACAGCTCACAGCTGTCAGTAAAAGAGGAGCTGTATGCATGCTGTTTCCACTGAGAAGTCAAGCAGAGAAAATTCCATGGCCTCACTATGAGTAACGAGGGATGGGGAGGTCTTGCAAGTACAAGTTTCTGCTGCTGGCAGCCTGGGGACTTATTTTTCCTTTTGTGTATCCCATCCACTGGTAGAAAGAAAGATGGCAAGGACTATGTTGTAGCATGTGAAAATAAACACCTTAATCGATTTTGTGCAACATGAAGGGTTTGCAGAGTGAGGGGCAGGCAAGCATATTGGATAAGTTAATTTTCTTATAGCCTCCCTACCTCACTGGTTAAGTTACTGTTAAATAGGAGCCTCTCTCCTCCTGTTGCTCTAAAGAAACTATGAGAGATGCAGACTGTTTTGAGGTTCACACTGTGAACAGTAAAGCAGAATGAATGTATAAGTTGCATGTGCTAGTGCATACATTAAGGTATTTTGATCGCTGCAAGATTGCCTGTTTATGAGGGCTGCCTTTATCTGGAAGAACAATGAAGCCAGAGTGCATTTTGGAAAGCTCTGCCTTAGACAAATGAACCCAATCTTGCAGACGTGGGAGAGCATCTGAGAAAATATCTCCTACCCTTCAGGAAAAGACTAGTCCCAATTCTCCTACAATTCAGTGATCTATAAGCCACAAAGAAAGGGTTGTTTTAATACGTAACACCCCACCCTCCACCCCCACATACATCTTAATTACACATCTCTACAGTGCCTGGATATGCTGAGTTCAGGAGAAAAGCCTTCAACCTTTTAAGAGAGACAGCCTGAGAAGGGCTTCCAGCTTAGGATGGAAGATCAGTCAGAAAGCAGATTTACATCATCTTGGGAACCTGGTACTGCCAATTTCAAGAAGTCACACAAACTTTTTAATTTGCAATGATTAAATAATGCTCCACTCTTTTGTGGGATCTAAGTGTACTGCATAATTTGACATTTCTCCTTGAGGTAGAATATATTGTCTGGCATTCTCTGCAATGCAAAATGAGTGGGCACCGACTCACAAGGTTTAGCTAAGATCATACCAGAGCCTTTTCATTTATTTTCAAAAAGTTCTTTTCTCAACCACCTCTCATGACAGTATGCACAAAGCCTGCCATAACAGGCTTCTGACCTACAGTGGGCTTTTGTTGAAGTAATTTTGGGCTACAAATACACATAACAGATAGTAAAGAGCAATTCTCCCTGTTCAAGCTGAGGAGGGCCAACCCTGCCATTGCATACATTTGGTATAGTCAGTAGTGGTAAACATAAGGACGGTTCTAGGGCTGAGAGTACTTAGGAAATAATACAGACCAGCTCACACTTTCCTGCATGGTACTGCACTGCACCCTCAGGTATTTCCAAAACCAAAAAGGACAAACAAGAAGGATCCTGGGCAAGAAACCTCAAGAGGATGCCTCAAAACAGAATTTCTATGATTCTGCAAAGTTCATGTTCAAAACTAGGAATGATAAGCAGGAATAGCTAAGTCCTGGAGGTTTAGGGTAAAGGCCATATTTCTTCACTTATAATTTCCTAGAAACTAACTCAGGTGGCTTTCCCCTCTGCATTCTGACTTTCCTGAGTCACATTTCTGTACATTTACCTTTTCCTGATGCTTATAGAACTGAGCCCTTAAAGCACTGTACATTGGGAACGATCTTGCCTGATGTACCTCCACTGACAAAATTCTTGTCTGCAGTGGCTCATCAACAATATCAGGAACAACACAGTTTCTTTCAACACAGACTCTACATTAAACACCTCTACACTAAAGTATTTGGTGCTGCAAATGCCACAGATGTTGAAAGGATGCTGACAGGGAACCTTCCACCCCAGCAACCTGACTCACCCACAGTGTAAAGGATGGTGCCAGCAGCACTTTGCCAAGTCAGTCACTTAACTGTCAGATACAGCTGAAAGGATGAAGAGCAAAGAGGGTGAAGTAGAGTCAAGACACAAAGTTCAAGTCTCATTTTGTTCTTTACCAAAGTTTGGTGGGGAAGAATTGGCTAAGGGCCCATTTTCCATTCAAAACCCAAATTGCTTTGATAATTAGCGAGTCTATTGGAACATGTGCAGAGGCTAGGCATAGAAGACAAAGCAGATGATAGCATGTCAAGAAATAATATTTGATATAGATTAAAATTATTGAAATATAGGAAATTATGGAAAAATACAATAATTTTGCAATTAAGATTAGGACTAAAAAAAGAATTTGCATTCATTGTAACAAGCAAGACCAGTAACAACTAACAACCACCTATGGAGATGGAGCTATTAACATGCAAATGATCAGTATTCTGACTGAGGTATTTCTACTGAAAATGTGCCATTTCTGCAGATTTCAAAGAAGTTTTTTGAAGCAAGGTATGTATGGATAAAGAATCAGGATGGGAACACTGTTTACTCAGGAAAACTGTTCTGCTTGACAGAGAAGAAAACCAAGAAACACAATTACTGAGCTGGGGCTGGAACAGATATGGTGTGGGATTCCAGCAAACATCTCTGACAACACGATTATAGTGGAGAGCAAGCTTTGGGGCCAGAATGCTAATGTAAGAAATGAAAATTTTTATTTAACAACTTAGAGGAGTAAAAAACAGGGAAAAAAGGGGATGCTACTGACTTGAAGGCAGGAAATGGAAAGAGATAGGAAATTTTTGTGGAAACTGTAGAAATTCCTGAGTTCTTCAGATGTAACCAAATAGTTTATACTGACCACAAGTACAGCTCTCAAGAAGAAGGCATTACCTGAAAGTATCCTAAATACAACTTCCTCTGTTATCAACATTCTTTGTGATTACTGCCCCATTTTCAGTGGAGCTTTCACTCCTTCATATTATATAGGTCTTAAAAAATTAGTTGAGGGTCCATTTTTACAGGCAGGGGACAAGGACCACTGAGCTCTAGTGGGAGGAAAAAATGAGTAAAGGCTCATTCAGAATACTCAATGAATGGCAGGCAGCATAAAACTCTGTCTTGCCAGTGTGTTGTCAAGACCTTGGCAGAGGTCAGCAAAGAAGCAGGAGAGACAAGTATAGCAGGCACCAAAAGTGAAGAGGAAAAGAGAGACATTCCATTACTGTGGGAAAATTCTACCTTTAAATAAGATATAGGAGAATGTTCTTCTGCAAAGTATGGCAGTGTGTTTGAGAAAAAGACACTGAATTTCACTGCAGCTCCCTTTTACATTCATAGAAATTCAGATCTGTGAAATTTCAAGCGTCAAGGAAATTGGCCACTTTCTAGGAGTGAGGTTTACCAAATTTCTGAAGGTTCTGGAAGTCTCTTTTGTGAATTAGGTAGCACCACTGTATTTTGTAACTGCATTGTATGGCCTTATCAGAGAGCCTTTAAAAGATACTTGAACGTGTGGGTTTGATCTGTGTCGTAGAAATGGGGTGAGGGTGACAGCCAGAAAGTGCAGGAGCTGGGGAAGTTACATCAATCTCTCAATTCGCAGGCTGCACTGCTCTCACAGTCCTACATAATCCAAAAGAGAGGCATTTTAGGAAGACCTGAATTTTAAAATATCAAATAATAACTCCGTATCTTGAATTGAACATTGAGATTCTTTCAGCTCTGCACAGGGTGTTTTCCACAAATTGGGAAGGCAAAGCACATCTCTGCAAACAAAAGCCACCCACCTGCTGATGAGACGAAAACAAAGTAAACAGGCTCAGTTGGTGGGTCTAAAGTCTACTGTGCCGAAGCCAGTGAATGGACATTTAACACTAACCTTTTCACAGAGAACTCTTGTTGGTTCATTTGTCTATTCTAATGCCAATACCACCAAATAAATGCTGAATACCCTGAACACTGTGCTCCTATAGAGAATGTGTTAGAGATAAGAATGACTGGCACATTGGAGTTTTTTGCCCCACAGTGAACATATGAGCAGCTGTTGGAAGAAGCCTTTTGGCTTAAAAGTAATAAGGCAGGATCTAAGTATTTCAGGGTCTTGAAAATCTCCTAGATTCCCATATTACAGAGTCACAGAATGGATTATCTTGTGGCCCCAGTGGGTCATCTAGTACAACCTCAGTACATGCACTTGTTGCTTTTCAGCAGTTGTCAGAAGTATCATATAATCTCTACCAATGGCCAAGGCAGAGGGGATCAGTGAATGGTTCTCTGGCCACCATCCATGCTGGTTTTAGCTTGGATAAAGGAAAGACACTGATCTTCTACCTCCTATTACTTTCTGTTTTGGAGAACTGACTGTAAGAGAAACATGTCATGTACAGTTTAGAATAATCTGCCCATATGGGATGATTCCACAAACCCAGAAGCAAGTTGAGGATAACAACATAAAGCGTGGCTAACAGAGCAATTATTAAATATCTCTTTTTAACATCAACACTTCAACATTGTACTTTCTAAGTCAGGAAATTCTGTCATCTTCATTTCATAGATACAAAAAGGGGTAGTGAACAGTAATTATTAAAGCTGAACTGGCCCCTTGATTGCCCCAGTCTAAGTGAGGGACCTGGCTGGAGTGCCCACAGCTTCTTTCTTCTTCAGGCCATGTAACTAAGGCTTCTTTCCATCAAAACAAAGGACTGTAAAAGGAGAGAGGAGGTAGTCATGTTCCCCTTGTTGCCCCAGTAGAAGCTTGAATGTTCTCCCAGACTGTCAGTTGAGACATGGATACAACAACTAAGGCTGTGCTGTCCTGGTAAATTTGAATGTGCACAGATGCAGTAATGTTAATAAATGGCATGCAAGTTTGCTGGCATAAGGCTTGGCCTGTTAAAATTTGTATTTCAATTCCAAGCTATGGATGATCAAAGGGTCATTCATAAGCAGAAAGTTGCATGAAGTAACACTATTTTGGGAATTATGAGTGGTTTACTACCACAGATACGATTCCATACCAGGGGCTTTAGTGCCTGAAAATGCCGCGAGGTACAATTGATTTACTAGTACAGACATAACTTGCTGGAGATCACCCAGATAGTTCACGGCAGAGCTGTGACTACAGCCCAAGTTGTCTGCATCCTGGCCTGGCTCATAATCACTCAGTGACATTTGCAGTACCAGTGCTTCTCTTGTTCAGCACAAGCTTTTCAATTTGCACAGCAGCAAGTTACTTGGACCAACACTTGTCAGTTTGAGTGAGTCTGGGCTCCTACAACTTCCTTAGTAGTACACACAAACTTCCCAGCCCACGGATTCCAAAAGCTGTGAAAATCTGGCCAGCATTCTGCAACATACACTTAGCCTTCACAATATAAATATACCTTATGTTTTCTCATCATATGTTTCCTCAATACTACAGCCAAATACACGGTCAAGCTTAAATCACATATCCTTGAGTTTCAAGACAGTGACTCAAGCTCTCACAAGGTCCTTATAAATGCAGGCATTTGGTCTTAAGTTCAGAATCGAGACCTGCCAACTGATCCTCAGTATCAATCTGTATGGAAACATACTGCATGCTCCTCTTGGCTAGCACATGATGGTACATTCACCCAGAAATATCACACCACACGGGTATAACATGAAAATCTAAGAGGACGGGCAGCAAAAGCGTCTGCTGTCTTTTGTCTCGAGAAGGTGCAATTTTTTGGCTGCAGAAAACCAATCAGCCAGTATCCCTCTCTAGTTCTCTTTGCTATACGACAGTTCAAATGAACAGAGCATGAGCACTACTGCAAGGCAGTATTTTGGGACATATACTCTTTTTAAGCTGGTTTCTGCCTTTCAGTCCGCTCCTATAACCAGATAAGGCCTCAAATCCTGAATCTTAGTTCTCTCAAATTCTGAAAATCTGACCAAGTGTTTTTATTTGGTGTAACTGGACATAGAATCCCAGAATTGTTTAGATTGAAAAATACCTCCTAAGATCATTGAGTCTAACTGTTAACCCAGCACTGCCAAGCCCATCACTAAATCGTGTCCCTAAATGCCACATCTACACATCTTTAAAATACTTCCAGGGATGGAGACTCACCCACTTCCCTGGACAGTCTGTTCCAGGGCTTGACCACTATTCCGGTGACAGAATTTTTCCCAACATCCAATTTAAAACTCATCCGGTGCAATTTGGAGTCACTTCCTCTTGAAGTACCAGGTGTTACTTGAGAGAAGAGACTGACACTGAACTCTTCAATAAATTATTTCAATCAACTCTGTCTTGTGAGCCAAGTTCTTCTTCACTCTAGCAGACACTTAGAATCCTTCTCTAATGCATCTTTCCACCCTACAGAACAGCCTCTATATGTCTGAGTCTGCATGGATCACCTTTTATCAGGCAAATAAACTGAATTTCACATTATGTAATCTAGGATACATGACAACTTTTAACTGCTAACAAATACTTCTTTAGAACTTCAAAAGACTGCGGTCCTAGTGAGTGCAGCTACATGTCAAGCTATAACAATCGAATATGAATAAATATAATAAACCACCTTTTTAAATATGTCAGTATTGAAAGCAACCCTTATGTAACCCATAGAGAAAGAGGTGGGGACTGTTTAGGTAGAAGGACAAAACTACAGAGAGAAAATAAGAACAAAGAAAAAAGGGCTATAAAAGCAACTTTCCTTCATACTATCTGCACACATATGCAACACATACTGCTGCAGAATTACATATTTACTTTTGTAGAATTTGTGAGTTGTTGAAAATTTTCCTACTCTCAAATCTGGATTTAAATAAACTGTTAGTAAACTGTTCAGCAGAACCAAGCAGTTCTGAAGACCTACCTAGCTGACAGTATAACCTTACATCAAAGTTTAACATAACTTCTTGGGAAGAACCCTGGGACACATCTATAATAATATTTTAACAGTGGTGACACAGGAGAGTGACACAAACTTTAGTGCTCTTTGCACTTGTTCTCTTAAAATCTCATTTACTCCAATTCTACATCTGTAATGATCTGAACAGTTTGAATCACTTTCAAATAATTTTTTATAAGGAATATTTTGAGCAGCGGCCAAGAAGATGCCTGGTCTTGCTGAAATTTTTTGTTATATATCAAACACAGACCAAGGCCTCTTAAAAGTTTATGGAGGTTTGGATGCAGCAACTCTCCTGTGCATCTACTGCCCACTGGATAGAAATGTTGTACTCTAATGCAGGAAGCCTTATGTATGCACAGCCAGAACTTCAATTTTCTTTATAACATTGGTATTTTTAATATAATCTATAACGTGGATGAGAGACAAATGCCTGGAAAGCAGCATTGCAATGATCTCTTTGATAAGCAGAGAGTTCACTTTCCAAACAAAATGAGCTAAAGAACAGAAAAGGGATCAGCTGTTTGCAGGACTGATCGTGTCTTCTCTTAAAGCATCCCAAACCCATAAGGTTGTGGTAGTCTCAAGAGGATTTCTTAGACGGCAGCAACTTCAAGTTCAGCTGAAATGTTCAAAAACCCCTAGCTTGGGAATGGGTAATGGAAGCTGAAGATCTGGCTCCTTAAAGATAAAGGGTGTTTCATATTGCTTTCCTAATTTTTCTGGGGAAAGAAAGCTGTTTGCAGCATGCTTTGTTCAACCTTGGGATTAATGTGAGGCATGAAGAAGCCTTGTTAACAAACAAGATGCTTTGGCACTTTGTAAATGGAGAAATTCTGCCTACAAAGCTGAGTTTTATACTTTTATATTGAGTTTATTATTTTCATCTTACACAAGTGTGGGATGAACAGTGAGACCACTAAAAATACTAAAAATATACAGGTATTGTTTTTCCTTTACATTATGAATTTAATTTTTTTAAAGACAAACCCCCCCAAAAAAGTTTTCCATCACAGAGGGGAATGCAGGACAAGAAGGGGCACAGGAGTTTGGTAAGGTGACAGAAAATCAGCTGCAAAGCACTATTTCCCATCCGCCCTTACATCAGAACTTTTCTGCAGGTGCTTGTAGGGCAAGAGGGAGACTGTTTAAAGAGAGATTTAGAGGAAGAGGAATTCCCTCTTCCCCAGGAAACTGTGCAGAAAGCTAAAAGTATTTTTGACAGAGGAAGACTACTCAAAAGATCCTGAAGGCTTTCTGCCCAGGTTTAGCTTTCCTAGCATTTCAGTTGCTTTTGGGGCTGAAACTCTACTGCAAACTTTGCCCACCAATCCTTCCCACTAGCAAAAAAGCAATGTATCTCACAAATTCCATATGGCAATATAATTATACCAAGAAATGGAACTTTTTCCCCCTGTTATGACCTAATTTCTGAAATCCTTGAAGCAATTTTCAGCCTGATAGTGGCAGATTCTGCACATTAGACAACCATGTTTTGAAGTCAGGATATTTACCTGGATCATAGTATTTATGTTGTTCTCTAGTTGCCTGTGCAATATCCATCATCATGTTATTCAAGCACTCTTGAAATCACTGTGTTGGTATAAACAGGACTGATCACACTCATTACAGATTATAAACCACCATCACACCTTTTTACAGAATGTGACAAAACATATAGCAAGCAATAGTTTCTTCTCTTAGTCTCAAAATACAGTAGTTTAGCAGTACCAGGTTAGAACATAGCAAATAATCTTGCCAGAAAATGGCAGACCTCTAGTAATCATGAAATGAGGTATTTCCATTGAGTATAGTTCTTCTAAGGATCTTCTACAGATAGTGGCAGAAGGAGAAAGTCTCATTAACTGTGACATTATCTACAGCCTTTAGTCTTCCTCTATAATTCTGAACTGGCGGACTGAGGTTTGGAGACAGTGTCAATCCACAACTGAGTTGTGGCTAGAGGTGTAACTAACCCATGTCCAGGTGTGACAAGGATATGCCACACCTCTGCTGGGTGCTGTACTGGGTCCCTTTCCTCTCGCTGATTTACAAGGCGGGAAGTTGATCATGGCCTTCGCCAAAATCATGTCAGAGGGGCAGCCTTTGCCTCCAACTACACAGAACATCTACAATCCCTAGTTCTCTGGAGAGCTTTCTCAGGCTTTCAGGTGCTGAGGTGCCTTTTAAGCACACCTGCTGAGCAGCAGATCAGAGCCAACAGCATGGGCAATACCTGGAATGAGAGGGCAAGCAGGAAAGAAGAGTAGTTCTGTTCCAAAACGAAGGCCCAAGTCTCACTATAACAACCTTGTGTCCCCACTTTGATACACCACCAGCGACCATATGTGAGAAAATTAATGTTGAGAGGGAGGATGGTGAGAAGGCTCATCAGCCTTTCATCTCTCCCCCTCCCAAGCACCATCCCCACTGCTGTTTATGCCTCCCAACCCCAGGGACCAAAACACCTATTAAACTCATCATCCTCCCTCTGCGGATGTTCCCCCTGAGAAGTTCATTAGGCCTTGCTGCCTGACAGCAAGCAGCCAGAGAACCAGGTGGCCACCTTCTTTTGCAATGCAAGTGTTATTTCCGAGGGGTTAGGCTTCTGGGAAGAAGCTTTTAAATTCCCTGTTTCCCAGACACAGGGAGGGCTCCATAAAAACCTCCCTGAACAGATGGATTGAAGATAAGCATTAGACTTGGTACATTCTCTGCAGGAGTTCATTACCAGAGGGAAAAGAGAAGTGCGAATGCCTTGGTGTCTCTGTCAACAAGCTTAGAAAAGCAGTTTCTGCCCCTCCCATCCCAGGATCACAACCACTTCACTTGCCTGACCCTAATACACTCCAAAGCCACGAGTAACAGTGTGACAGTGCTGGAGATGGGGAGATGAGGCTGGTGTCCATTCGACCTTGAAAGAGGCAGAGAAAAAATGGAAGCTGGAAGGACTAGCTCAAACTTTATTGCTGCTACTCTTCCTGCTTCCAACTCACTTTGTATGTCTCAATGCAATGCTATATTTCTTTTCAAACTTTGAATCTATTTTATAACTGTTGTTAGGCTTTATTAACCTGCTTGGATTTTTGGACACAGAATAGAAAGGAAGGAAAATTTCTGTCAGAAAAGATATCAATATTTTAGGAAGAAATCTGAAGGGAAGGACTTCAACAGACACTTCAAGATGCAACTTAAAATAGTGAACCTATCCCCACTCAGTCCTACTTTTTCCTGCTTACACACAGACGTTGAGATTTATTGCTGAGGGCACTTCCTCACATGTCTGCTTCCATGTGTTACAGAGGAGATATCTTTGTTAGGTATGGAAAAATTACCTCTCCACCTTGTATTAAAGAAGGCTTCAAGAGCTCAGGGATTGCTCTCTGCACCTTCTTTGTTACCAGTATATTTAATTTGGCTCTTAGGTGTGTGCTATTCCTTTCTAGACCATGAAGAGCGGCTGGGAATGGATAAGGTAGCTGACATTTAAGAGGGGCTTTTCTGTGATGAATTAAAAGCTCACAATAAAATAAAATGTGCATAAATATATATATATATATACATATATGATTATATAGTAGCAGTTTTCTAATATGCCATTTTCAATTGAAACTTTATTTATAGAGCAGCCATTTAAGAGAAGTGTGGGAGTCAACAGCAGCATTTCAATTGCATGTCAGGAAGAAAGCTGGCCCTGTGGTTGAGATAAGTGACAAGAAGAGAAGAGCTCGATGTTAGGCTAAGAAACAAGATGACCTTGGGCAAGTCATTATACTTCCCTCTGCCTCACTTTTCCATTCTGTTATGCTGAGATTTTAAACAATTACCTGGCCTGACAAGTGCAATCAGTATGTAAAGAGTTCTGAAGTGGGCATGCACTCACCTGATCCTCACACAACCACAAGCACTGCTGGGAACAGGCAAGAGGGAGGTAGCAAGATTCAGTAGCAGTCTGTTTTCCACTGCAGACACTGGATATGCTTAGGAATTGTATAGACTATGTACTTAGATACACAGCTTGCTTATGCTCCCACTGGATCAGGACTAACATGATGACATGGAATGGCTAACTGCAGACAGGTACAAAAACCAGAAAGGTCTCAGTGCCAAAATCAGGACATAAGAAATAGAGAATCATGGCAACGAGCATTTGAATTAGAAAAATTGCAGTTCTGAGGCATACAGCTTGGAAAAAGCAGACTGAGAATCCAATGCCTTTTTGGATCAGTTGGGTGCAAGACCACACCATATTGGCTAGCCGTGCTGCACTCACTGATATTAATATGGGAGATTAAAAGTGCCCTTCAGCTTCTGATATTTGTTCATCTGGGCAACATGAACAGAGGAAGAGTACAAATACCAACGGTGCAGCACCCATGCACATGCACAGTTCTGCAGCACATACAGCAAATATGACACATCAGTCAGGGATTCAAGGGAGTTTTGGGGACAGAGTGCAGGCAGGAGATGAAGAGTACGTAGAAAACAGCATTATACCTGGGAACAGAGAAGACATGCATACTTCAGAGAATCCTTCCTGCCCCCCTGGAAAGTGTGCTGTTGCCATTACTTATTCTCTTTGGAGCAGTCACCAGCTTTCTTTGAAGGACAATGGTATCACAAGGGAATGTGGGCTAGTTGGTGGCAGCTGTTTGTCCCCCAAGGGTGCAAAAGGTCCTAGTATCATAGAATTATAGAATGCACTGAGTTGGAAGAGACCTATCAGGATCACTGAAGTCCAATTCTTGGCCCTGGATAGGACATCTCAAGAGTCACACCATGTGCCTGAGAGTGTTGTACAAGTGCTTCTTGAACTTTGTCAAGCTTCGTACTGCGATGATTTCCTGGGGAGCCTGTTCCAGTGCCCAAGCACCCTCTGGGTGAAAAACCTTTTCGTGGTATCCAACCTAAACCTCCCCTGACTCAGCTTCATGCCATGTCCTTGAGTCCTGTCACTGGCCATGAGAGTGAAGAGATCATACCTGTCTCTGTTGTTCCCCCCAATATAGAGGAAATTGTAACTGCAGTGAGGTCTCCTTTCGTCCAGGCTGAACAGACAAAGTGACCTCAGCCATTCCTCACAAGGCTTCCCCTCCAGAGCCTTCACCATCCTTATGGCTCTCTTTTGGACACTTTCTAATAGTGTAATGTCTTTCTTATATAATGGCACCCAGAACTGCCCCTAGCACTGGAGGTGAGGCCGCCCCAGCTCAGAGCAGAGCAGGACAATCCCCTCCCTTGCCCAGCTGTGATGCTGTGCCTGATGCCCTCCAGAACAGGCTTGGCCTTCCTGGCTGCCAGGGCACTGCTGACTCATATTCCACTTTCTATAGACCAGAACCCACAGGTCCCTTTCCACAGTGCTTCTCTCCAGCCTCTCATTCCCCAGCCTGTACACAGAACCAGGGTTGCCCCACTTCAGGTGCAGAACCTGGCACTTTCCCTTGTTGAACTTCACATGGTTGCTGGATGCCCACCTCTCTAATTTCTCTAGGTCTTGTCAAAGGTAAGTTGTGAAGACCAGGAAGCAAGACATCAGGGATACAAGCACATAATGGCATGAGTTGGCTGTAGGGTGTCTAGATGACATAACACAGACTTGAGAATGGGCATGCTATAGACAGCTTGGGAGCAGGAGTTTTAGAGGCATGAGCTGTGGGGCAGAATCCCAGGGAAAGATTCTTTCTAGCTATACTGGATAGATTACTTGGAGAGAAACATGCTCTGAATTCAAAGGAAAATGAGATAATATCAGTAACTCTAGGCCTATGCATGCAGAATTCAGTATAAAGTAAGTTTGTTTCATTATTTTCCTGCAGAAATAAATTTGCAGGCACTTCTGGTTGCTGAAAGAGACTTAAAAATGCATGGATAAGATGAGGTACAACAGAACTATGTCTATGATTGGAAAGTCTGTGCAATCAACATATAATTAACCTGTGAAACTTGTTGCCAGAGGATATTATAGAGGAAAACAGATTAGCAAGATTCAGAAAAGGATTAGACCTTACAAGAATAGCATCTGCAGCTAGGCTTGCTAAAATAAAAACCATATGGGTTATTACCTTCCCTCTGCAGGGTATAAAATGATGGCAAGTTGGGGTCAGAAAGCAATGTCTCCCTATTATTTAGCATTGTAAAATGGGCTACACCGGGGTTGTTACAAGCCTATCTAAAGCATCCAGCGCTGGCAGTGGTTAGGACAGAATACTGGACTGGATGGGCCATTAGTTTGATACAGACAAGCAATTTCTTATACCATTCTGCCCTCATTTCCTGGGAGAATTCCGCTCCCCAAACTGATATGCACTCCAAGAAATCAAAATTCAAGTGTAAACATGTTATTGCTTGAGCAATTTGTGGGCATGTAAAGGTACAGCCTAGCAGTTAGACCCCAAATCGAGGCGCCTTGTGGACTAAGAGATTTTTCTATTATAGCTTTGTGATCACCACCTACAGACTTCATGGCTGTCATTCAGCTGGTCAGCATTAGTACAAGTGCAACCAAAATCCCTCTTGCACAGGCTCTTGGTGTGAAAGCAGTAGAGAAATCTTATTGTAGAAGCCTGTATCTTTACAGCTGCATAGTTCACCCACCCACCCTGTGGGATGCAGCAAAGGGAGGAGAGCAATCAGTATCGAGCAGAAGCACAGAATAGCATTTCTTTTATTCTGCTGTTGCTGAGGTTTTCCCTTCCCATGTCTCATTGTGGACAGCTGCAGCACTCTTCCCCTGGTACCGTGCTGCATAGCTGGTTAAGCAGGAGTGTCTCTCTGTCCTACTGACTCAGATAGGAGAGAAAATGTGAGAAGTGACAGATGTGGTGAGGTAAGAGCAGAAGGTATGCAGGGGCTGTGGGGTAGGTGTCAGGAGGAGAAGCAAAGACCAGGACTACGAATATGTGGCACAAGAGTGAGAAGCAGAGGGGGAGGTTGCTGGGGGTGGGGTATGAAGTGAAGGAAGCAGAAGGAGTTGCTATAGACACAGAGGGTGCAGGTGGATGACTGCACGATCACCCACAAGGACAGACAGAACAGAAGCAAAGGCTTACATCCATAGGGTACAGATGGACCAGCAAGCAAACACAAGCAGAAGGGGAAGGTCCAGTGGGAAGGATGTAAAACACTGTTTATTCACTCTACTTCCTACTCAGAGCCACAGCCAAAAGCAAGGCAAAATGTCAGTGATGACAGAGGTGAAAATGATATATTGGTGTGAACAGTGTGCCAGTGATGCTGAGAAAGTGCATTGGTACAGGCACCTGCTTAGAAGTGTGTGGCATTGCTGTTCCACCACTTGGAATTTGAGCAGCAAATGGTGAGTGCTTCACATCTACAGGACTGCAAGAGGCAGACAGAACATGAATCTCCTCAGGTCCTCTCTCCTTCCACAGAACAATTTCAGAATTAAAATGGCATTTAAGACCATCAGACTAGGAACAAAGACAATTTTGGGTGATGCACTGTTTATGCCATTCTAGACTTACGTCAAATTTTAATGGGATAGGCTCTGCCTTTCAGATGAACTGGTAACTCCTCAATTTCATTTTCTAATTCTACTCCCAGTCACTTCAAATACTTTTGTGAACAGCTTAGAGACCTTTAACTCTTGTCTCCTCTAATACTGGCCATAGCATTTAACAGGAGAGATCATATTTTTGAGACATGTCTAGTACAATAGGGACTGGACCCTTGTAGAAATCATTCAGTTTTCTGAAAAACACAGTTAAATGTTTTCCACCTGCACCACCAACATCTCTCAGTCCCTGGCTCAAAGGTCAAGTGTCCACTCTGCATCAGATAGCCTGATCTTCAGAGACTGCATTTAGTCTTATAAAGGTCAAACTAGTAGCACAGCTATTTCCCCTCAGAATTTTCTGTGATTCTGTGTTACCTCTGCAAATCCAGAAGTCATCTCTCTCTCCCTCTTCTGAACTCTGGCCTATCAGACTTGGTAGTTACGGGGATCAGCCCCTGAAAAGATCTTCTCATTCCTGAAAAGGTCGGGTGCACACAAACCCACACACAAGCACACGTCCACAGAAACACATGCAGATGCCAGGATTCACAGATGCACACACAGCTTCCTAGCTCTGCACTGCTGTTTTCAGCAAGGACCACTCAAAGTGTTTAGCCCGACATGCTGTGATGATGATGTAAACGGAAAAAGAAAAGCCCTTCACCTGTGAAACTAATTAATAGTCAACAAACTTGCTTCAAGGTAGGAGAGCTGGCACTGGAGGCGAGAGGCTGTCCCGGGGAGGCAGGAGCCCGGCACAGCTGCTAGGTGGCAGCAGCCATTCACCAGCGCAGGGCTCGCCCGGGTGGCTGCCGGCTTCAATTCCGGGAGAATTTGATGCTCGTCGAAGTGAGCCACTCTTACAGCCCCCACTACAGCCAAAGCGCTCAAGGCTGCTGCTGTCGCTGCCAATGACGGGAGCATACATAAACATGAAAAGAAAGTTATCCTGGCTTTTAAGGCACATCACAATTGGGGTTGCAGCTTTTTAAGGAAATGTAGCTGAGCAGACACCTTGTGATGATGCTGATGAAATCACATCAGTAGGCAGGGATTATCAGTAGGCAGGGAGACTGTGTTCTCCTCCACAGCTATTTCAGGCCCCTTTATCACCCCCTATCAAGGTGAATACTTATCTTCCAAGGGCTTTTCAAACACCACCTAATTAGTCTCCCCAAACCCATAAGCAAAGCAGGGGAGCCAGAGCCTTGTGTTCTGTGTAGCAAATGAGACTGAAACTCTATGAAAGGCTCCAATTTAAAAGCAACCTTCACTGCAGCACATGAGAAGTGCTGCAGCAGATTTAGGGGCACTTTTAAGGATGCCAGTGGAATATTATAACCTCGTTATTCATATAATTAATACTGCAACTACTACTGAATTGCATATGTTATTTATAGAAGCATTATATTCCAGTTATTTTCTGCAGTTCTTGTCTCTTTGACATGGAATAGATTTTCCTATGGAGTGTAGGCCTGCATCACTGAGGATCCATGGGAAAGGCAGACTTTCAATGGAATATGGTTAAATATTCTGGGCCATTTAACAATGAGGTGCTGTTGAACACAGCTTGAAAATTGAAGGTCAGAGATTCAAACTACTCCACGTCAGATAGCCTCCACAATATCCATTTGCTTGCTGCAAGCTACAATAGCCAGCAGTTACGGACAAGTCTTGACCCTTCATGCTTTTAGCTGGCATGAAGAGCAGGGAAGCAGTGAAGAGTATTGACATCAAAATCAAGTAGTTAGGCTTCAGAGTTAAGATCACTCACAACTGACTGGAGGTGTATCAATTCTCCCTCAGTGAAACTGGTTTGGGCGGCTATTATGTTGAGTTGGCTTAGTTCATGCTTGGGAAGTTTTCTCTGCACTATAACAAGAAAAGGAGTGGGTTTTCAGGAAGAAATACTACTCTTTTTTTTTCTCTGCAGATAGGGGAAGAACACTCTTTGCCTCTGTATGAATTAAGCAAGCTCAGTATGAAGGTAATATAAGCGTTGTTTGTGTCTGCTCCACTTAACAAGAATGATTGTAGTTGCTCTGGGCTTCTACGTCTTCAAATAACCATACAAAGTGAAAACAGGAAGGTTAGGTGCTGTCCTTCCCTGGTCCAGAAGCACAAAATATTCCCAACGATGTTCACTTTAGCCCTTTGATGTAGGGTAAAAACTGGACCAAAACCATGCCTCCTATTTCTGAAGAAAACCAGAGCAAAGACTCAAATCAAGCTCTGGGCCCTTCCTACCCACAGTGTTTAACAGTTAACTCCTCTCCAAGTTTTGCACCATCCAACTAGCACCTTCAAAAACCCAACTTCCCACAGTGGGAGCTAACCTGACACCTAAGTAGTGTGGATGGAAGTTTGTCTGTGCCATGTGGCATGACCCTTGGCTGTCTTCCGTTTAGCAGGATAGGACACAAAGACTCCCGAGTGTTTGCTTTAATCACTACACAAGTGGAAGCTGCCCCTGCCACTTCAAAGGCCCTGCAGAGCAAGGACCTTTAAAGAAAAGACATTTTACTTCAGGGAAGTGTAACACTACAACAGGGGAAAGCACTTGCCAAGCTGTAAGAGAGGAGAGAGTTTCAAGACCCTCTTATCCTTGTTGTCAACTAAGGCAGATCCTCCATGCACTCTGGTGGATGGATGACATTTTGGGCTTTTAAACTTCCCCTCATACAACACACAGTAAAAACTGTATGGGTCTTCAGGCTTACACAGGATCAGGGCAGGGCAGAACATTCATTCAGAGACATTTGAGATTTGCAGAGGAAATTCCCTTGCAAAAAACCATCAGTTTGCTCCTTTGCAGTGATGGAAATCACTCTCTGTCCCCATGCTCATTAAAGATATCGTGAGGTGCTATTCTTTGAGGACTGGCTGCATGTTGATTCTGACTCACTGCCTCCAAGGAGGCTGCTCACTTTGTTTTACTCTGCTCACTGTCCTTCTTCTACCAGATAAACTTAATATTCATTTAATGTGCCTGATCTTTTGTGCATCTGTTCTAGGCAAACAAAGCTCTTTCACTCACCACCTCCCCTCAAACTTTTCCCAAAACCAACATGCTGAGGTTTGCTGCCAATTCAAACACAGATGCCAGGTCGATGAGTTATGAAAATGGCTAACACTGCAACTTGAAAGAGTATTCCTCCACTTAACTCCTGCCTAGTTAGCTAAATAGCACTTGATCCATGCAAATAGAGTTGCTGTCTGTTCCTAAGACCCACAGTTCCTAGTGAGCCTGCTGGTTAATTTTCTCCACCCAGTCTGGACTATTTAATTTATAAATTACATTAAATAAAACTAAAATCCTGTTGGGGCTACTAATATATCATTCATTAAATATTATGTAAAACAGCAGAGATACATATTTTCTGTTAAGCCCAGACACATTACTAACTCCCTGTAGAGATCATGTGTGATATCTCTGGATGTAGGCATACTGCCTAGATTCCCCCTGAGGACAACTCATCCGTCCTCCCACCATCTGTTGGCATGCTGGGGTTCCTCCGTCACACCTAGGCAGCCAGCTCTGGGCTGTGAATTCTGCTCTGTGCCTCTGACACTCAGTGTTAAATGGGCCTTAGTGCCCTCCCCGACATGCTGCAGAGGAGCTTGCACACCCAGATCTCTAAGTATCAGACTTCTTCATGCCACAGGCTTGACGCAAAGTCCCTGGAGCATCATTAAACCAGCACTCTGAACAGATAAGAGATGCATCTGCATTTGTCCTTCCCTGTGTTCCCCTGAAGGGTAAGTTTCATGAAAAGCCAGAAAAGTTACTAAAGGGCAGCAGAGCTCATCTCCATCTATTCCAAGTAACCTCTCCATCATCAACTCAGCTGTTGTAAAGGAACAAATGGAGTCATGCAGGACCAACAACGAACAGAGAAATAAAAGTACCTAAACTTTGGGCAGGAAGTTTCTGTTGTTATTTCTAAAGTGTGTTTACCATGGAGACATATTGTACATTTAGCATAAGTCCCTGGGACCCTAATGAGCTCCTAATGTACCCCATACTTCAAGGGTTTTCCAAAGAGACCGGTAACTTAGCAACAGCAGCAAATCCTTGACAGACATAATCAGTATTTGTGCTGCAGCTTTAGGCTTCCCCTCTTCTATCCCACTAAGTGGAAGGTGGTTTTGGCTTGGGTTTCTTTTCTGCTTTGTCATTGTTCTTATTATTCTTAGGGGTTTCTTCAGTGTATTTTTCCTTTATGCTTTCTGTTCAGTAAAGCAAAAACCCACCACCAGCAGTTTGCAGGGAGTAGAGTTCTTGGAGCCTGGAGCTACTAAGATTCTCCCATGAAGAATTCTGTTGCACTGGGGAGGTGCAGAGGCGGCTCTCTGGGAATGCCACAGGCAAGCCAGGGCTGGTGAAAGAAGTGATTTTCACATGATAGCAAACTAGACAGTCACCAGAGCCAGTAGTAGATCCTCAGGGACACCAGCTAGAAGGTGATGAGCAATGACAGTTCTTTGCTGTGTTCATGGCTCTCAGCCAGGGGAAGCTGAATCACCAAACTCCAAAGACATTTGCTTAAAAATACAAAGCAAATATTGACCGCTAACTATTTCTTGAGGGCATATGAGGCAGTAGGCTCCAAAGGAATATGAGGTCCTTCTGAGACAGGCTCTGCACTCTTTCCCAGTGGCTGCCATTTGGTATCAAACATGTACAAAGATTTTGTCTTCCCTGCCCACATCTCCTGCCTATGTCCCCTGCCTTTTTACTGATTGCAGGAATAGCACTAGTTTTGAACGGAGGCTGCTTTACATCTCAAGAAAAGAACATGAACAACTGATTCACATTCACAAGAAATTTGTGTGCATCAGAACATCAGTGTATTAGGTGTATAAGAGGACAACTCATTTTAGTAGCACTGAGAAATATCTAGAATGCTAACCTGATGTGCAAAAGTGAAATGAGTTGTCCAGTATCACAGAAGGCTGAGAACAGGAGACAACCTGTTTTGAAATAATTTCTATATATCCTAATAACATTCTGTAATAGCTACACTGTAAAAATATACAAGATGAACAACCAGATTTCAGCTAAAAATCACCAAACAGCTGTTCTGGACCTTGGTTAGTACAGTTGCAGCAACCAAAGGGACAAAACAAGTTCTGTAGGTCCCAGTTTAACTGGAATTTTACAGATACAGCATATAAATGTTTTTTTTTCTCCCCAATGTTGAAAGAATGAAAGTTTGAGAGTGGAAAAAAAGCATTTAACAAGAACTTTTTGATACAGCAGTGGTCTTTGAAATGTTTAAGAATGGTCAACTCAACCTAGGAAAGCCTGATATATAAAAATGCAGCATCATACCCACATCTCTTGCATTTATAGCAAGAGAAATGGACCAGGCTTACATATTCACCTTGTGAATTTTAGAGAAGTCAGAGGAATAAGCAAAATTTCAACCACTTAGAGCCAACCAATCTTATTTAGAAAATACCAACAGACTGAGCATGGAAAATGAATGAAGAAATATTTGGCAGGAGGAGGAAAAGACTTGCTTTTAGGTGGCTGTCCAGGCAGTAAATTGGAAGAATATTTTGGGTTAACTCTGCTGAAACACTCCTGAAAAAAACCCAAAAATTCCTCTACATGCAAAGCATGCTCACCACAATGCAGCAAATCACCCACACACAGGTCCACAACCACACAGGTCCCCAGCACAGAGATCTGAAACTCAGCACAGCATAGACAAACCAGTGGGCTGCAGCTCTCAGCTAATGGGATCTTCTGCACTGTGCCATATAAACCTATCCCAACACCGTGAAGCAACAAGACAGGTCCAAAGCAAGGTACAAAAGGATTAAATCTGCTGTTCTAAGTCATTATTTCAATGACTCCACACTGTCATCACAAATCCATAGACAAAGGAGAAGCATGTAGAAACTCTTGACCCCTGTGAGTAACCTACTGGAACTGCAGGAAACTATCACAGTGATTTGTCCATCTTTGGTTTTATTACACATGTGTCAAGGCAAGGCAAGTGCCAGACCCACCCACGTTGTAACTTTGGCCTACAGCATCAGGCAGTTAGGTCTCTGTGAAGCATGAGAGAATCATTAACAGTGCCTTGTTCTCTCACAGTCAACCTGGCTTTACCCAACCAGAAATGTCTGGAGGAAAAATATGAAAATCCCATTAATGGGGATAATGATGCTTACCTCCTGTACAAAATGCTTGGAGATTCATAGCATGGAAAATTCTGTGAGAGGTAGGTATTTATTAAATCCTTCTAGTTTCTCATATCGAGGATTCATACTACAGCCCTACACTTGGACATAATTCCCACTACCATAGAGTAAACGAGTCTATACTACATGGTTTAAAATCTGTGGCTGTCACATCTACCCTGCAGACCAGATGTAGATCTCCTCAATAGTCTATGCCCGCACCTTAAATGAGCAATGATCTTTTCTCTCCTGCCTTTCAAAATATGTCACCTCACATTACGGAATGGGACAAACAAGTTGTAGCTCTCAGGTGAAATCCAGGCCCCCTTGAAGCCAATGGCTATATAGGGACAGGATTTAATTTTCTGCCTGAAACTCTCTTTGATCTGAAAAAGCAGAGTTTGGTTTGGGTTTTTTATGTCTGACTTTAAGAGTTGAAGGAGTCCTGAAGCTAAGCGATGAAACAGCGCTAAGAAGTTGTGGGGCTGTTGTTACCTGGGACCAGCTGTCCCAATTCTGGTAACCAGATAATCTGCTTATTTGACATTTGGGGGTCTCTGTACAGCAGTCTCTCATGATAGATCTCTTCCCCCTTCTTGAATAAAGCTCAGTAAAACATTTGACCTTTCCCAGCCTTTAGAGTTTCATTGTGTTTTTATGAAGAAAAGCAAAGCACGGAAAAACATCTGCTGAAGAAAATATTCTCTCATTTGGATAACACACTCTCATTCAGTATAAAGAAAACAGGCTCAGAGAGGCCCACATCTATGATTTCCAATTCACAACAGAGTCCTGTAAATGTTCAGGCCACCTCCCAAGGAAGACACTAAACTAGAAAGGACCATAAGGGATCAGCTGGCAAATCATTATCTCATCTGGAAACTGAAGTTCCTTGTCCAGTTTCTATCAAAAGTGAAAATTATTTCAGAAGGTTTTGCCCTAGACCCTTCACAAAACCTGCTGTGCAGCTCAGCATAAATTTCAGTCCCTAATCAGGGGGCATACAAGCCTACAATATTAAAAGGAAAGTTGAAATCACAACAGAAAAGCCAAGGAAGAACCAGTGAGGGGAAGTGGGGGAGGCAGAACTGTTGGAGTAGGATGTGCCACAGGGTGGGCATTGAGGTGTGTTTAGCAGAGCTGTGTATGCGTGGAACCTGCCACTGTTCTTGCCTTTAGTCTGCAGTAGCTGTTGAGCTGTCTCTCACTTTTTATGAGCACTGGAATTCACTAAGCCCAGAGAGATAAAAGTGGTGAATTAAAAAGCAGTTCTCTTTGTTTGGTTTTAAGGCAGGATATAAAACACAAGTCTTGCTGGAACTTCAGTTCTCTTGCTGCTTGGGAGGCAGCCACATTAGTCTCAGAGCTTTTCTGATATCTGCCATCAAACTAATTACCTGACTAACGGGAACTGAAATAGATTTCCATTCTCTTGATGTGTAGAAAGACGAGGAAGTGTGTGCAACATGGATAAGGGTGTGGGGACTACATCAGATGGGAGAGTCCTACAAAAGGGCCCTAAATGCAAGAACTTTTAGGAGAAGAATGAGAGGCCTGAACCCAAAATAGGCATGATAATTCTGCTGGTTTGGCAGCAATTAAAGACCCAAGAAAAAGATGCGAAGTTCTGCTTGAGTTCTCAAGTGTCACGCTGCCTGAATCCAAGAATTTATTCAAGGACCATCTTTAGCGTTAATCCTGTAGTTAGATACGTGACTGAAAAATTCCTTAGATGCTAATGCTCTTACAGTAGGATACTTCTGGAAACAGGAGTTATATCAATAAAGTGGATCATTATTGCAATTAATTTCACTGAAATACAATTGAAACAGAATGTAACATCAAATCCCCATCTGCTCACCACAAAAAGCTAAGCCAGTCCTAAAAAACCCTAAAAATAAATACCTGCTTATAGGCTGAGGCAGATTTATTACAGAGAGCATGAAGGGGAGGTGTGGAAAAAAGAGAGTAGAGCATACTTTTGAAATGCCATGAGGTTCTTTCTCTATCCCAGCTTGTTTGCCAAAGCATATTCTTGAGATGAGAAGGACTATTTTCTATTTTGTTACTTGACAATTAAGTGGAACTAGTGCCTTTGCCCACATTAGTTAAACAGAAATACCCTCTACATAGATGTATCTTTTTCCAGTCCCTTGCTTCTTAGCAAATAAAAAATCTATTTTGGCTTCCTTTCACTGACCCGTTAATTGAACTAATGTGGGTTTTGTTGCTGTTCTTTGTTTTTAAATAAGCAATTTTGTACTTGCAAATTTTAATTTCCCACATGGCAAAACACTTCTGAATATTGCCAAATCCCAGGCACTACAGCTAGAGAAAGTATATCTCTGCTTTCCCACACCAAATTAGAAAAAAAAAGAAATAGGTTTCATCAAGCATCCCTGCTGACCGGCCCTTTGCTGTGACATTCTGTTCGTTTCACGTGAGAGATCAGGTTGATGTGCTATGCTCAGCCTGTCATTAATTCCGTTATTAAAGTTATAGAGACCTGAGATTACAAACCTGCTACCTGCATAAAGCCCAGTTAATTTCTCTCTTTCTCTCTCTCCCCCTCAAAAATAGAGAAGAATCTTATTACTTGAACATAGGCTTTTTTATAGTAGGCTTGCAGAATTCTTGGAGAATATTCCTTTATTGACAGAATATTAGGTGGGGGATTTCTGTGTATTATCTGCCCCATCATGGTGCAGAGGGAGAAATCTCTGAGACCTAAGTTGGCAGTTTTTAAAATGACAGTTTTATGTGCTTATTAGTCTTGGTTTTTTGCCAGGTTTGTTAGGCAGGGAGTAGGTAACAACTTGCAATCTTGTCCACTGGCACGTATACATGCATTAATGGGACAGATGGAGCTGCAGTGATTTTAGCAGCTGAGGGTCTGGACTATTATGTTTATACCGGTCAGGGGAGAGAGGGAATACACAACTAATTTAATATAACTTTAGAACCATAATCTTCACTAAATTGGACATAGGATTCAAAGTGAAGAAGAAAGAGAAAATCTGGCTCCTTCTCTTGGCTCTGCCACTGGTCTAGTTTGTAATTGTAAGCAATTCTATTTACCCCATCTGCAACATGATTGTAATGTTTCTCATAACCTCTGTGCAGAGATCAGAAATGGGGATCCATAAATGATTTCTCAAATTTATCTGAAATTTCTTTTCCTAAAACTTCATATATGTGACCTTCCCCTTCCATGTGTTTCTTTTTCAGATTTGAAAGTGTGCTTATGGTTTTTTCATCAGGTAGGCTTGCTTGTAACAATTGACAGATTTTAAGATCTTCTCTTTAAGGCATGTATTGCAATAATTTTGCCTGCACTGTGCATTATATTTTAAACAAAAGATTCAGATTTCCTTATTTTTCCCTTGAAAATTTTTAACTTCTGAATAGAAATTTATTACTGTAGAATTTCACCAGCTATTTGCTAGAGTAACAGATACAGAGATCTGTATTAAACATGTATGGTTTGTGGCATCTTGCCAACCTTTTTGTGCTGAAGCACAAACTAATTTGAGGCCCACATGTAACTTGTTATCAAACTGTATCAATAAACTGTAGTTTCTATATCCATAGAATATAGTGATATGCCCAAATCAAAGAAAATCAACGCTATTTATTTTAAAATTCCTAGGAATATTCTGTTTCTTTGTGTCTCCTGGATCACAGTTTCAACCCTGCTAATTCTTATTGCCCAAGTCATGCGCATTCACAGCTTTCCAAAATCTCTTACCTTTCCCTTATTGCTACTTTCAACAAATCAATACAACTTCATCCAAAACTTGTCCTTGCTTCTGTCCCCTGTCTCTGATCCTCGTAACACTGAGAGGGTCGAAGGAGAGGGAGTGAGAGAGAGGGATGGCCTTTCTGTAATATGGGTTGCAAACACTAAGCCTATGACAAATTTGAAGTAGCCTGAAATAATTTGTACTCTCTGCATGAAAAACTGATTATCTTGATGACGATTTTCTGAATGTGTATGTTGGTTTAACTCAAAGACTGCTGTTTCCAAGAAAGGAAAGGTAATACAACAGATGTGACTTAACATCAAATACTAAAGGATTATGCAATGAGTGTTTTATGCTCAGTTCTGGCTGACCCCAACTCATTCCAGTCTGACTGAACTTCTTTAAGAATAATAAAATCTTTAGCACTGAAAGATCCATTGCAGCAAATGCAAAATGCAGTTCATCAAAAAAGCAGAAGACAATTTTCTTGATAAAAGGAACAGACTCCAGAATCTGTCAGAAAACAGACCTTTTAAAGTCCCCTTTATAATACATGATTTCAGGTTAGACAGATATAACTCAAGAATTACATGTACAAATGCACAGAATTTTTGCCTGAGGAGGCTGTGACATCACTATAAACAGAAGGAAATCCTGAAACCCCATAGATTTGCCAAATAATCATTAGTAATACAAAGAATACTGTAAGACCAGGGACTGGTTTAATATGAGTAAGAAGTTGATAAATGAAATTTAAAACCAAACAAGTGCCAGAGACAACAAAAACAGAAGAGAAAAAAAAAGTCTTAGAAAGTGGCCAGTCATTCCCAGACAGTTTTTCAGCCTCTTGAACAGCAGTCTTCTGCCGTAAAACGCTGTGCTAATCCAGGGAAGCCAAATGCATTTTAATTGTATTAAATGTCAACATCAAAATTACAGTGGAATACATATATGAAGAACAATGCCAAGTTACACGGCCAGATTTTTGGAAGCAAAGTCCAACAGCAGTATGGAGAGCAAGAGGAGCAAGACTCTACCTGTGTCTGTAATGAGCTCATTTTGCATTTATCTGCAAACCTCCATATGTATTAGCATACACACACTTTTGACTATAATGGCCATTATAATATCTCTTCATCTACAATGCATTGTTCAGATATTTTACTCAAAAGCAACCTTCATTAAGCTCATTTATCTGAAATAGCCAGAATACTGAACAGCTGCAAGATCCCACACATTTGTCAAAGCTTATAGAAAAATATGAATGTCTTAGTGTTGTGTTATTTGAGAATTGATATGTTATTATACTGTCTTTAAAGCTTTATTATAATACATGTGCTCAAGATATGAGAGTTAAAACTAAATAGTCATTCTTAATTTGGGGATTTCATTTAAACTGAGCTGTAAAAGACTAAGATGTGCAAATGCTGCCATTTCCTTCAGTGATCATTTAGGTGGATGTAATTTATATACTTGTGTTTTTATGTGCATGAATGGTGGGTGACATGAGCTCTGTAGCAGGAAAACAAGAACAAACATTGAGAAAGCTATAAGGTTTAAAACAACAACAAAATCCCCCCAGTACCCTACTTTATTTTTTTTTAATCTTCTTGATACTTTTTTGGCTGTCTCCTTTGACTCTGCATTGTGCAAACTGCGTTCATTCTGTGTTCTTATCAGATGTCAGAAACATTATATTGCCACTTAAAACTGTTTCCAGACCAAGTTAAAACAACATATCAGCTCTAAATGGGGTTTCAGCAAAAAATCTCCTGCAAACAAGTTATTCTGACCTACAGAGGTGCCCTTGGAACTGCTAAACTTCTAGTCCTTGATAATACGTCACTCAGACCTACACCCTAGAAAACTGAGGTGGGTTTTTCATATTATTGTCAAACTGTGTGGCAGAAAGTATAAAGTGGAAAAGTCTTCCACAGATCTGATGGTCTTAATAACCATATCATTTGCCATTCTCCTTGCATTTCTGCTAGTATAGTTCGGGAGAAAGATTCAGTTCACACCTCCCTTCTGAATCTTCAATATTTATTTTGATTGTTTATGTTAATAAATAAATAAAATCCAGAGCCTTAGTTGCAGTATAAAACAGCACAATTCACTGCTGGGGCATAGAATTGATATACTAGATATTTCTCATTTATTAGCTTCATTCCTTTGCCTAGTCTCCTGCAGTAATGTTATTATTTCCCATGAGGGTCACATGAGATTTTTTCCCCTTGCTTGCTTTGTACGTGTCTTTCTGTGTGTGCTCATTTATTTAATAGGCATTTCCCCCCTTTATCTGCTACTTATTTAAAGCTTTCACTATACCCATTTGATCTGAATACATTGGCTATGTATGGCCTGTGCAACCAGGTCTGCTCTCAATGGTGTATTTACACCAGGTTTTCACACAATACCAAAGAGATCCATAACCAAAGTGATTTAGAAGATTATTTCAATGTTCCTTTCCCCAGAACTGCTCTCCCTTTCTCAACAAGTAGGAAATGGCACTGAAGGGAAAGGATTTGCTTGCAACTCTGCTGTAAAAGCGCTTTTCTCTCCTTCAAAACAATATCCCTGAGGGTCAAAAATTAAACCAGGTTCTCAGAACAGGTACTAACTTTAAGAACAGGCCTTTCTGTCTCCTGTCAGAAAAACTACACTAGTTCATAGACCGTCTTTACGATGTACAGCTCCCTCCCTCATCTGGTCTACTCAGGAAACACAGACACCCTGTGAGTAGCTGCAGCCTTTCTCTCTCCTGGCTCTCCTAGAGGGCAATGGGGAAAGTTGATCATGGCCAAATTCCAGCCATCCCACCTCCCTGCTCTCACTGTGGGGGAGCAGCACACAGCCCCACTGCACAACTTGACCAAAACTTGGTATTGCTGGTACTGTGATGCCACAAACTCCTTCAAATCTGGCACTGAGAAACAATTGTGGTGAGAGGAAAACACTAGCAAATCCAGCCAAGTGCTGAGTGGCAGCATTTCAAGGAGACCAAGTCAAGATTCCAGTGTTCTCTATTAGCAAAACTTCATCACCATCTGCCCCATGCCACACCCCTGTTACATGAGTGCAATGGACAACACTGAAATTATTAAAGGCTTCATTTAGCTTTATTTGACAAAATGGCTGTAGTGAGCAAATGGGTTTATAGTTTTTGAAAGAATTCAAACATCCTCACACAGTTTTGTAAATTAGCATATGAATGCGGTGAAGGCTCCATCAATTCAACCACCACAGCAAAACATCTGCTTAGATGCCACTCTGCCTCACGTGGCTGAAGGCTCAGGTTTGACAAGACTTAAAGAAGTGCTGTCTGGAAACCTTTTAAAGCAGAATCTTTGCTCCAACCACTCTGAAAAGGTCAAGTGCTTTTTCTTTACCTCCTTGCCTTTCAGAGGCACTCAGGTCTAAAACACAGAGATCTCCATTTTAAGTTTCTACTCGCTTCATTTAGTAACATCACACCTTTTGTCAACGCAGGCAATTTTTTGGTTTGCAATAATGAAGAAAGACTTAAATACAACAGCTAATCTCAGCCCTGAATTCAACCAAGATATTCTCAAGGGAGTCTGCTATCTCTTTTAATCTAGCAGAAGAAATGAAAATAGCAAGCATAGCAGCCTAATGGAATTTAACAGAAATAACCAGTCTAAATAACATTTTGTCCTCTTTCCTACTTCACAGAAAACAGTAAGTTAGTCAAAAATAACATTTTGTGTTTACAGACAATTACAGCAAGACCTCCAAACTCATCCTCTCCTCCAGCTGAGAGCCACTAGTCAAAGCTGACTCCTCTAGGAAGAGTAGGCAGTTGGTCATCCCATCGCAGTCGGAAACAGCAGCAAACCTGCCCACATGCAGCTGCTACCCATTCACCACAGTTGTTTTCAGCACTCGCTTCTTCTGGTTGCACTCTTCAAAATGCTGAAGAATGACCACCAGACAGGCACTTTCTCCCCACCCCACAGGTTGGGAGGAAGTGCTTAGATTATAGAAAATGTGTGGGAACCCAGATCCTATTTAGATGCCTACCATCCATTAGCTTCACACAGTATACATTTTCAGGTTGTAGGAATCTAGAAAGCCTGCTTCTGAGGGACTTTATCAGGAACTGTCAATATAGTCTGAAAGGAAAACAAAGCTCACTCTGAGAGTCACCTCCAGCAATTTTTCCCACTCCAGGTTTGAACAAGTCATCTGCAGGAAAACCGAAGCAGTCTCCTGATACACATAGTTCTTTAACTGATGCTTTTTCCAACAGGTTGTATTATAGGCTTTACATATCTGTAAGTCTTTTAGAAATAATAGAAAGGACAAGTTAGGCCCATTTTGCCAGGCCTGTAGGAAAAGATTTCCATCACCGCAATTCCTGAAATAAATTTTGTTTTCTGCAAGAACACTGCTGTTGAACACTATTTTTCAGTGTGGCCAGGGGCATTCACTAATTACAAAGCTGCTCTTCAGCTCTTCAAAATTCTTCCTTTAGACCCCTAGGAAGAGATTATCAGAAATTCATGGAGAGAAGAAGAACTTCTTCTTCTGTATGTATTCCCACTATTTACTGAGCTCTTCACCAACCCTTCACATATCAAACTTTGTACTTGACATGCCAGATAACAGAGGCAAACCAGATGGGAAGAGCACACATAGCAGTTGCTAGCATATTGTCTTCTATTTCCTTTAGTCAAAAACTTCATGAGGTGGCTGTATGGTGCATTAGAGAGAACTTTACACAAACAGACTTTCTTGTGGAAGGGGTTTCTTTGAGCCTATCTTAGAGTTTACGTTGCAGACCAGATCAAAAGAGGTTTTCCTCCCTTTTAATAGAGAAATCCGAGACAGATTGTATCAGGAAAGAAAGAGTGAAAGAAAGACAGAGAGGTTACTTGGCAATTAGGCAATCTTGATTATTTCCTTCTTGTCTTGCTAAATCTTCCAGCTGGCTATTAGGTGGAAATGATTTTCTATTCTATTTGGCACTGGCTTCACAGCTAATTTGGTATCCATCTATCTACCTAATCAATTTTATCTATCAATTCTAATTCAGTCCTATCCCTGCTTTTATTTGCATGCTTCCCCTAAGCATAAACAAAAAGTATATTTTCTTCTTATATGGAGGAAAAATAAGCTTGTTTTTCAGGTGAGAGGCAAAAGAGCAAGAGAAAGGTGCTCTTAGTTTACACTTTCATTCCCACAGGGAAGTTGCACAAGGAAACAGGTACCGTCTTTGACCAGGCAAGGATTTAGAACCCTTTTCTTCATGCACCAGAGAACTCCAATATCCAGATCCAAGTCACAGGGAATGCTGTGTCTGTGTCACTCTACCTGATAAAGCATATATTGCAGCTAGCCACAGAAGTGAGACAGCCTCACAGAGAAGTTAGGAGCTCTCCCAGGAATCTGAACCTCAGATCAAAGCCTTTGTAATGGGCTATGCATCCAAGGGACAGAAGGAGAAGGCAGGCAGATAATGGCAATGTGCCCCTCGATAGCTGTTTCCCTGAGCAGGTCTGTTGCCAAGTCTTCAGCCAATGGGCTCTTCTTCAGTTATTAGGACTCACTTCCAGAGAGGGACACTCCAGTCCCCAAGGCACACCTGTGACAAAGCCATGAATGTGCAAGCAACTCAGGCACCTGGACAAGTATTTCTCATCATCACAGGAAAAGTATTCTTGTCAACACATCCACTGGACGTAGTAGCTTTCTTTACAGAAGTCAGGTTCATCTTCTCTTGCCCAATACATTAAAAGAAGCATCAAGTCTCAGGGCAGAAAAGTTTCAAGAACTTAGTCAAAACTCTGCTGTGACTAACAGTGTGCTTTTCCATGGTCTTGGAAACCCTGTGGCTCACAATGCACATGATAGCCAGAATCACAAGGCCCTTATTTCACATCTGCTATGTGCTGCAGCACATCTGCCATTTACGACCAACTGTATATGAATCACTTCCTCCCTCTGGTGTAAGAAGCAATCTGAGGTCCTCAATTTGAAAGGAGTAGAAGCACAAGGTATTACATTAAGCCTTTGATTCATAATTAAGTAAGCCTTGAGACTCATCTGGGAATTTTGCCAGACAACTTTACACACTTGAACAGGAACTTTGAGAAACTCATTTATGGTGTCACCCTGAAAATTAGATGCATCTCCAGGATGCGGTCTCCCAGAGTAGGAGCTTTTCTTCTGTAGAATGACCTCTTTCTTATAATAGTAGCTAGCCACTGCTAGAGACACTTAGACAAATCAGATCTCAGAAAAAAACAAGATTATTAAATAATTCCATCTATTGCTATATTGGTTTCAGTGCATTCCTGAGAACCTGAGGAAGGGAAATGCTATGGCAATTCTTGCCCCATCCCTTACTAACTTGTTTTTTGAGATGTTCTCCTTTCTTGTTCAGACCCCTAAATCCTTAAACACTCTCTCTCTCTCTCTGTTTTGCTGGGGCTGCTGCCTTCGTTAGAAAGATTTTCAGCTTTGATTAATTATTGAGCATGTACTGCTGAGGGCTTTCTATTCTCCAGTTCTCATTACTGATGCCTTGCAGCTTGTGTGCTTCACTGGTCCCATTGCAGGATTTGATGGATGCACCCGTGAAGTTTTCCTGCCTGCAAAGCCAGTCTTGCCTTTTGCTGATTTTGTTTGGTGGGCAGGGAATTCCGCCCTTGGCTACAGTGAGCAGTAAAGCATACGCACTGGGCAAAGTGTTATTGTTATTATTACAGTGGAAGCAGCATGAAATTCTTGCTTCTTTGCTTTCTGCATTTTCCCCTTTAAATCCGTTCCAAAAATTCTCCCCAGCGGCCATTTTATTCTCAAAGTTGCTGCATCTTCTTACAGAAGATTCACCAATACATTGCTCTCTCATGGGAGACCAATATTCTTTCTGGTTGTTTGCTTTAATCCGCAATGAAAAGTGCTGCATAGCAAAAATACATTTTGTTTTGTTTTGTTTATACTCCTTCTGCTTGGCTGCATAATCATGGCTAGTGTTGACCAAAACATTTTTCTTTATTTTCACAAAATAAAACTCTTATTTGTGGTAACTCAGACTTTAGACAAAGATCTGATGCCCTATGAAGGAGGCAGACTGATGGGAATGCAGAGGCTGTGTAGGTAGGTAGGTGTCACAGCTTCCATGAAACCCTGGAGGAAGAATTTTTTTACAATGTGGGTGGTAAAACACTGGAACAGGTTGTCCAGAGAGGTGGTGGATGCCTCATCCCTGGAAACGATCAAGGTCAGGTTGCCAGGGACTCTGAGCAGCCTGATCTAGTTGAAGATGTCTCTGTTGCAGTGGAGTTGAACTGGATGGTCTTCAAAGGTCCCTGCCAACCCAAACTGTTCTATGTAATCATACATTTATGAGGTTTATTATTCTGTTCCAGCATTAATGTGCATCTTATGCCTTGATAGCTCTGCATTCAGGTACCATGAAGAAAGAATTGGTATTTAAGATCTGGCGTGTTTGAAAGCACCCAGGGCCTGATACAGCCCTGGGATGGCCAGACAGGATCCTGGGAAAGGGGCTGAGATAGCTTAAAGCTGGGTTGGGACATCAGCCTGCAGGTGAGGCTCAGAATCAGTGCTGGTGAGGGTACCCAGGGTCAGACATAGCCCTGCTATTGTCTGGGCAAAGCCGCGGTGGGGGAGCTGGGCTGCAGCCAGGCTAGGACATCAGCTGTGGGATGGAGGTCTGCATTAACAGTGTGCATGGCCAGGATGGCTCTGCCTGAACTAGACAGGCACTCTGTGTGTGATATAGGTCAGGCAGCAGCTGAACTGTAAAGATTCCATTTAAAAGCAACTGCCACAGCAAAGGAGTCTTGTCCTGTAGAAGCCTCTGAGAGTGTTTTCTGAAGCACTCTGTCCAAGGCCACCAAAAGAAGCAGGGCTGTCCTCACCTGCATAGTCTCAAAGCTGGCTCTGAGCCCCAGAAGCCAGACTTCTATGAGGAGGGATGCTATCAGCATCCCCTTCAATCTCCTCCTGCCTCTACCCTTTGTTAGAAAGGTCCTAGAGCAACTGTCTGTGGCCAGCTTGAAAAAGTCATACGTTTTTCACTTTGCAGCAACAATGAGAACAAAAAAAGAACTAGATGAAAGACTAAAATAAATAGCCTTGACACAGATAATCAGTTGGCTGTGCTTCACCATCACCTGAAGTTGTGTAACTGTGTGGGTATGATCCTAGTAAATACAAAGGACTGAAGCCCAATTTAAGTACTACCTGGATCAAGTCACTACTCCAAAGGTAGGAAAACACACACAGAAAAGCAATGCTGGATGACTTCTTAAGCCACAGAAACTCACTAGCCCAAGCAGATGACATACATACAGTCAGAGGTAAGAGTGGGCACTCACATCCCCTTGCGCAGACATGTAGGTATCCCACATGTACATGGACTCCTTTCTTCCCCATTCAAGTATTTCCCCACCATAATTACCTTGGCTACTTTTAACCCACACTCTAAAAACAGTTTATCAGAAACATCTGTCTTGAACCTAGTGTAAAGTCAGAGAGGGTGGTTAGCTTGTGATTTGTTTCCAAGGAAGAAAAGGAGTAATATTAAAGCATTGCAAAGGCCAAAGATGGGGCTTAGATCTATCTGATACAGCACACCTCTAGTCTGTCTCCCTGCACTTGCCATGACTATATACCAGAAGAACAAGAAAACAAAGCCAGCAATCAGTAAATCCAAAATAATTTCATCAATGGACTGAGACCTTCGCAATATTTGCATCAACACTATTTATTCCAACACTCCAGCACACAGCATACTCAGCAAGAGCCTAGCACAACACACACACACTGCATAGCTGCAAATACCAGAAACATGGGCTTGTGCTCTGCATGCTGTAAGCACAGTCTGATGCATGTGGACGACCACAGCTGTCAGAACACGTGGGGACAAGGCTCAGGAAGCAGGTCCCACAAGACAGAAAAATTCCTGTCAATCAAAGCAACAATCTTCATTTCCTCATTTGTATCTTGGTGGGTTTGGAGCAAGGCCAACCATAAAACCTGCACCTGACACTGCCCTTTGAACAGGCTCACAGGGCTGCACACAAATGGCCCCTCTCTGTTCAAGGAGTGATTTGAGCCCTGAGGATTCCTAGCCAGAGTAAAAGGTTTGTAAATCCCCTGCCATCACCATTTCTGCACTAGAGCAGGATGACTGTGCCCTGCAACTGTGCACTGACAAGGCTCAGCATCTTTATTTTAAAGGCACATGGCAGTTTTCATCTGCAAGTCAATATTGGTGAGAAAGTCTTCTGGGAATCCAAAATAAGTAGCATAACTTTTCAGACACAGTAGCATTCTGATGGCATATTAAAAACCTATGTGAATCATAAATCCCATTTCTTTAGGAACTGAATCCCATCAGGGCACAAGGCTGAGGAGAAAATGAGCTATTCTCCATATAGCTAGGAGATGATGATGATCTATGTAGGTAAGACACAGACATTCTGTTGTGAATTTTTTGTCACTGTTGCTACTATTTAAACAAAAATTTAAAATAATGGCTTCAGCTTCCCTGTCACACACCAGAGAAAATATGCTGCTATTATTAATAAAGGTGCAAACAAATTTTTGCAAGCTCTGCATACAACTGCCTCACCCCGACTGAAGAACAAAAATGAACGACAAATTTCTTACACATAGGATAATAACATCACTGAAGCAAACCTTGCCTCTCCTAAGGTTGTGAGCAAGCAAAAGGCTGGAGTGTGTGTATGTGTGAGCAACAGAGTGTGTGAGTATGACAGAGACTGAGTTGCTGTGTGCTGAGCATCAGGACAGAAGAATAGCTGATCTCATCCTCAGGAAAGCAAGCTACAGAAGCTTGAGGGAGTCAGATTGCTGGCATGCAGGAGTAGGAACATTAATTCCAGAGTGCAGGCAGTGATGGACAGCAGGTGAGCAGATGGGGAAGCAGGTCTGGACTGCAAAGACAGTGGCTCAGAACGAACCCTGTTTAAGCTCTGGGCAAACGCAGCTCAGCAGAATAGGGGCAGCAGTATCCAGGAAATCAGTCTGCAATAGCTTACCCAGCTCACTTTCAAGGCAGCAAGTTAGCCAGCATTCCTGCATGCCAGCAATCTCACCCTCTTGGCCTTAAAGCTTTGTCTTCTGCACTTCTCACAACAAAAGGTTTCCAATTTTATGCATAAGCTAGGACATCTGATCAGCTCAGAAACCTGGACTTCATCCAGTTTGAAATCCACTGGGAGCAGGACAGCCCAACTCCGAAGGTGCCTGGATGCCAAGATTCTCAGGCTGAAGTCCTTCTCCTTATTTCCCTGAACACCATCCTCTCTCCCTCCTGCCTCACAGTTGGTTTGGAGAGTTATCTGCCTAGCTCTTGGATCCTGATCAGAAACTGAACTGGGGCCTAGCCTTTACCATCTGTTTAGATGGCCCCTTTGCAGTACGTTACTGTCCCATGTGTCCTATATGCATCCATCAGATTCAGGCCTGTGCCAGCTTGGCTCTGGGAATGAATCACTGCACACTCTTTATTTCAAAGGCAAGCTTGTGCCAACCACTCCATGATCCTCTAGACATGTGCTCTCCCTGGGTACCTGGTACTTTCACAGTTGCCACAGTGTAGGCTGAGCCCTGCGCTTGTCTGCGTGAGATCCACAGACCCCTATCCATCCTAGTTTCTGCTACAGAATATTTTAGAGTAAAACACAGGAACGATACTTTCTCTAGACCACAACCTGTATTTTAAACTCCCTTTCCTGGAATCCTCCACAGTGAAGTGTCAAGGGACCAACAGAAGGAAAAAAAAAAGCCTCTGTTTTTCTGCTACCTACAAATTAAGAAAACGTCAAAATTTTTAACCTGACAAAAACATACCACAACTGGACTGGGGAAGCCCTTCTCTTTGAAAGAACCACACAGGCCAGTCCCCTACCTCATTTTATCTCAGGAAAAGAAAGAAAAAATGGAAAAAACTTCCTTTTTTCCTTGGCAAGGCTCTAGATGGGGACAACTTGCTGCATACTTTCATGAGGAGAAAGATAAAAATCTCAGCTATTTTAGTCAGCGTGCATTTGTCTTCCACACAAAGCTGATAGCACTTTAGCACGCCTGCCGCGTACAACTGTATCCGCAATTAATGAATACTTGCATCGTAAGTACATTCAATAGGAAAAAGGGATTCTCTTCCCCACTTTTAGAGACTGGGGGAGGGGGAGCCTTATGGAGTGCTGGTGTTGGGGGAGGGTGCAGGGAAGAAATCATGCAGTGTGCAACATTAACCAGTTTGCTGGAGGCTACCAGAACACACGAGAAGCACAATGAAGGCTTTAATTTGTGCAGTCCTGGTGCCCTCACCCGACACCATCCATGGCCCCTGCTGAGCACAAGTGGCCAGGAGGCTGCCAAAGCTCACTGAGCACCCTGGCCAGGGAGCAGGGCTGGATGCTTCCTTGGCTTTGTCTGTAAGAGACAGTGCCCCAGCAGACATGCACCCTGGTCTGAAACAGCACAGCAGTGTGGAGAGGGAATTCAGCAGCTCTCACGGTTCCTCTGCCTGCACCTTTCCTTTCCGTGCCCATCTCCTCCGGCCTCGCACGCAGTTTGCTCATTCACGTTCTCACGCCTGCTCCTTCCTTTCCTCCCTCCCTCCAGCAGTGTCAGGGAGAAAAGTGAAGGTTACAGTCTGGCATGTTTGTTTTTGCATTATTCATCTTGTAGAGGACAGAGTCAGACATCTAGAGGACAGTCTTAGGTCACATGTGAATCCTTCCAAATGTGACTCAATAGCACAACCAGCCAAGTAGAAAACAGTCTTGGACAGCCTCATGGAGGGAGACAGCATTTGGAAAGGGATGTTGTGCATCTATCTGGCCAAGGTACCTGGCAACACCACAGGGCTGCCTGCTGTGACTCCACCTTCCTCATTTCTTCTTTTTTTTCCAAGCATTACTTAAAATGGGTACAATTTTTTTTTCCTCCAGAATTAAGGCATATTTCAATACTGTATGTACTTCATATAAACAGGACTGCAGGGAACTGGGATCTCCCCTCCACCCCAATTCCCTTCAACAGTTCCTGAGAGAGCAGTTGCTCCCAGGGTAGCCACACACCTCAGAGTAGCCATAGGAACCTCCCAGGCAAAGTTCTCTTGCCTATTCCCTCTGAGGCTAGTGCTGGAGTACCCCACAAGCAGTGGTCCTGTGGGTGCGCCTCAGCACTGTCAACTGGGGGAGCCTGGCACTCACAAATAAAGAATCCTTTGCTCACACATCTTCCAAATCTGATTCTCTCTGACTCCTCCAGTATTTAATAACAGATAGCTATGCCATATTTCAACAGAACAGAGATTTTTATGCTACTTATTTTCCCCATATTTTCCAGCACATCTAAGTCTCCCTCAATTTCTTACTGAAAATGAAATGGGGACAGTTCTGCTTATACAGCTGGAGATAGTGATCACCAGTATACAGAGACTGACTTATCAAGCAGATTCTTAATGCCATAAAATCAATGGGTTTAGAAATTCTATTATCTTGCCTCTGATAGAACACACCAACTAAAGAAACTTCTTGCCCTTTTTCTCTTTTTTTTTTTTTTTTTAAAGCATACTTAAATATAGCATTAGTGCTGTCCAAAAACAAGCTTTGCCCATGGTCCTCTAGTGGAATATTACACCAGAGCAAAAGAACAGACAGACTGCATGGAGAAACAGAAAGGGCAGTTTCTTCTGGGTTTTTCCAGCTATTCTGTGACAATGATCTGAGGCTGCTGGATCTCCAGATTTGACAGCAATAATCATTCCATAGTAAGTAGGGTGCAGGACTCTAAGAAAATTACTTTTTCAAAAACAAAACACAATAAAACCAAATATATAGCAAGTGCAAATCACAAAAAGCTGCTTGAAAGCAGGACACTAGCAGGTCCAGGTGAGTGGAGCAGGTTTGGTATGCATATTCATAGGTCCAAACATCCAAACAAAACAAGAGAGCATAGAAAAGAAGGCTTGTGTGTACAACAGAGAAAAGAGAGGTCAGGACACTGGCAAATGATGGGAAATGGCTGATTCTCTGGTAAAAATCAAGCAGAACATAAGAAGTGAGCCATATAAGACGTAAGGGGGAATCAAATAGGACACAAAGTAAACATCTGCAGCAGGTGGATAGGATGTTAAGGACGAATCAGGCATGAAACAAAACAGTACTTGGGTGAGGGCCATTCAATGGGACAAAGGACTTTATTTTTTTCTTTTATTCAGCCTCTAATTATTGAGTATTTGTGCTAGGCCCCTTAAACTCCACAAAGTGTTTTAAACAGGACTTAGTTGAAGATTAAGTCACTTCCATCAGTCGTCTTATTACACTCCACTTCCTATCTCCTCCACATATCAAAAAAAAAAACATCATAAAAGGTAGGTGTGGCTTGCTACATGGATATACAAATGTGCAAATCTGGAAATTATATTTTCTAGTTTGGCAACATAAGAAAGAAACCAACCTGAGGAAGTCATTTCCACTCAGTGTGATTCACTTGTTTGTAGCCTGGTGTTGTCTAGTCCCACCCATCTCCAGGGCTGAGTGAGATGTGGTGAATGTGAGGGCAGGAAAAGTGCTATCATCCTCCCTATCACCTCCATGTCCAAAGAAACTGGTCGCCAGATAAGTTAATGCTTCATTCCGGGTTGTATCAGTGGAGAGTCATCATGCATGCTCTGAAGGAGTGTGATTTAATCACTGAATAAATCCAAAAGGCAGAGGTGTTTTGACCCAATTAGCCTATCATGGTAGCACACTGCTCTATAAATTGTTCTCAGGCAATAAACAGCAATGTCTTATATTTGAAACATGGGCTACTTTTAGCTAACGAAGGAGGTGTGCAGGTTTGAAGACTGGTGTTTCATGGAACAACCAAGCAATCAGCCGAGGAAGAAGACAGTAGCAGACTGATCAAGATACATTTTCTGTGGCCTCACAATCAATATACATAGAGGCAGCTTCTGCAGACAGCTTGTGAAGTACCATTTATAAGTTATTTAGCTTTGATGTGTCTTGCTACATCTACATTAAAAATGCTTTGTGATCATGAGACCGATTTCCACTTCTCATCCAGTCATGCAAACGTTTATAAAAGAAAGCCGTCATTGCTGTATTGCGCTACCTGATTTCATTCAGAGGAGAGGCAGTTTAGGTGGGAGTAGACTAAGGCAGAAATCCGTGAACAGTCAGAATAAAAATGAGACTGCCTCTTTAGACTTAGGTTTGTTCAACCAAACTGAACAAATCAAAATTTGGATCTGGAAACCTCGCTGGCTTTGTAGAAATTCAGGCCCATATCCTCTGTGATTAAATCCACCCCCTACTCCTTCCTGGAGAGATCTTCTGAGCTGAAATCTAAGGGAGAAGCCAGTCCCCTTGCATGAAAAACATGCAAGTTTTAAAAGGTTCTTTGAAGAAGAGAATTTAAAGCAATGGACAACTTCTAAAACAGAAGCAGTCAAACAGCAAGATCATTTGTTCTGGATATAATGATGCCTTGCCTTCCTCTCTGTTATCATCAAAAGCTTCTGTGTTTGTGGGAGAAAATCTCTCCCCCACCACCAGCTCAGTCCTTCCTGCCGTGAGGTCACAGCCCTGTCTTTGCGACACAGCTGTCTGTTGCTGGGGTAGTGTTTGTGCTTTCACAAAATCAGCACAGCAATGACTTCACAGGCAAGGTCATGGAGGAGCAGATGGGCTTGGGAAGAGGGAGGGAGACAGACCCCTTGTTTAAACACAAATTGTGGTGATAATTAATTAACAAAGTAGCAGGGGAAATTATGAAAAACATGTGAAAGGTAAATGGATTTCTGTTTAGCTGTCTTTCCCAAGAGGCTAAATGTCTCAGTTGCAGAAGGGAGATCTTTACAATGAGCTAACGAAACAAGGACATTTTCCTCTGGTTTCTTCAAGTGGACACTCCTGGAAAAAAATATGAACAGAGTCTACACTTTGCCATTCTTCTGTCTTGCCTTCTCATCACCACTTGTTGACCTCAACTAAAAGATCAATACTTTCTATCAGAACCTTGAGTCCCTCTATCTTTTCAGCACACAAGTGCTGTGGTGGGAACAAACAAATATTTAGACAGGAAGTTTATTGTTGTGCAGTGGCTTAACAGCAAACATGTTCTGTTGATAAAGGAAACTCTTCCGCATTTATTCTTCTCCCGACTGCCAAAGCCAAAGCCTTGTCTTTAGAGTTGACCAAGGTGGCCTTTTAGTTTCTTCAAACACATAAGGTTTGTAGGATAAGGAATCTGCAGCCTAACTATGCCCTTACTTCCCCTTACGCTTTTAGCTTTTGCCATAGCAGTGCTGGTTCTGCTATATCTGCTGTACACCCTCATGTTGTTGGCAGAAAATGAAATCATCAGGTTTCATTCTAAAACATGAAAGAGCAGGTAAGATCAAGGGAATCATCTCAATATGCAAGTGAATCCATGGAATGAAGAACTTGGACCGCATTCAGTGAAAGAATTGTTCTTTCTTCATCATCCCTTCTCCGTACTGTATTTGTGTCACACATATAGGTCAATAGACATTTATTAATTTAAGATAAAAAGGGAAAGACAGCATTTTGTATATATTCTGTTCTTTTTTTATTCTGTGAACACACAATTCTGTCTTTGACTTTTTCAGTGAGAGCAGAGACCCTTAAAAAAAAAAATAAGAAATATTTGTGCTTACAAGAGTACGAAACCTTACCAGAAGATAAAGTAGTTTTGTGATTGGCAGCTCTTTCATGAAGTTTGGAAAAGCAAACAGCCAAGAAATACTATTCAGACACATCAAAATGAGTTCAAGGAAACTTCTACAAGAACTGTTAAGGTCTTGGTTGGTTTTCTTCCACCTACTGGCCAATGTCCATCCAGCAGCTCTGTTTTCTACTTTTGAGCTGTGAACCCAACACAGATATTGTCACATCAAACATTAGCACCCAGATTCACAGAACAATTGCTGAGATTGAAAAGTGCCACTGGAGATATCTAGTTTGTCCCCTTTGGTCAGAGTGAGGTTAACTAAAATGAGCTGCTCATGGTCATTTCCAATTTTTAATGCCCTCTCCATGGATGAAGACTCCATAACTCTCTAAGCAGCCTGTTCCAGTGTTTGAGCACCCTTGCAGTAAGAAAAGGGGGTTTTCTTGAATTTAAATGGAATTTAATAAAGTGCATTTAAGTGGTATTGCAAGTTGTGCCCAGTGCCTTTTGTATGTTCTCTGGCTGTCTCTAGTTTTCAATCCACTCTGCTGTCCACTTACATAGTTAATATTTCATCAGTTCATCTGTGAGTGGCTTCACATCAGTTATGTCCCCCAGCATTCATGTAAATATCCTATCAGGTTTCATGGACCTATTTGTGTCCATTTTGTTTAAATATTCTGGTACTACTCTACCAGGGGTAAGTTGTCGTTGTGCCAGTTTTCCCACTGCTCCCAGTGACCTGAGATTTCTGAAGGGAAACCTTCCTAGTAAATATCAAGGTGATGGTGGCATTAAGTACCTTGGTCATTTGCAAATCTTTTGACATCAGGTCTCTGCTCCATTCAGCGTTGGCTCCACATTTTCCTACAGAGTGTTTTTATAGAAACCTTGCTGTCTGTAGTGTTAAATTAGCTGATACTATTAACTGAAGAGGAGCCCCACCTTGTACGTATCATGGTGAGCCACGCTAGTTACGGCTGTCTTTTTTATCAACGTTTCTAATACATGGTCTGGGGGTAAGTTACTGCTACCTCCTATCAGATAATTAGTCAGTAAATCATTCAACCAACTACAAGGTATATAGCAAGGACAATGTTTCCAAACCATATTATCATCAGACAGTTATACTGCACTTTATTGCAAACGGTTCAGAAGATTTACATATACCCTGTAGAATACTGGCCTTTTTTTACACCTGCTGCTAAAGTGCAACCCTCTTTGGAGGGAGATGACTGTGTTTTTTAAGGAGTCATGTTATGGAATAAGCTTATCACAGGAAATTGTGCAGAAGAATTAGGTATCTACTTGGTATTTTTAAAAGAGTTCAAGGAGAATAAACAGTCTAAGGTTGAATTTTGCAAGGAGACTGCAGCTAAAAAACAGTCCTTTCAGATATTAGTTATACCAGGTTACAGTAACGTTACGTTTTACAGGGGTTTGCAATTATAGTGCTAGAAAATACAGTGTAAAAGAACAGTGCTGCAATTTCTTCATGTTTCAAACTGAGTTTTACTGCATCTTTTTGATAAATTGCCATCCAAACACAGACACCACCTCTAATATAAGCCTGATAGGACAGCTCCCATGAAAGCCACCAAGAAGAACTAAGAGAGCTGGAGTTCTTTTGTGGTCTCAGAAGAGAGACTGAGTCCCTTTTGTGTCCCTTCTGTGGCTGGTTTTGGCCATAAAAGGAGATGGAGCAAAATCATTGTGTGGCTCTGGTGCCCTGCCCAGCTGGATTAAATTGTGCCATACTGGGGCTGCAGCTAGTGATGGAGTGGGAACAATGTTAATATCTAATTCTTGCAAACAGGCACCCTCCATGACCAGATCCCACTTTTATGTAAAACACATGCCCTCTACTGTCACATTACTTTAAAATCATAGAATTGGAAAAGCATTTATGTTGGAAAAGACCTACATGGTCATTCAGCCCCAACTATAAACCTAACACTACTAAATTACACTACACCATGTCCCTAAGTGCCCTATCTATATATCTTTTAAATACCTCACAGATATTTCACAGAATATTCTGAGTTGGATGGGAACTTTCTGAACGGAAGATATCCCAGGATGTGAATGAGCTCTGTTTTACTGTTCTGCTACTATCTTTCTAGTCTGTTCAGTTACCTACACAGAAGTCATTTGATTTGCATTACTGCATGTGAGGTATCTGCACAAGCATGGTAAATATGATATCAGATCTATGGGAGACCTTCTCTATTCCAAAACAGGCAGGACATCCTTGGGCATCTTGAAAGGTAGCAGAAGATTTCTGGTGTATCAACATTAGTGCTTCAGTTCAGAGCATAAATATGTTAATGAAGTGAATTGCCAGGTCATCCCCACTCCCTGAGTATCAGTATCAGCTGTCTAGAAGGCCACAGCCTGGATTTTTTTTCTATTGAAAATAAGATATACATCATATATACTCCACCTCCTAATGGATATTCAGTTCAAAGCAAGATCTAATTCAAAGAAACTCCCCTGAAGTTTTTACATTCAGGTCCTTTGTCCTGATGTTTCAACTCTACAAATCTATTCTTACAGGTCTACACCATTCCTAATGCAGACATAGGCAAATCAGTAGTCCAGCTCCTTAAGCAGACTATCCTAATTGCAAACTGGGATAACTGTTCTGGTCTAACCATGGAATATCGTGCGGATAGGTAAATTCAAGAGTACAGGGTGCTCTGACACTGCTGGAATCAGAGATGTGTGTGTAAAGAGAACAGGAACTGGAAGAATCATCATGTAAACAAATGCAGTCAAATCAGAGATTCAGATTTTCATGTATGTATGAACAGGTCCTTAACAAGGGCAAACATATTAGTAGTGGCAGTCCCTGCTGACATCAGCATCATGTCTGTGCTGCTCCCCATGCCCTCTCATGCTTCCAGTAATCTTTAACTGAAAATTACATTCTTGATGTTAAAAAGAACAATATGTATTGAGTGGAGTAGAGATGCTTTTTACCTTCCACTTACCAAAGATGATGTCTCTGTCACTGGCTTCCCATCTCTGATCCTTGCCCACTTTCCTCCTGAGATACAGCTACACACATGCACACTTCCTCCTCTTTGAAGAAAACCTGCTCTTCCCTCAAGGTCTTTGCTAGCCTAAATTGAAGTTTTCCAAGCGGAATTAATACCACCTACTTGTAGACCAGTCTCACTTCCCTTGTGCCACTATTATGAGGGAGTACTTGATGAGGAATGACAAACTAACTATGATTGCGAGAGCTTCTTCAGCTAAAAAGAAGCCCTGATTTCCTTTGTCATCATCTTATTGTGTGTGTCTTTGTCCTCTTCCCTCCCTCCCTATCCTATGGCAAGGCCTCTGAACCACATCTTGGAATATCTATATTTTAGTTTTCTGCTCATCACCTTTTAGACCTAAAAAATTATGTTCAAGTACACTTCTAGGACAGTCTAGATCCATTTTTTTCTTTAAAAATTTACTATGAAATGGTAAATATATTGGGGTGGAATCAGATACCTCCTAAAATAGAAAGAGAGCTGCAGAATCAGGGTCTCACGGCTGGGGGTACAGTGTAGTATATACAAACCTATTTAGAAACAGTGAACAATGCTCACTCCCACCGTACACACCCTACTGGCAGAGGGCAGAGGTGATAGCAACCACAGAAAAAAGCTTTTAAGAGATCCAGTAGAAGCTCTTTGAGAAACCTACATGAACAAAACACTCCAAAGACCTGAATTCCTTCCTCCATCAGAAATTATATAGTGGAAGGGATAAAAGGCCTTTTGTAGGATGCCCCAGGAACAGGTATTTCAGGTCTGTTGTGCTTAAATATTACCTTTTCTTCAAGAAGGAACACTTCTCAGAGATGCAATACAGTGGTTCCCATGTCTGGTGGAGTGTAAGAGTTCAACTTCCCCTATAGCCTGTTTTTTCACATTCAAAAAATCCTAGAGTAACTTTTTGGAGGGGCTGGTGCCATGCAAAAGCAAAGCAAGCTGGTGTCAGCCAAGGCGCCCCTGATATGAGATGAGTGATGCCAAGAAATCTGCACTGTGCACCTAGCCCTTAACTTCTCATTACCAAAACTACCAAAAGACAGTCAAATACTTTCATACATATGTGCTAAACTTCCTACAGCCTCCTTAAAACATGCTAACACAAGTAGTGATGGACTTGCTGTGATGTAGTTTTTGCTACACCAGAGGCAGCTGAAAAATTCTCTTATTACAGTTTCCTACAACCAAGTCAATGCCTATGACGCCAAGAATAAAACCCCTCAAAATTGTTGGCAAAGCAAGTGAACTGGCACCAAAGCTTGAGACTATGAAATAGCATTGCTATGAAGCCCTGACATGCTCAAATCGGGAAGACTCAAAACCTGGTCACAGTAGCAGCTATATGCACAGTTTCTCTCTCTGCTGTTAAAAAACGCAGGGAATAAAAACAAAAGATAAAGGGAAAATGCATTTAGGTAATTAGCCTTTGAATCCTGTCTGTGATGCTTTTATTGCTGTTATAGTTCTGTCTCTGTATAAGCAAAGATATTGGTTATTAATGCTATAAAGTATTTTTCACTGCTGAGTACTCAGGTTTTGTTGAGATCCAATACTAAACTATTATACACCTTCCTGTGAATCAAGTAGGCTGTGATTCAGTTTCCTAAATATTGGCTGCTGATGCCATCTAAGGACCATAGGGTATCCCGCTTGGGTGTCCTGAATAGCACAGGCCATGTATAATCTGTGCTGGCTATCAGCGGTATGTCAAATACCCCAGTGTGTAAACCAGTAGTAGATATCTATATATAAGTAACCCAGCCACCCGTGTCCTGACCCATTTGATTCACATGCTCCAGAGTACAGAGTTTTTTCACCAATATCCGACACTAATCATTCATCTCCTATGGAAAAGAGATTAAAATAGTTACTGCTAAACTTGGTATATCATGAGGATTTGAGCTTAAGGAGGGTCAAAAGAAGAAACTGGTGTGGCCAGGTGGGTTCAAATTGCCCTGTGCACAACTGCATATTTTTTCACACCACAGCTTAAAATTCAGGTAACACACACTGGATTAAAAGACAACTCTTCAGCTAACACTGTACCCTCAAATAATCCAAAACTTCAAGTTACTAGAATCCAATGGTTACAGAAAAGCAAAATAGTAGGCTTTGAAGAATTACAGAAAGGAAGCCTCCTTGGGCCACATGGAGTGCAAGGGTCAGCTCCCCAGTATATGCCCTTTATTGTTTCTAAATCTGTTTTCTCTTCTTGGGGTATTCTTTTGCTTTTTTAATGAGTAGCCCATAGAAAGTCCACGTGAAAATACAGTTTTCCTGGGAGTCTGGGGTTTTTAGTTGCTTGAGGGTATCTGTATGAATGATTGCATAGCCACAGCTGTCTTTGTAGGCAGTGGCTGCAGGTACTGTGGTAGCTCTGACTACACTGTTTGTGGACTTGTGTATATTTGCGTGCAACCACATGTGCCCTGCTTTCACTGCTAGGATAGACACATGCATTTATATTGGTGTTGGGGGTTGAATTGTTCCCTTTTCTTTCTGTGGAATTTTCTCCATTTGTTATGCTAAGTATTTGTGGCTACACCTTAGTAGCAATAGTTTTTCCCTCGCAGGGGTTGGGGGATAAGGGGAGACCGGAAAAGGAAAGGTGGGACAGGGGCCTGGGCACGCTCTCTCGCTGGCTCGTGGCATGGAAGGAAGACGGCCGGGGCTCCTACCTAGCATCTTCCCTGCCATCCCAACGCCGGGAGCCACGTTCCCTGCTGTCAGACATCGCACTGCTGCCTTCCCGCTTCATCCTACTACCTCAAGAGCACTCTGCCGAGCACCACGACTGACACCGTGAGGAGGGAGTCTCCCCTCCATCCCCCTCTCACACCTGGGCCGCCGCTGCCGCCATCACTCCAGCCCTCTTCAGCTGCACGGGACCTGCCCTGCCCACACAGCACCGGTAACTGAGCGCAGAGAGAGAGGGCCTGTGGCCACAGGGACTCGAACTGAGCTATACTGTTCTGTTTTGTTGTCAATCTTTATAGCTGTTGTTGTTTCTGCTGTTTGCCATGCTAGATATATTAGTAAAGAACTGTTATTCCTATCCCCGTATCTTCTGCCTGAAAGCCTCTGATTTGCAACTATAATAATTAGAAGGGAAGGGGGTTGCATTCTCCATCTCAGAAAAAAAGGGGTTGTTGTCTTTCTTTAGCAAATACCTGTCTTTCAAACCAAGACAATTGGGAAAAATACCTCCCTCTCATCTACCAGAGTGTCGCACAATGCAAATCCAGCAGCAGCAGCAGAAGGATGCAGATTCCTCCTGCCTCTCCTCCTTGTCCACTCTTTCCCTCCTGTCACTCCAATTATAATTGTCTGTGTTCTGGCCATTTGCTGGAAAGCTTAAATGTAACCAATATTTTTTAGGTTGCTGGAATTGAGGTGGGTGTCAAGGACTCCAATGAATACAAATAAGCTCAGATCCAAGAAAACTCCATTTTGTGTAATCTTCACCAAGCAGTAATCTGGGAGGCACCTTGCTTGCTCTCATTTTGTATGGAAGGAGAACAAGCAGGCCACAGTGTTAGCATTGCTGAAGCCTGGATTGGTCTCACCTGTTTGCGTCCTGAGGTCTCCTAATTCTTCTCTACCTCAATAGCTATAATCTGTCCCAGGAAGTAATATTCACAATGAGACAATTCCTCCTACCCATTACTGGAGCAGCAGAGGCAACATTTTTTTCCTCCTTATTAAGTCCACAAAGGTGTGTTCAAAACAGACATAAATCCAAGATGCAAGGCTGGGGATTTTGTTGGAAACTTCTCCAAACTTCAGATGCAGAAGCTGCATTTGAACCCATTGATTAAGCTTGCTTATTTAAATACAGAAGTTTACAGCCTCCTTTTTAAACACATGATCTCGAGGACATGAAATGGTGGGATTTTATTTTTTTCTAATGCACTTGGGTATTGGTGGTGCAAACCTTGCATGTTGTCTCTCATCACACCTATAAATGATAGCACACAGTTCTTTTGCAGTTTCTGCATTCCAGGTAAGGAACACAAAATCCCACAAAAATGATGTTCGTGTAATGGGAGAGACCTATCAGGAAGAGAAGAAGGACCTAGGCAATGAGGAATTTATTCTCTTTGTGGTCCAGAAGTGTACTGATAAAGTTATACTTGTCGAAAGGAAAAATATGCAAACCCTGAAAATTGATACTTATGAAAAACAGTACAAATACTCTTTGGTCATACAGTGATAGGACAACAAAGAAAAAATAAGTAGAAATCCAGTACAATGGACATGATGTAGAGATGGAACACAATCTGTGCACAGATTAAAAAGGTAAATGAAAACTTGGCTTAATTTTTTTAATAGCAGTGGTGATACTGAGTGTAGGACAAGGCAGTGTAGCTAATGGGAATGAGAAAATGGAAGTAAACTCTGAGATAATACTGCACTCAAGGAAGTGGAACAAAAAAACTTTCACCCCAGAATGTTTAAAGAACTGATAAGGGATATTGCAGGATAAGCTGCAAGAATCTTAGTACACCTGTCAATATAGAAGGATATTATACAACAGCAGAATACCTGGTTTAAAATAAACAAGTAAGGGAAAAAAAGGAGATCTGCAAAACTACAGATTTAATTATATGATCCTGGTGGTATGAAATGCTTTGAAATACATGCAAAAGCAATTAAAAACATAAAGGCAAGTGGAAAATAATATAAAATGCATTATGGATTTTCCAAAAGCTGAAAAAATCCCTGACTGCCTTTTCAGATAACTGAGTTTTAAACAAAAGAAATGCAGTGAAGGCTAACCTATCACCATTTAAGTAAAACATTGGATACAGTGTCTGATTATTAGTTAAGATGTAGATGATAGTATTAGTGAAGAATTTTTAGGCAAATAAGGAATTGATGAAAGATATTTCCAGTGGTCAGGCTGAAGGGGGATTTTATTAATAGAGCTCCTTAAGGAGTGAGAACAATTTTATTTAGTATTTTCATGATTGATCTTAACATAAAAGTAAGAGCCTGCTTTTGAAGTGGACTGATGACACACAGAAAACACTGTCAATGTAGAAAGAGGGAGATGAATAAACAAAGATCTGCCTCACCTTGAGGACTGGTCAAACAAATGAGAAAAGCACAAAGTGCAATGACAGGCACTACAGCAAAAGTTTCTTATGCGACTGGGGAGCTCATTAGCTGGAAAGAACAGTGGAGCAGGAGGACTTGGGAGCAGAGACACCTCATGGGGTGACGCTGTGCAGTGACAAAGTAATGGAGATGACACTGCAAAAAGCACCAGTAGAGATCTCATCTGAAAGAGGGCATAATTCTGGTTACCCATTTTGAAGAGATCTTGCTCTGGTTTTGCTTTGAACCACTCTGCTTGTGTGAACCAAGGCAAAGAAATTTCATGTTAGAAGGTCGCTAAATGAGTTGATTTTATTTATCATTTCCTAAACTGTTCCACAGGATCAGGATGAGATGTTGCTAGGTCTGCAAAAATACTTAATTATACAGAGACTAACTGATCTATGTTTTTCTCCATTTGTGTGAAAGTTTGCAATGGCAAGGAGCAATATGGAATCACATCCTCCACTGGAGCTGTACCAATTTATTCTGACCAGGAATTTGGTCCTTCTGCTTTTTCTCCTGATGAGGAAATCTGATCTTTTTGCCTTTTCACCCATAAAAGTAACTCAGGCCTTTCATTTAGCCTACCACCCCAACCCTGGTTGCTAAGGATGAAAAGATAAATGCTGCAAAAGCAGCACTGGAATAGAAATCCTTGATAAACAAATCTTCTTGCATGAATAGAAGAACATGTAGTTCTCATAAAAATGGTAATTAGGGCCCAGCATGAGGAGGCTGATTTTTTCATAGTAATAATAATAATAATAATAAAATTTTTTTAAAGTCTCCAAGAGCATTCATTGAGGAGGAAGTTACATTTGCCAGCATTATTACTGTATTATTATTGTGTTACCACTAATAACAATGATAAGGCTCTTGCTAAGGGACAGGACCTTCTATGTAACTAAGTAAACAGCCCAAAAAAGGGCTTCCCTTGAGGCATGTCTTCAAATAATAAAGTCAGTTGACAGATCTGCTTACAGACCACTGTGAGGTACCAGCCAATTGCTTATCTCTAGTAACTGTTTAATTTGCTTTTACCTTCCCAGTTACACTAGTGCCATAGAATGACAAAGCTGGCATTTGCATTGGCAGACATTTTTTGGTCCAGCCCTAACTTCTCCATCAATTCTACCCCTATCTCCTATCCCCATCTCCTCCATCAATTTATTTGTTTCTTCCTTCCCCCACCCCAGCATAATGTTTGCAGAAGGCACTGCTGTTAATTTAGCCAGGAAATGGTTTGATGGGGATAGGGAAATAAATTGATCAAACCTTTTGAACAGCAGCCATGGGAAGAAAGAAACACTCCCAGCCATTTCACAATGACCTCTCCCTGTGCTTAAAGAAAACTCATAAGCTCTCAGCATGAATTAGCATGGCCTCATTATAAAAACAGAATTGGGGTCAGAAGAAACTAAGATGGATAAGGGAAAAAAAATCCCATCAAAAGTAACATCTGAGACAGAAATGCTCTAAGTGGAGAGGGCAAAAAAGCAAAGCTTCAGAGGCAAGGAAGAGGTTAGAGACAGAAGAGAAGGAAACACAGCTTTCATTAAAAAAAAAGGAAAAAAAGGCAAATCCCCCACAAAGTCTTGATGTCATGCTGGACACTCCTGTGTAAAAGAGTTTACGTATTTTCATCCTTCATGAATTGCCATTCCCAACCCATTTGCAATCATTGCTGCCACGGTGGCCTGGTCAAGCCATTGCTGTTTGATGGTCTGTGCAAAAGATGGCTGTCTTGAAGATTTTAGTTGCACAGACTGAATTCCAAGGGAAGAAAATGTGAATGGCAACTGCAATGCTGGCACTCAGTGTGGAAAAGACCTGTCTCTTCTACCTGAGCTGTAATTATTTCAGAAATGTGACATCACTCACACTGTAATGGTGGTGATCCCCAACTATGCTGGAACTCCTTTGTAATAACACAAAGCATCCCAGTGCTGGCATCAGTCACCAGCAACAAAAACAGCAGCTAACTACAAAAATGTATCTCGTTATGCTGCCATTTCCACACACTTATCTACAAAAGGAAAGTACTAGAGGGTCCAGCCGTCAGTTCGCTTTCCAGCTTGCCATGAGAGGGTGACTCAGCTGAGGTCCCCAGCAAGGGGACCTATGCAAACACAGCTGCTGGCCTGACAGCTCTCCCTGCCTGGGCAGCTGGACAGCTGTGTGGCAGCAGCCTCTCTCCACAGGCCCTCTAACACTGGGCAGCTGCTTCTGCCTCCACTGCCTTAGAGGAAGGTGCTTGGGAAAGGAGGTCCTTCTCGGTCTTCATACTCTCAGGGGCTATACAACCCACCCTCAAAAAGGCAATGCCACTTTGGCATTACTATCCCACCCATTCCCATGGCTGACACACATGAGCCTTGGACCACACTCAGGAGCAGATCATGGTGACTGTGTAGGCCGGAGGAGGAGGCACAATGTGCCTTGCTCAGGGTCACAGGCAACCACGAAGGCGGCATCACTGTCTCCTCTGTGGCAGCTTAAAAGACTGTCTCTGGCTTATTCACAGAAAAAGGTAATAACAGTAGTCATGAAAGTTTCTGCCACAAGAAAAGAAGCCCAGAATCAGTCCCCTCATTCAGTTTTATGAGAAAGAGACACAATGGACGGGCTCTGACATGTTTTCCCCATCCTTACTGCAGAACTGCAAGCCACTCTCCAACACCTCTTGGCCATCCAAGCCTCTTTTTCCCTCTAGACAGAGGCAGGCTGTGGCTTGCTGCCATCCAGAGAGCACAGCTGTATTTGCGCGGGGCTTTGTCATGCTGCCTTTGCCCTGACAGATGGCAGCAGGGATAGAAAGAAGCCGGCAAGGCAGAAAATATTACAAACCAATTGAGTCAGCATCCTAGAAGATCTGTCACTTCACTCTTTCCCCACTTTTTAAAAAAATATTTTATTTGATTAATTCTGCCCGGGGGGGGTGGAGGGTGGAGTGAAGGGGAGTGAGGGAAGATAGATTAAAAAAAAATACAAATTGGACCTTGAGTTTATTTACTCCAATACTATCCCTGATCATTCTGACCCTTAAATTTGCACAGCAGCAGGATCTTCCAACATCAGTATAATTGCTCCTTACTCATAGCAGTGGCTATTGGAGGTGGCATTTCATAATTCAGATGCAAAAATTAAAAGGCAAATTTGAGAGAGAAGGAGTAGAGCTGTTATATTTGCTCAGTCTGCTGGGTAAAAACCCCTCAGTCAATTCTACAGCTGTCTCCCATTAGCAAAGGATCAGAACTCAAGTGTGATTTGAGAATTACCTCCTATACTGAGCAAGAGTATGGATTTGAAAACTAAAAGTCAGGCTAGTCAAATACCTGAAAAACAGTGTCATCTAGTCTCAGCAAGGTCTAAATACAACAATGTCCATGCTTTTGGTGTTGGTTGCTATAGGATATGGCCAGCACAGAAGAAATTACTCTTGTGGGATATGATGGAAGTGTCAAATCTACCTTGATAAAGGTGGCCCTAAAGATCGGGGGAAAAAAAAAAAACAAAAAACTTATCCCCTTCCTCCGAATGCAGGATGCTTGCCTAAAAAAAGGTGATTTCTTTAAAAAAAGCCCCACATTGTAATTTTTCTGTTCCACTCTTTCCATTCCTTCTAATATAAATCTCCTCTGCCTACCCAGAAGGACTAGAAACTTTCTTTATAAATAAAGTAACAGGAGGCTGGATTTTCATGTAATAGTATGTCACCAAGAGCTCTGACTTTAAGAAATATACCAACTATAACAACACTCTTGAAAAAAAAGCCCTAAAATTGGCAACATTACTAGGTCTATGAGTCACAGGAGCAAGACACATCAAGCACCAACTCCAGCAGGTATTCCTGCACTCTGTCCCATGGAACCCCCCTCAACTGTTGTTTGGAGAGAGATGTTAATTAGGTCCCAAAAGCAGCATTGCTGTGTTAGTCTGGCACCGCTCTAGAGACCAGCTGGGAAGTCCTGCAGGGCCCTGGGTTAGGACAGGTCTGGGGTTGCACAGATGAGCATCAGCTGGGTTGCATGTGCCAGCCAAGGCAGAGCACCAGAGCTGTCTGCAGCTCCACATCGAGGGGGACTGCCAGAGAGAGAACAAGGGGCCACGGATGCTGTGGGAAGGTATGGTAATGTCTCACAGAGGAGGTTCTGTAAAACATCATTTCCCACGGAGTGATGTTTGGATACCTGAGTCTAATCATGGAGTTAACAGCCCTTATTTGCACAACCTCACATACACACACAGTGGTGCATGGGATACAAATCAAACCTCTGTCTACTTACAAACAGCATCCAGGCTATTAGGACACAGCAAGAAACAGACCAGCCAGGATCATACAAAGGAAAATGTTTCATCTTCCAGCTCTCTATACGGTACCAAGAGACATGTTTTGCACCAAAAGACTTGCTCCCTTTTCATCATTTTCTGTTTCTGCCCTTGCTGTCAGTGCAGAGTGGCCCAAGAGGAGGGATTTTTAGTACTTGCTGATGCTTTGTTGTTTAATCAGATGGCTGTTGGAATCAAGGTTGGCTGGTTGAAGAGACAGCTGAGCAGGGACTTTCAGAGAGCAGAAATGTCAGTTGGCCTCTTGGGAAAAAATCCCTAATCCATCTAGAGCTCCTTCAGACACTCTTAATTATTGGTTTGTATTTTAAATGGCCAGGGGAAAATGGGGTTCCTTTAAAACAATTAAATAAGTGGAAGCACCAGAATGAGTTGAGTGTATCTGTTAAGCTGCTGACAACATATCTGCCTGAATTCCACCCAGCACTTAGCATACAGAAGAGCAAAGCAGGGCTAAATTCATTTAAAATTTGGCACAGATGTGAGTGAGTAGATGCAGATACTGAGTAAGAAATAGTAGAGATCACTCCTTTTCCTTACCACCCACATTTCCAGAAAGCACACATTGCTCCTGACTTAATGGAATACACATTTCTTCCAACATTCAGTCATCCCCAACTGTTTCAGTGTACCTCTGCCTGGCTTCAGAGAATTCCTATCTCAGTTCCTACTGAGGCTATTCTGTCACATCTGGTGCAGTGGTTGTTCAAAATGGGAAAAATCCTCACTAAAAACCAAACACACACCTGAAAGTATTGCATGTCTGTCTTAGAACAATGTCAAATTAAGGTGAAATACAAGTCAGCCTAACACAAAGGATTTCTCACTAAAACTTTTGAGTTGAAATTTCAGTTGCTTTGCAAGTGAAGAATGTAACAACTGATATTCCTGGAGCTAAACTCACTACTTTGATTTTTACAGTAACAGAAACCTATGCTGGAATCTCATTTGCCTGGGCCAGTAAATAAGAAGTGGCAGTAGTCATGCAATGTGTGGCACTTTTCCTGTTAAATCAAGTCTCAGCTTAGATTTCTCTATACTTACCACCTATATTTAAGAAACCCTACTTCCCTAATAATTAAGCTAATCATACTATCTTCAATACAAAGTTGACAGACCCCTTGAATGCTGCTTTTCAGCCATGGCTGATTTTACAAATGCAAGAAATTTGCTTTTACAAAAGCAGGCAAATAGAAGGCTGGAAAAAAAAATTTGGAGTGTCTCTATGAGACAAAGAGGCATTATGACTCCTGTGCTACAAATGAAAACCAAGGCAAGGGGATTTCCCAGTTTGCCAAGGGAATGTACAAAATCTCTGTGGCCGCACTAACCTTGTTGTAGCCACTGGAATGGATGTCCCCGCCTCTTAGCATTTTGTTGGTGTTGTGACACTGGACCTGTTCTTAATGAAACACAGAGGCAAATGTCCCTACTTCCTCCGCCGTAACAGCGCTCTGACTACTTTCTCAAAGATTGGCATTGTAAGATGTGTCTCGTGACCTTGTTCTAACTCGCTGCATTATACATTTACCTCTCTGCTTGCTTTGACTCCATTCCTCTTCCCCGCTTTTGGGTAAATGCATTTTCAAAGTGACCTTTCTTGCTACTGCTCAATAACAAAGAAGAGCAGTGAGGAAGGCCACTTTAGATAGGAGACAGGGCTGGGAGAAACACCATCCAAAATGGTACCCACCTGAAAGCACGGATGGGAGGATTTAATTAAGAAGATGTGAATTCATCCTTTTAGCTCTAACCAATGGGTATCAGGGACATTTTTTCAATGCAACAAAGCTCCATGCCTACTTTTACATAGTACTACCCTCTGCAAAATAGCAATCACAGGAAGAACTAGGTTCAATTGTGGCCCATGCAAAGAATCCCCCATGAACAGTTAGGCTCTTGAAAAGCTTTGAGAGAGGACAGCCAGTGAGTTCATCTCTTTACAACCCAGTGGCTCAAAGAGACATCTTTGCCTTCAGTCAGCACTCAGATGTACCTCAAGGCTTCCTTTTGTGAAACAGAATAGACGTCTCCAACGACAGTGAGCATTGTCCATGCAGGCATAAAGCAATATTTGGACATGCTGAATGGCTTCCTAAGATGAGAAAAAGTGCTGAAGAAACGCTAAATTATGACAGATGGGAGCCCTAGAAATGCAACTACCCCCAAACTGGAAAATGAAAAGCTGGCACAAAGGGCAGGCATAACAATAGAATTTAGGCATAACGAATACACGCCATTTAATGTGGAGTGCACTGAAGCTTCGATACATAAGTCAAAATCCTAGCCATTAAATAGCCTCATTTAAAAAGTTTTAAAGCAATTAAAATAAATTAGAAACTTCACAGGACGGCAAAATCACTGAATAGGATAAGAAGCACTTTATGCCAGGCTCTGCTTCTGACAGTGTTGTGCCCGTGAGGCCAGATTTTTATTTGAGAAGAGCTCGGGGGCAGATTTTCAAGGGCTCTGCACCAATAATTAGGGACAGATTTTTCCAAACAGCTCAGCTTCCATTATCCAAACAAAGGCCAGATATACCAAAGTGCTCAGGGCCCAGCAATTTCTACTGTGACAGTTATTGTCACAACATGGCCAGATTTTTCAGAAACATGACCATTTATTCCCTGTCTGCTGAAGGAGGAAGTGGCCTATTTAAAGACCATTTTCTAGGTTTTGTTCACTGGCATGTTGGAAGTAGATGATTTTTCAGTCCCAGTAACAGTGAGAGGGCCCCAACTTTGCCAAGTCTGAGACAGCATGGTCTTGAAAGACAAGTGTAATAAAACCTGCTGCTTTTACACTATTTTCCCTAATTCCTCCTCAAGAGACATCTATCATCAACCTCCATATGAAGCACTTCAGAGCTGACTGCAGAAGCAAACTTGTGAAATTATAATGCTGCCTCCAGCCATTTTGCAGAGCTAGATGTATCATTTGTGGCACACCAGAATAGGAGCGTTTCTAAGAAAGAGAAGAATCCCTTAGCAATGCTGCTGATAGAGAAGAGAGCACAACAGGATTTTTCCAGCTTTTAAGCTTCTAATAGCTCAACTTGGAAAAGAAACAAACTGAGGCAACCCTACTATAGCCTGTCCACAGACCATCAGGCTTGAAAACTGCAGGGAGTTTGTTTCCTCTCAGATCACCCTTAAATGGATGTTGAAATTCTTCCTAGTGCCAAAGTCATCTGGATCAGGGCTGCTGTACATACAGGAGGTGGTGCAAAGGGACAGCACTTAAGAAAACCAAACTGTGCAACTCAGCAATGCCTACTTGCCCTCAAACTGGGGGCTTTTGGAAAGAAACTTTCTCTAAAATCATGTGGGATTCTTTCCCTCAAAAATAATTACTGTTCTTTCCAGAAGTTCACCAATGTGAACTTGTCCAGTGCCTTACATATCTGTTCCTGTCAGAACACTACACCTGCTCATAGTTAGCACTGTACCTGCCCAAGGGAGTGAGTTAGTGACCAGTGCCCCCAAACAGACCATTCCACAGCAATGATGCTCTGGTAAATGACCAAAAGTGAGGTTCTAGCTCTAATGAAGTTCCGGATGCCTTTAAAACAGTGAGAGTACCCAACAGTTACCAAGATCTTGAACCCTCAGTGGATTTGCAGTGGGTGCAATGAGGTCTCTCAATCTAGTTCCAACCAGGATTAAGCAGCAGCTGCAACACACCATAGGGCACATGGGACGGGAGACTTTCAGTTAGACCTGAGGTCCTATGTAGCCAAAACAGAATAATGAGACAGGCCCATCTAAGTTACTTAATTGCTCTCTGTATTTTTTATTTTCTCTTGTGTCTGTCTTCTGGCAGTCATTTAAAGCAACCAGAAAGAATGGGACAGGAGCAAAAAGTGTTATGTTTTTTTTCCTGATACTTATGCCTTCCATATCCATTTTTACCAAAGGGAAATTAAAACCCTCTGCCAGTAGAGCACCATTAAAGAATCTCAAAGTTACAGTCAGAAAAGGAAAATTGGGTAACTCAGGTCATGGGAGGACACCAGTGCTCCTAGTTCACCACTGGTTCTGTGGTGGCTTCATGTCTTTGCTATCTAATCATACATTTGATGACCTCTAACAGCTGTACTTGAGAGCAACCCATTCAGTGCCTTATGGAGAGAAATACAGGGCACTGAAGAAACTCCTGTCAAAAAAAATCTCAGAAAAGACAAGCTTAGGCTTTAAGTTTTTACTTGTAGAACTGGCTCCATTAATCTCATCTTGAATAACTTCAAGTGGGGCAGTAAAGAGGAACATGCTCTTTTGCTTCTCATTGTTGTACAAGATCTGAGAAGACGTCCCTGCCTGGAATTAAGTGTTAGCAATTGTATAGTATAGAGAATACTACAGCACAGTAAAGTACACCAGAGAGAAGCATTGTGACACATTCCTGTTGGCCTCAGTTTGTTAAAAAAAAAAAAA